>OENG01000008.1:9503135-9852665 GCA_900239735.1 Blumeria hordei DH14 | reverse complement strand
TGGGTGATGGCACAATGAACACTAGGTGCACATCACTGTGGCCAATGGGTGTCAGTAGGTGTCAAATGTGAACTCTTACTGACAATGGTGATCTATGAAGGTGATGCTAGATGCGCATCCCACAATTGATAATATCATCTAATGGATGATGTGAAGTATGATATTATTTGGATAGATTGATTCACTAACTCGGCAGGTGAAGAGATTGTAGAGTACATGGACAGCATCTGTGCACCAGCCTGTATTTTCCACCTTTCCTAATACAGCAGCCCATCCTCCTTTACCCCATCTCCTAACAACTCAACCAAGCCAGCACAATACTATATACACTGATCATGAGTAACATGTATTGAAAGGCTGAGGGCGATGGATAGGGAGACGTCACCTTGTGAGTAGAATACTGATAGGTATGGGAGAATTCAATAGATCACTTGGACAGAGTAAGATGATTGAATGGTAGTGAATTGTAGATGTGGATGTGGATACTGAGAGTAAAAAGGTCCTATCTATATACAGGAGTTCCAACCCTTGTTCCTCCATATTTTATTGTCTATGATAGCTAGAGTAACGACAATGGTGTCCTTATTATAGTGAACACGTTGATGTTAGTGTGTAGTAATCAGGAGGCAATAGTGATCAGATTCTAAGGGGTTAACTTAATTGGAGCACGGTTATTCCCTGATGGTGTGTGCAGTTATGAAATCAGATTTTTACAACAACATGATCTCTTGAATTCTAAATATAGAAACGCTAGGAATAGATATCTTGCATTTCTAATTACAGAATCCAAGCATTGACCGAAGTAAACTGTTAAAGTTATGAGCTTGAGCGAATATGGAGGTTATAGCGGAATCAGTGTCAGCGGTTAGACCGATACAGTAAGTCTCGCATGAAGTTGTAGAAGGAAGAATTGACTGGAAACAAGTGTATTGAGATGTATGGTTCTGAGTAATCCGAGCTGATAAGAGTGAGATTGCGTGTGCGCATATCTTATCAACTGAGGTTTTTGACCAGTATTTATCAATCTCCATGGATCATAAATTATGATCCCTGTAGATGTAAATCTATATAAGTACAGATATATGAGCCAGAAATATAAAGCTAAATACATGTGTGTCGGTAATAGATCCGAGAGAACTATAACCTGCATTTGAGACACAGTCATCTGCTGGAATGCTAGTGTGAAATAAATGCCAATGTACGTTAAACTTTCCGTGAGGAATGTGCTGATGACAATGATGTAGGAAGGTGAATTTGATAACCTAATTAGCCGGACTTACAAATGAGTTATCCTTGGCATTCCAGGATATACGATATTTCAACATAAACAACACCTGAATGTTTGGACAGTCTTTATTTTTGGCCTGAGACATTTCCCTGTCCAAATTCTTATGTGATTATTCTTAGCCTTCGACAGATACAGAGATGGCACATTGAATCAAGATGGCCTCGAATGCTTCAAAGAAGGAAGACATAGATGAATATGCACATCTCATGTGGTCCGGGTGTCTAGACTTTGCATGCCCTTAGCTGCATATTTTTTTGGGACTTTTTCCTGTGCATGCAGTTTATATTGCTACAATTTGTTTTTTCTTCTGGGTAGAGGGTTCCATGGAAAAGGCGCCTGAATTCCACAGGTGAACACTGAGCTGAATGGCTATTCATCAAGGACAACATACCAATGATCTTTCAAGAAACATGAGAGGCAAGGAGCACTGTATAATATGTGGCCTGGGTCAGAGAGGGGCCCAATGTGCTAGATAGTCTATGACTCAACTAGTACAATAAACATACCTCTCTCCTCTCTCTCTTTCACGAGGCCCTTATTTGCAGTCTGTTTAACATTGTTAAATATCATCCCTCAAATAGGGGACGTGACTGGCTGGTGTTGAGATTTTGGTCAAATGCTGATACACTGTATGGATATTGTCATAACACTGATTTTCGATGTACATGAGCCAACATATAGACTACAATTTGTTCATAGTTAGTCATGCATCTTAGTGAATATCGCCATGTTATCCCTAAGGCTGACACGTCTGCATCTAATTAGAACAATAAGAAGCATGACATCATCAAAAGATCCATTACTGATCCATTTTGTAACGGCTGGTAAGCCGATTGGTCCCTGTAGTCTATGTTGGTTAACTTAGGCCTGATTCGAGTGGCGCTATTAACCACTACTAATGCGCTAATGTGCGACGCCACCCAATACAATACCTTTGCGTCGGCATTGGCATGGCATGCATGTGGCATCGAACTCGGCAGTGCGGCACGGCAGTACGGCACTGCAACACATGTTAATAGGCTTACACTAACGGGAAATATACGAGACCGAGTTCAATCCTTCCGCGCCACAACGCGATAGTGCTGTATTATAGGTATAGTCAGAACACTAGGAGAGCCCCATAGCATAGGAAGAGGAGAGGGATTAGCCTCGGTGGTGAGGAGGCTTTCACGTATATATATGACTAGATAGATGTAGTGGGAGTTCTCTCCTTAGAATTATTATTTACTACCATCGACCACATAGTTGCCCCAGCGCTTGTCCCTCGAAACCGTGACACATTTCCGCAATTCTCCATCCACCTTTCACTCTTAGTATTGTTGAAATATGATATATCTTGGAATGCCAAGAATAACTCTTTTGTAAGTCTGGCTAATTAGACTATCAAATTCCCTATCCTATATCATTGTCATCAGCACACCCCTCACGGAAAGTTTAATGCACATTGGAATTTATTTCACACTAGTATTCCAGCGGATGACTGTGTCTCAAATGCAGGTTAGAGTTTTCTTGGATCTATTACCGACACACATGTATTTAGCTTTATATTTCTGGCTCATATATCTGTATGTATATAGATCTACATCTACAGGGATCATAACCTATGATCCATGGAGATTGATAAATACTGGTCAAAAACCTCAGTTGATAAGATATGCGCACACGCAATCTCACTCTTATCATCTCAGTTTTACTTAGAACCACACATCTCAATACACTTGTTTCCAGTCAATTCTTCCTTCTACAACTTCATGCAAGACTTACTGTATTGGTCTAACCGCTGACACTGATTCCGCTTTAACCTCCATATTCGCTCAAGCTCATAACTTTAAAATGTCTAACCATTGCACAAGCATAGATGAATTTGCAGAGCAAATGCATTTACATGGATCACAACACCATGCAAGCAACTATGAACCTATCTATGTATTTACATGAGGGGGAAACCTTGTGATAAAAACCTCCTCCCCATATTAAGTTTTATATCTACAGTCCTTTGTTAGCTGTAGGTGGTGCTGTTGGATTTTGAATTTGAAATCTTTTACGTGACAGGTAGAACCTAACATCTATTTAGAAGTGACACGGGTAGATGGGCTCTGAAAGCTCATTGCTACCTACATGACCGGCAGTGGAGCCAGAAGCGACAAAAGAAAAGAAATAAAACAAAAGGAACAGTATATGTCTGAGTTACGGTGCCCTGCGCCGCATCCCTATCTTCCACACCCATCTCCTCTCGGGTCAGAAACAATCTCAGTGTGGTCACCTCCCACCCTGTTCATTCTTCGGCAGACTATAACATCTGCTTGTAGTTAAGAATTGAATGAACTTCTGCCATCCCTTCTCCCCTATCATTTCCCTGGCCCCAGGTGGGGCCATTTTCTCATAGCTTCTCCAACGTAGCAAAGCAGGTCGGCACTCTGAAAAATGCCGGGGCCTTTTCTCTCGGCCGCAAATGCATTTCAGATCTTCATGTTCGGGGTTGAAACGTCGATAGTAGTCGGCGTAGTCCCCGTGGCCTGTTCTTGCCGCAATAAGACGATGGTACGCCCATCTTGGTAAAGCTAGTTCCGGTGGTCTTTTGCAACGCATGAATAGGTCCAGGTCTTTGTATCGTTTCGGTCGATACTTCTGCCACCACTCTTCCACGAGTTCTTGGCTGCGCAGTTTAATCCACCTCCCTAGTGCCGCAAAGGTTAGATCTTGATCTTCTCCACTGGGCGCAGCTGAGGTTAGTGACCAGTTATTGGGAGCTCCTAAGGCTGATTTGGCCAGCTTATCGGCCTCTTCATTGCCTTGGATCCCCACATGACCGGGTATCCAGCGTATTTACACACGCTTATTGTGTCTCAGCAATGAAAACTTGTCCACCGCTGACTGCGAGGAGTTAGATCTTCCTCTTTCGAGCGCCTGGGTGGCCGCTTGGTTGTCCAGAAGAATGCAGATCAGTAAGTCTTCTCCTACCTCTATTGCAGCCTTCAAGGCTTTCATGGCACCCACAACTTCCGCGTCGAATACCTCTGCTCCAGGAAGTGGACCGGAGCCACTTGCAACTAGCTTGCCTCCTTGGTATACTACATATCCCCAGGCTGATTTTCCGGGACCCGATGATGATCCATCAGAGAAGTCAAAGACTGTGTTAGCTGGACGGGAAGCTAATCACCTCTTTATACTTCCAGACCTAGCTTCATTTTCTCGACTACATGGAATCGATGCTGGGGTGCCACGTGGGAAGTATAGCTTTCCCGGGCCTTCGGCTGTCGGAACTCGACGCACACTCATTTGTAGGCGTGTCATGTACCGTTCTGGTTGTCTGAACAAACGATCTCTTTGTCCAGATCTAAGACCTAAGCGTCTTATTGTCTCTTTCGGATCCTCAGCCGCTCGAAGGGCTAGAGGGTGCCAGATATCCATTCTTCGCATGCGAGCTGCAGACCACAGCATCTTTTGCTGAAGAATTATCGATGCCGGGGTATTCCCGCTTCACGATGAAGAGCGCTATTGGAGTGCTACTCGGATAGCTTTCATTATCGTTTTGTCCAGTAGAGATATATGCCAGCCTACTCCAGTGCCGACTTCTTTATCTCGCAGTGTGATTATTCGAGTGAGACCTGGCCACCACGCTTCTGCCCCGTATAAAGCTGTGCTCAGAACGCATGCGTGTACCGCACGAATCAGAGGACCGGGTGCTGCACCGCGTTGAACTCCGTTTATATGTCGTAAGAAATGTACTAGACAATTAGCTTTTCCAGTCCATTTCTGTGTGAACTGGCTCGCAAAATGTTATGTACAAGGGTCGAGTTGAGACCTTTCCTTATAGGGAATAGCGATTCAGAAAAAGGTACCAATGTATTTATAGTATTTCTTCCCATAGAGAACAGAGATAGGAATGAATTGAGTAACCCCACACAAGCTTGTGAATTGACCATTGGTAGTGTTCCGACAATTTCTGTACATGATGCTTGATGTTTAGCTGGGTATCAAGCCAGACTCCTAGCCACCGGATATGAGGTGACGGTTCAATCCGGCGATCTTTCACCAAGATGGAGAGATCAGCCGCGTTGATTTTCTTTCTAGGCCCTCCTCTGGTCACTAGAAGTTCTGACTTTGCTGGGTCAAAATCAATCCTGTGTTCTCTTGCGAGAAGAATTAAGCTGTCGAGGTCGTCTTGAGCTGCGGAGATAGCATCCGCCGCGGTGTTTCCAATTCTGACAATAGCTACATCATCAGCATAACCAAACCTACTCGTTAGACCATGATCATCAAAAAGCACAGCGATGTAGAGCATGAAAAGAAGTGGCAATAGTGGCGAGCCCTGAGGTACTCCACATTCCAGAATCTTCTCTTCTGTGATTCCACCACGGTATTTGACCTGAACCTTTTGTTGGCAAAGAAATGTCTGAATGAACCGGCACAAGGATTGTGGCCAGCCTTGTTCTCGAAGGCGTTTGAGCAGTCGGTTGTGAAGGACTGCGTCAAATGCACCTTGAATGTCGAGTGTGACCATAGCCGCACACTTACCACTTCTCATGGCTGCCTCAGCATCATGGATTACACAGGATGCAAGGTCGACTGCAGATCGTCCTGGTACGGAGCCGAATAGTTGTGGGTGAACAACTTGGTGACTTATTGTCAGCCATGCCATTCTCTTACCAACTAGACGCTCAAGTCCTTTGCCTAAGCTCGACAACAGAGATATTGGTCGCCAACCCTTGGCAGTTGACAGATTTTACCCGGCTTTGGAAGAAGCACAACTCCTGCCACCCTGAAAGCTGCAGGAAAGTAGCCGATTTTTAGACAAGCCTGGTAAAGATCTTTCACGAGAGGTCCTAGATGGGACCAACATGCTTTAAGTAACCGTACCGTTATCTTGTCCGCTCCCGGTACCGTATTGTTGACGGAGACAGTGGCACTTGTCACATCGTCCAGTGATAATTCCGTATCCCATGGGATACACTCCTCCTGTCCGTTCTCCCAGGTAAGAATGTCGTTCTCGCCGCTAAATCTTGCCAAGAGAATGTCTCATAGCGCACTTGCTCGCTCTCGCGGTTCAGATAGCCACCGGTTTTCGTCAATCTGCAGAGGAGGGGGCTCGGCAGTTGGTCGAGACTTAGCCCATCTCATGAGCTTGAATACCTGTGCGTTAGTAGTCACTACCTCCACTTGCCTCTTCCAGTACTCTCGCTTGGCTTTTCGCACCACGGCTCTAAAGATCTTGCGGGCCTCATTTGCGAGGTCAGGGTTGTCTCTCGCTGCCTTGTACTCTTGCCATTCTGTGCGACATTCATCGGTCCACCATGGCCCAGTTCTTCCGCTTTCGATGGCTGGGACTTTCCCTGCAATCTTGAGCGCATCTCCAAGTGCTTGTAGGAGATCATTTGTGAAGTTTTCGATGTTGACAACACTGTCAAGAGGGCCAGATTTGGTCCATTGGCTAACGCATCGGCTAAATTCCTTCAAGTTGGCGTCACTAACACGAATTTCTTTACAATTCCAGAGAGATCTGACACTGTAGGGTTAAGCACGGTACCTTTGATGGTCGAGTGATCTGAGGTACAGTGGTAACGTTTGGACACTGATGCTATAGCGGCCGTGTGCTCCAAGTTAGATCTAGGACGTTCCCATCCTATGCGTTGGCTCTCCAACAATGCTGACTAGGTCCATATTGTGGGCTGTTGCCCATTCCATAACTTGGTCACCATTGCCGTACTGATTTGTCGCTAGCGGTTGCCTATGCTGTGACACAGAATTGAAATCGCCTCCAACAATCACTAGACCTCTAATTTCCCACCAGAGTAGGGGCTCCAAGGTTCCACTAGTGCCTGGGGCACGGTATACATTGACAAAGGTCAGTCCGCCCATCTTTACAAAGCAGTAATCAGATGTCGGGCCTGACAACGGTGGAAAGAATTGAGTCGCATGACTACCTTTGCGCGTGAAAGTAATCGCGCGGGCCGGATGTCTGTTCCTCCAAATGGTATATGGCTATTGTAGCCAGGGTGACTTTTTGTTATAAAACCCCCTCGTTCTTTCTTGTCCATGGTTCCTGTACCATGACTACATGTGCACCGGCATCCCATGCCTGCTGCAATGCTATATCCGTATTTTCCCCACCCCTTCCGACATTCACTTGGTGAAAGTGGACGGTGTTGTACTTGTCTTTTGGTGCTTTTGTTGAGGGGTTTCCTAACATTAACACGACATTGTTGAGTCCTGGGCAATGACGGTTTCAACCGCTTTGCCCTTCCTTTCCGAGTACGCTAGAGCAGCGTGATAATCACGATGTCCGCGTTCTCTTATGATATGTAATTCTGCGGGGGTGCGGGGCAGAATTATCCCGTTTTGTCGTCTTGGCCTAGCCATACAGCTACCCTCATTGGAGTGGTGAGGTCCCGCGCAATTCGAGCACTTTAGCACCTTAGCCTGGCACTCCAATGTCTCGTGGGTTCCTCCGCATCGTCCACATCGCTGGCTCCTGGTACAGGAACGCGTTGGGTGAAATCCCCAGTAGCGTTGGCATTGCTCGATTGGTCTTCGGCGCGAGAAGGGAATGGCTGGTCCGCTCTCGTCAAATAGCCGAAATTTTGTGTTTTCTGGTTTTTGTTGGAAATGAACAATCCAGCTCGTTGAATATTGCCCCAGCTTTGTTTCTGTGGGCCTTACCTGTATTGGTGTGGCGCCACATACTGCTTGGCACTCGTTCTTCACCATTTTGTTGGTGACTGGGATGCTGCCTTCAAGCGTCCTAATGTACAATGGTACATGCGGGATTATCAAAGACGTCCATTTGGAGGCTGCCTCGATCACAGTATTGTCTTCCTGTAGGAGAGGTGCAATTCCCATGACTGTATCTCTCAATGCATCTGATGCGCATTCGAGAGCAATCCCCGACCTGACTGGGTACATGGACGTGATAGCAGAAGTTGCTATCCCAGCTTTTTCGGTGATAATTTTCTTGATCGTGACTGGCGATAACTTGTGCCAGTGGTGATCTTTCCTCAGTCGTAAGAACAAGCGCTTGTCCTCCTTTGGGATTGTCTGAGGTTTCGGGCTGCTTGCTGGAGCAGGCCTTCGCGGAACTTGCACGCTAGGCGGCGTCGGTAGTTTGGCCGCTTTGCGGGCTACTGTCACCCAGGGCGAGCTGATGTCTTGGGGCTTTGAGGGAAGGGCGTGGCTATGATCCTCAACAGCAGTGATATTCCTAGGAGCGACTGGTTTGGGAGTGCTTGCCATAGTGGGAGGTTTCTTACTTAGTAGGCTGGCTGCTTCTGCCTGATCTACTGCAAAGGCAGTTATTACAGGCGTGATCTTTTCCATCAGCGTCGCGACGACTGCTGCTGCTTGTTTCTCTCCTTTGCTCTTAGCCCAGGAGTCGATTAGTTCTAGAAATTCCTGGGCTATACCCAGTCTTTCTTTCCGTTGTTGTTCTGCTTTTTGCATTGCATTCACAATGCCAAGCAGGCTTGGGTGAAGTTGCCCTCCAGGATTGGAGGGCGTTGACGATGACGATGCAACAGCAGGGGCCATTGCACCGGTTGGTAGCTTTTGTACGAAGGGTTGCTGGTGATGTGATGTGATATGAAAAAAATGTGCCACTGGGTGGTGCTGTTGGTATAACAGCAGTTTAATTTTGTATTTGCTAGCACAATAATTTCTGGTAAACAGATGGTAATTATACATATATAAAATCTAATGTAAATATAACCCTTTATCTGTGAAAAGCTGCAGATTTGTATAGCAACAAGAAATCAGATAGACTTATGATGAACTATAGAGAGTCACCCATCCAAATCCACCAAAACCTTAGCAGGGACAAGAGCCGCATTGCCACACAAGTAAGAAACGAGCACATTGGGTTCAATGCTTACTTATACCAAAGGATTGTACCAGGTGTGGAAACTCGAGGGACAAAAGACAATTGGCGAGTGGTCAAAAGCTGGCGTGGAGTCAAATCATAAGATTCTAGACTAAAGAGAAAAGTATCTAGAAGGATATGAATCTATATATATGTACATAAGTGTTCCACTGTCAAATGGAGTTGCCAACACAGACCTCCCGTCCCTCATTGTCTTCAACCCAAGGGTTTTGCATGAAAACCAATATCCATGACAACCCTTTTGTATTGTGATTTGTCACACTCAAGACTCGTGTGTGTGAAACTAGTTGTTGGAATTCCTGGATTGACCCTGAGTCGGCTTACCAACTATTGGACCGACGACCACGTGGCCACTAAAAATGTCGGGGTGTCACGCCAGGAGTAAAAACTTTACGGTGCTAATGTGAACATATGTCTCAAAGTATAAAGCAATTGGTGGTATCTTGTCCAAGATGGGCAAATGGAAGAGGTGAGTTGCTATGAAAATCAACAACCAGATTCTTTGAAGCTATAATAAATATCTTCAAATATATGACCAGCACTGCACAAAGGATTCAAAAGGAAGAATGGCTAAAGCAGTTTGGGAAGGCAGAAGAAATCTAGGTGATAATCAGGCAAAGACAGGAAAATGGTAACACAGGACAAGGACGGAATCCACCCTGGCAATAACAGTGTGAGTGCACTTCTTAAAGGTAGAATAGAATAGAATTAAAAGTAAGTTCCTACTGAGTCTATGACTATAAAGGAATTTCCTGAAGGTAAGACTTTATTGGCGCAGAATCCAACCAGACAGATAAGGGGTTTTTTACCGCAAGGTTTCCATTATAAATTAGAAAGTTAGATAGACACCTTCACGGGCCCATAGGGTGCCAAGTCGAGCTAAATATAATCAAATTCAATACACCGTATAAAAAGAAAATCAAGTTACATCTCATCTTCAGCTCTACTTTACATACTTGTAGTTTGGAGCCACGAGTCTCATGCATAAACGTAGTAAAACTTAGGTTAGTATCTCATGGGGAGTCCCTTGCCAAAAACAACGCGCTGTTAGATCGAGTTTCTAAACAAGTAGGACGGGCTTAGGCAAATAGACTTGTATTATAGGAATTGCATAGTGTAAGTGTTTTAGATACAGTCTACGGGCTGTTCTATTACTTGATGTGCATATTTACCCAGCGTGAAGGAGTAATCTTCACGCAACATCTTCTGTTACAATAGTAACTTATGCTCACATACTTATATCTTCACTAAAGAGACCGCTGTTCTTAAACCAACCTCATCTATTACTCACTTTACCTTTACCTCATCCGTGAAAATCATACCTTACGCTGTCTTCATATGTCTTTCCAATAGGAATTATTACTACACTCCTGTTGAAATTATCGCGCCATGAAATGTGCGCAGTATTTATGGAACGAAAGTAGACGTTGACTAAAAGAGTTTCATGTTCGGAATGCAGCCAAAAGTGCGGGAAGTCTGCGCTACAAGTACAAGTACAAGTGTAAGCGACACAGAGCCTAAGCCACAGCATAAATGAATGTGACGCCATCTAGGCATTGAAAACCCCCAATAACCTCCTTGTGCCTACGCCATACAGCCGCTCATGTATCCATTAGGTAGCCAGAAGTGCTACCGTATTATCCATTTCAACCTTTTTAATACACACATGATCGTGTTGGCAACATAGACGAAGTGGAGGGCCGTATTTCCACAGCACTCTGTGACTCCATTTCCAACAACTCCTTACATCTAACAACTCGCACCTTACGGATCGCCGATCATACAACTCCTTGAGAACTGGACACCCATAACTCAACCCATCACAAACCTCAAATTATCCCACGTTCCACATAATCTAAGCCTCCTGGAGCCTCAACAGTACCCACCAAAAAGAAAGCTTGAAACTACTTGCCTGACAACTACCTTGGAATCGCCCTAATCAGATAGATTGCCACGCCTTGTTGTAATATCCAAGTGAGCTATATCTAGTAATCTCCAATTAAGATTATAGAAAATTACCAAGCTTTCTATAATGATACTGCTAGTCCGATGTAGACGGCAAATTAGCGACCCATCCTTCTCATTTGCCGAAAATTAGAGGAGATAATGCTGAATGGTCAAGAAAAAATATGTATCTAAGGGCAATACCCTCGGTTACTGTTGCAAAGTAACAAAGTAAACAAAAACTAATGTTATTGTTATTTTTGGGAGCATCTAAGTTAGCGTTTATAGCCCATAATCGTGGACTAATTAGGGGCTTGAATGAGAATTCAATTCAAGGAATACACAAATAGATAGTACTTGATTATGCAGACTCCTTCGAGAATAGTAGAGTTAGCCGGGAGAGATCGCTGATACTTGTTCAATTTAGACCACATAGGTCTCTGTCTCATCTGGGCAAATATCCAAATCATGAAATTGGGCATTGCATTGAAATAATCCAACTGCACAGATCATTCGCTTGTAACGATACCCTGCAGGTGGGGGGACGCTATTGTCACAGCATTATTTCCATGCAGGGCTTGTTCGTCGTATTCTTCTGAAGATATGTTGCAGAAGAAGCTAGTGGAGGCTGCCCAACTATTATTCGCAGCTATCTACAGTTTAAAACCATAAATGATCTCCTCTAATATGCGAAGTCTACGTACCATAAACACTGCAAGGTATAAATCAGGTCCTAGGAATAAAAAGCTATACTTTACACTGGTCATTCACCGATATCAACATGTCTCAACTAGAAGCCGTCAGACCCGCTCACAAGTTAATGGCCCACTAAGTACATTACCAACCTCTTTAGATCTTCCAACTCGAAAGGCCGACCAAAATGTTATCTATCACCTATTTTCCATTGGCAAAGCATACCTTCATTTTTACAAAACTGGAATGAAAAATATATATTATAATTATAAAGCGTCTCAACCCATCAAAGAACTTATTGATTCCAAATATGGTGGCTCAGTTAAAGCAGCTGCCACAGCGAATGCGATTACTCGCCATGATTTCCTGCTTGTTACACGCAACTGGCACGACATTCAGCGTGTGCCGGCATTCGGGCTCATGTTTGTAATTTTCGGGGAATTTACACCTTTGGTAGTGATGGCTATTAGTGGAATTGTGCCCTGGACTTGTCGAGTCCCGGCACAGATTAAAAATGATAGGATGAAATTAGAACAGATACGGCAGAGAGCTTTTCGCCAACTAGCTAACATTTCTTCAGATAAACTAACATCAAGTATAGGGAATCAAAGGAAGCTATCCCATATAAGTAAGAGTCTTGGTCTGAGTTCACAATTGTGGGATTGGATTGGTGGGACTCCAACCGCTATTCTTCAAAGGAAAGTCTCAAAAAAACTGGAGCATCTGAGACTTGATGATAATTTGATCGAGATGGCCGGGGGCGTCGATGAGATGAGTGTTGAGGAAGTTCAAATGGCACTGGTGGACAGAGGCATCGATACAATAGGCAAGAATGATATTCAGTTGAGACACGATCTAAACCTTTGGCTCCAAATAAGGAAAAATGTCCCAATGGATAGACTTCTTCTCGCGCGGTATAAGTAATAAATCATCGCTTCCATCACGCATGCTAACTTATTTGTCAGTCCGTCCGATTGGCCTGTCATGGCGGCGCCAACCTAAGACTTCAATATTACACATCAAACGATACAAAATAACAATAATTGAGTGAATTGTCACTTTACAACTATATACTATCTGATGAATACGTATCTATTCATGCAGAAAATGAGTGACTGAAGTTTCCCAAAATTTATGGGAATATTTAAGACATCTTAATTATTTGGGGAATAGGAAAAATTTTGTATCATAAAAATTTGTATTCTTGATGTAGCTAAGTCAGATCAATCCTGCATAACTGATCATGATTACTTTCAATAAGTAAAGTAGTAGAACCGCTATCCCTGACTCCTTAACTTTTAATGTGTAATTATTATCTTTTGTTCCGCGTTGAATAGTTATTGCCGAAACCTAGCTAGCTGAGCCATGATATTTTGAACCTGTTGCGCCGGCTGATGTGGCTGGGACTGGTTGTATGCTGTGGCAGAATTATTGCTGATGTAAGGGTTCTGGCCTGGATGAGCAGCATTACTATATTGTTCGATGGAAGTTATAGGAGGTGCGTAATTCTGTATTGTGGGATTCTGCTTGAATCCTCCCAATAGACTAACAAGATCAACAGATGATGCGTTTGCTTGCGGAGCGTTCTGTTGCTGCTGAGGCGTGTTGAGGGTTTCTAATAACTTCTGAAGAGTTGCATTATCTAGTGAGCCGACTAAACTTGCAAGGTTGGCTGTAGCTGGCACGGCGGTATTTTGATATGTAGGGCTAACAAATGGGGTCTGAGCGAACGGAGGAGCCTGGCTAAGTCCTAGCGGTTGACTCTGTTTAGCTCTTAAAACCAGTTCACCTGCTATTTTTGGGTCAAGGTCTTGGTATTCGTCAAATCGTACATCATTTGCTCCGCCTTGACGATCGAAAACTTGAAGTGGAATTTTGCTACAGTTCTGGGAACTGACGTCAAGTCTCGAGACAGCATATACTCCTTCTAGAATTTGTCGACGAATGACCATCTCAACTGGGACCCGAGGGCTCAAGAACATGACTTCAACCTTAACACCACGGCCGCGCACCTCGCTTTCCACCCACGAGACAAATTGTCTATCCAGTTGTTCCAGCAAAATGATCTGCATATCTGGAACGTCTCGAGGGTCACGACGAGGGATTAGCATCTCAATATCATCTGCTTCGTCTCTAGCCCTAGGACTGAGGCTTCTTTCTCGATATTTTCCATTGTCTCTATGGTTGTAAGGCGACCTCGAACGTCGCCTATCGCGCGCATCGTGGGTATCTCGTAAGTTTGGAATATAAGCATCTCTACCACGAAAATTGCTGCTACGAGGCGGCGATGCTGGTCTAGCAGGCCGATAGTCATCTCTGGTGCGCAATGAGCGGCCTTGTTCATCAGAGCGAGCTGCTACCGTCATACGGTCGAATCGATCGTTATTACGGTTATTTCTTCCGTTAGCCGACCTATCTGGTGATTTATTTCGTTGGCCAGTAGAAGAGGCTGCGTGTTGTGCATTGCGGGTATTCTTTTGTGGCTTAGAAATTTCAAGATCTAGTGAAAGAATGTTAGCTCATACAGGTTTCTTGGCGGAGTACACGTACGCATTTTTCGCCCTCTAACCTCTGCTCCCTGTTCTGAATCAAGTGCTTTGTAACAATGGTCGCTGTGCAAGAATTGAACAAAACCATAAGCCTGTTTAATTGATATCTGTGCGATCTTTCCGTAATGATGGAAGATGTGAAATAGGTCACGCTTTGTTACTTTCTCGCTGGGAAGATTCCCTGCCTAAATGTTAGAGTGTTATGTAGACTCACTGCTGTTAAACCTACCGATGAATAGTCGTGAGCCAACTGGAAATCTATCCCACATTCCTTCTGTTACATATCGCCTTTCATCCTCGAGAAACTCGTCATACATTTTCTGTATTTTTGGAGCCCATTTAGTTTCAAAATCATCACCGTCATCGTTGTCCACATAATTTGCTAGATCCGTCACAGATGATTGGTTTACTGAGATGTACGTGGTGGGGCTTGTTGATGTTGTAGCAGATAGTGGGCCACGAAATGATGCGCTCGGGGGAGGTGGGAGTCCGCCCCGTGGGTCAGTAGAGGTTCCTGGTGCACCGGCAGCTACGAGAGATGAGATACCCCCCGGAGGTCTATAAGAGCTAGAGGCTGGAGGGAGACCTGGGGTTCCAACAAAATATTTTGGCGCCTCGTCAGGATGATTGCGGCTCTGGGAGACAGTTGGACGTGGCGGAAGGCTTGCATGCATGGGAAGGCTGTGATTCTTTAGATAGGGAGAATCTGGTTTCTCAGCATTGGCTGTAATGTTGTCCAAGAGCTGTTGAATATCAATACCACTAGCAGTAAGATCGTCAAAGGCTTGAGGCCTTGCACTAGGCATTTCATTATTAGTAAAGGTAGAAGTAGTAGCGATAGGAATCTGGGCAGGATTAGTGCTATTATGGTTGACTGTGAAAGCAGGCGCTTCAGAAGCCTGATCAATATGGGTGGTACGGTTGAGGTGGGGAGGATGGACGGCAGATGCGCCAGGATGAGGCAATTCGATGGCATCAGGTTTTTGAGAAGGATAGGTAGATGATGGAGTGGTGGCTGACACGATAGATGGCAATGATACAATGCCTGGCTCAAAATTTTCCTGCAATATGTCCCGAGTATCCTGTCTATCAGAAAGTTCTTCCCCGTCAGAATCAAACGTCATTGCATAGTCGTCGTCGATAAGTGTTGAATCTCCATTTTTTACGTTAGCCATTTGGGCGTCTTCTTTATACGCATCAGAAAAACTCGATGCGGGTGAGTTTGATATGCTTGGGGATTGATTGAGGTCCGGATGGGAAGATGACGATGCCGTAGCTTTTATAGCTGGCGATGGATTAGGATGAATTGAAGTCATACTGGAAATCTAATCGATCTGAGTCCACAGGACTTTAAAATCCGCAAGCTCTGATAGAAAGACTAGAAGGGGAGACGGCGGTGAAAATACCTAGTCTTTGGAAGGTCTTGGGCCAAATCAATTTTCATAAATCGCTTTTGCTTTCTTTGGAGAGAAGGGTGTAGATGGTTAAATAGGCAGAAAATGTTCAATAGAATCAATAAGGTATGAGGGTGGGTAAGTAGGTAGTGAAGTTGCAGAAGGGGAGACAGTGTCTGGAAGTCGGTTCTACGAGAGCCGAATTCGTTATCTTGTTGGACGAGCGCGCGAGAAGTGATGATCAACGGAACAGCGAGTTCATTCTTGGCATGGCAGAATTTTGCTCGTGGATAATTCGGTGCTTTGTGGCTATGGTAGGAGGTTGATAGCGTAACGAAGGGTCAGTTGCTGTCTAGTAATGTAAAAGCGTCAGGAACGCAGCTTGAAGAATTTGCCTGGTAGTTTCGGAATAAGATATAGATCAAGTGATCTTGTTGCAAGCGCGACCCCACAATAGCCGCGAATTATGCAAATGAACCGCTGAATGAAGCCCCATTTATGTCATTTATACATTATACATCAGTAATAGTTGCCTTTGTCGGGATGGAATACAATTGTGACAATCTGGGTGGAGAATCTAACATTGCATCTTAGATATGATGAGTATTCGCTTCAACAGGATTATGACTTTAGATCAAGCACGTAGGTAATTGAAAGCGACGATGTTAGGCATGCAAAAGTTCAAACTTCTCGTTATATCGACTAGAATTTCTTACTATAACCGATGTTTGGCAAGTCAAACATGCAGGGCATATCACCATCAGCAGGAGAATTCATTGTCAGATATAGAGGCAGCTCGAGTATGGTTTTCATCTTTCACCAAAAGCTCCATACCGACCAAATTATCCAAGACTACCTTCTCTCGCGCTTCCGGCCCAGGCGGTCAAAAAACCAACAAGTCTGTAATACCTCAAAATGTATTAAAACTCGGCTTATAAGTCTCTAGAACGAGTTCTAAGGCGACCACAGTTTGGCCCTTAAGCTCTTTGTTTCCTCACTTGCCAGCGGCTCTACATGTTGATTTGAAGAAGAGCCGATACTTTGTGCATTCTACACAATCAATATTAATACAATGCGATACGCACCGCAACCAGACTATGAATGAAGAAGAAAACCACAATCGACTGTTCCAAGAAATTAAAAATATCTATCGGATGAAAATTCCTGGGGCTACTTCAATAGAGCAAAAAGAAAAAGTAAAAAAACTGTAATTATCCCTAAACAAAGTTGGTTTGTGTCCTTCTAACCCTGATTGATAAATCGTAATAGGAAGAATTATGAAAAAGCAGCTAAAATACGAATGAAAAAGATGCACAGCGCGAAAAAAAGTTCTAGACGTTTAGGAGACACCTACAATTGACTATTAGCTTGCCGAAACCCAAGAATGTAAGTATCAGCATTAGGAAGGTAAAATAATTGTCACCAAGTCACGCACAACCTTTTCAAACTCTGTTACTTTTGAACAAATGTAGTTGATTTCGCAACAGCAATACGTGTCTGATACTTAAAGTGTCACCCGTCGCTTGCTAGCATGCCGTCAAAAACATAGAGTGCCAATAGCCATTTCAATTTCTTCACACAAACCTGTATTGATGTACTCAAAGGTTTTTTAAGGAAGAACCTATCGACATGGAGACTGAATTTAATTGGTTTTAACAAAGTCACAGCGATATAAATTGTTCTTTTTATTCTGAAAATAGATTCTCTCATCAGTTTAGTCTGCTTAAATGTTATATGAACTTGGTTACACTGAAACTCCTGAATGATCACTTCTATGGATTCTTCACATCCTGCACCTACAGCCTAAAGTGGTTAAAGACTTCGATATGCCTTATCAAAAACCAGTGTTATATGATCCATCTAACAGTATAGAAGTTTAATTGGACTTTAGTCATTTATGAACTGGTAGGTTAACCCCAATTAGATGACTAGATATTATTCCAGTAATACTTGACTTGAATCTTTGCATAAAGGAATGAAAAATGATCTGAAAAGAACCCAAGTAAAATAATTCCTATTTAGTTGCCACAGAAAATGTATAGACTTGATCATATTTCATGGTGTATGATCTGGGGTGAGTACACTATGATGTGCTTGAATTTCTCTGGGAAGCTACAATATTTACTGTTGCTTGAATTCAACTTTCTATCACATTGAATAAGCAGAAATACGTGATGTTATATAAATGTAAAGATTATCGCAAGTAATTTCGTTGGATATGGGATAGACAAATCTATCTTGAAATTTCTAGCTATCAGACTTTGTTTGTAATTTCAATGATTATCCTTAAGAATCACAGTTGATTATCAACCCAATATTTTTTATACGCAAGGACGACCGACCCGATCCGTAAGGCTATCGCTACACGACGGGTCCAAGGATAACGTAAGTATATGCTGTTGTGAGGTAGCACCACGACGACACTTTTTATCAACTTGATAGCAAGCAAGGAAGGTCAGTGCCATAAATACGTAGTCTACAATGATTCTTGCCTCAAGCTCATTAAGTTTGTTTTCGCGCATATTTACCGCGCATTCTTCTAATTCGCGTGAACGATAGCTCGAATGACGACACCTGCATTCCATCCTTCTGCTATCTCTATCAGTTTACACTTTTTGTAAGCCTTACGGTGTAGAATTAAGAATTGTCTCCATCAAATCTTTCTCTGTCACCATGGTGTCGGGTCATGAAACCTCGGGCAGGCTCCTACTAGTTTCGAATCGTCTTCCGACTACTATTAAACGCCTCGAAAATGGATCTTATGCGTTCTCCATGTCCTCTGGAGGCTTGGTAACAGGTCTTAGTGGATTGGCTAAAGCGACCACCTTCCAATGGTATGGCTGGCCTGGCCTCGAGGTACCCGAGGCCGAAGCAGGACCTATGGTGAAGCGCCTTTCCGAAGATTACTGTGCAGTTCCAGTCTTCATTGGTGATGACCTAGCAGATAAACACTACAATGGGTTTTCAAGTTTAGTCTCATAACCTACTTTAACCTACAGCAGCTAAATACACTAGATTCTATACTCTGGCCTCTATTTCACTATCATCCGGGTGAGATAACCTTTGACGAATCAGCATGGAAAGCATACAAAGAAGTCAACAGATTGTTTGCAAAAACAATGGCCAAAGACGTACAGGATGGTGATCTAATCTGGGTTCATGATTATCACCTCATGCTCCTGCCGGAAATGTTGCGTGAAGAAATCGGTAACTTGATGAAGAACGTCAAAATCGGGTTCTTTCTGCATACCCCATTTCCATCAAGTGAAATATACAGGATTTTACCAGTCAGGGAAGAGCTCCTTCACGGGGTCCTCCATTGTGATTTAATTGGCTTTCACACTTATGACTACGCTAGGCACTTCTTAAGTAGTTGCTCGAGGATACTGTGAGTATTTTTGATGCATTAAAAGTTTTAAGGGCTAACAGCTGGTAGCGACCTACCAACGACTCCAAATGGCGTTGAGTACCGCAGTAAGCACGTTACTGTAGCTGCATTTCCCATCGGTATTGACCCCGAAAAGTTTGTCGATGGGCTAGAGAAAAAAACAGTTAAAGATCGTATTTCTGTCTTAGAACGAAAATTCGAAGGCATTAAGCTCATTGTTGGCGTAGATCGCCTTGACTACATAAAAGGAGTACCACAAAAACTACATGCTCTTGAAGTCTTTCTGACTGAACATCCTGAGTGGATTGGAAAAGTGGTGCTTGTACAGGTGGCAGTCCCCTCTCGTCAAGATGTAGAAGAATACCAAAATCTACGTGCAGTTGTTAATGAGCTTGTTGGTCGAATCAATGGAAAATTTGGGACTATAGAGTTTATGCCCATACACTTTCTCCACCGATCTGTTAGTTTTGATGAGCTTGCAGCCTTATACGCCGTCTCTGATGCTTGCCTCGTATCATCAACACGCGACGGTATGAACCTTGTGTCTTATGAGTATATTGCTACTCAACGCAAGCGACATGGCGTTATGATACTGTCTGAATTTACCGGTGCAGCGCAATCTCTTAATGGTGCTTTGATTGTCAACCCGTGGAGCACAGAAGAATTAGCAGGTGCTATTCATGACGCAGTTACAATGAACCCTGAGCAAAGAGAAGCTAACTTTAAGAAGCTAGAAAAATACGTTTTCAAATACACCAGTGCTTGGTGGGGTGAAAGCTTTGTCGGTGAGCTAGCTAGGATAAGTGAACATGCAGATAAAAAAATGAAGGAAGTCGAAATAAAGACTAGCGATGGTTGTAGAGAATAGGATATTGAAGAATACGTTTAGTGAAATGTAAAATCAATGGTCATCTTCTAATTTTTCCGATTTATGAACTATGCGACTCAAACCATCGTAAATTATGTAATCTTTATCAGCCTCCACCGTTCTCCTCCAAATGCAATATTTTTCGCCATAAATTTCAAAGGAGATCTTTTGTGAGTCGCGACTATGAAGTAGTATTTAATTACTAAGTATACAAGGTAGATTTTCGCAGAGCAGAATTCTCCAAGTGAGCGAGGCATTCAGAATAAGGAGTGAGTTTTAATTTTTGTGGTATTAGGCGTCATGGTGAAGACTTGCATCTAGAGGCATAGCAGTGGTGTGTGGTATACGATGTAACCTAGGAAATATCATTACTGCGGCACTAAAGCAGTCCACATTGGAATTGTGTGCATCTCAAGGAGTTGGCTGTGTTCCATAGGGTATGAGTTATGTATCAGTAGAGTGCAGCGATAATTCAAATGGAGAGGGAGTACATAGTCAGCGGGAAATAGAGTATTCTCCAAAAATATTGTTGTTAGCAAGAAATATTTTTGTAATGAGGACAGTGATGTCCTTTGAGAAAGAAGTTTATCAATAAGAGATAGAGAGGTTTTTCTATTGTACTACTAAAGTCATAGACTGCCTGGCACGTTGGGCCCCTCTGTGACCCAGGCCACGCCTTATGCAGTACTCCTTGCCTCTCATGTTTCTTGAAAGATCATTTATAGAATGCCCTTGTGTCACGAAATGAGGTCGTGATCTGTACAATCGAACGAAGTAATCAAAGTCTATTCTGATTCTCTAAAGTAATGAAAATACAAGAGTCGCTCTATGATGCGCTGGAGAGTGTGTAATAGAAAGCTATTTTACAGGGGGTATCTTAGCGGGCCCAGGACCCGTGACACCTTGATGAATAGCCATTCAGCTCAGTATTTACCCCTGAAATTCGGCCACCCTTTCCACCGAACCTTCTACCCCAAAAAAAAAGGTAGCAATGGAAACTGCGTGCGCGAGAAAAGTCTCAAAAAACCTGCAGCCCCAGCCAGGCGAGGCCTAGACACCAGGACCACATGAGGTGCGCATATTCATCTATATCTCCCTTCTTTGTAACGTTCGAGGCCGACTTGATCCAATCCGCCATCTCTGTATCAGCTGCAGGGTACGCTCCGGAAACTCATCCGATGGCTTTTCCTCCATGACCAAGGGTTGGTGATGGGTAGAGCTCCGACCCTACCATCTGATCTGATCGAGGCTAGCTTCATGGTAATGGTGATTGGAGGTTGTGTTGAGAGATGAAGACGATACAGACAGCGAAAGCGATTAGGAATCCCCACAGAAGTGAGGAATTTGTTATTAAATCTCGGCTCCGCAGACTCAACGATGAGTGCTGAGGGTTCGTAAGGAACACTACTGATATGTATTGAGACTAGACCACCTACATATTGTTAGTATTGCTGTAAAAATCTGAGTCCTCAACTACACACGCCATCAGGGATAACCATGCACCAGCTAACTTAACCCATTAGAGTCTGATCACTATTGCCTCCTGATTACTATACACTGACGTCAACGTGCTCACTACAATGATGACATCATTGTAGTTACTAGCTATCATAGACAATAACATGTGGAGGAACAAGGGTAGGAACCTTTTTTTTTTGCGTCAGTTTTTAATTGCGTATGCAGCTATCTAGCTATGACAAAATGTCAAAGAAAAGTACAGAATAGATGACTCAACATAAATGAAGAGCACTCATGCCTCGGATTTCATTTGCAAGTACCACTGCGAAGTTATGGCGGCTTTTTCTTCACCCCAATTCTACCCTCATCCGTGAATACCCACCCAGGGGAACTTCAAAAACCCTGGGTTATCCGGACATGCCTTCGTCATCCACCGAATTTTCTCCGCGCGAAATGTAGTCTAAGAAGTCTCCTTCCCAAGTGGAGTAGGTGCCCAGGCCACTTAAACCATACCAGAACACCACCAGGAGGCGAACCACGTCACCTTCCATCGTTTGCGTGTTTGTAGTGTCAGCTGCACTCTCGCATAAAAAGTTCTGGTACGCACAAAGCTCAAATCGTGAAACTCCTTGCCAAAATTCGAAATTTAACGCCTGTCGAGATTGTATCCATCCTCTGTGTCATCTTATAAACTTGTCCCAATCCCTCTCACGTCCATCCCAAAGAACTGTCTCCAAGATTTGTGCGCCACGCTTTGTTTCCTCCGTCGGGTGTGAATATCGGCGTGGGCGTGTATTTGGTGGTCAACTGAGGCCAGAGAAAGTCGTTGAGAGGTGTGGTCATTGGAACGATGATGTATTAAGTCGTACTTGTAAACTTAATGAGACTTGGATAGGAGTCGAACTCGTTGGGAGCGGAAATTTAACATGGCGGAGAATTTAAAATCATTGCCTCGTGGGCCAACTTCTTCGGAATTTCGAAATTTGACTGATCTTGGCTCTGGGAGAATATAAGGGTAGGAACTTCTGTATATAGATAGGGCCTTTTTACGCTTGTTATCTTCATCCATATCCACACCTACAATTCGCCATCATTCAATTATCCTAATCTGTTCAAGTGATCTATTGAATTCTCCCATACTTATCAGTGCTCTATTCACAAGGTGACGTCTCCCTATCCATCGCCCTCAGCCTTTCAACAAGTATTATGCTAAAGATCTCTTCGTGCCTCTGTCAGTTTGTTCGTCTAAGCTGCGAAACATTTTGGCCAACGCTGGCCCTCAGACATTTTTATAGCGTTCAACTCCCTGCCTGCCTGCCCTTACAGCTGTAAAGGGATCAAGGTACATTTTGTCTAGGAATTCAATGAGGCCCTCCGGCTACTGACTTCTATGAACACCTCCTACCTCATAAAATGAGCCGGCTTTCTTCAATGTAGAGCCTTTGAGTCTGATATGAATCAAACAAAAAAGCCGTTGGATTTTCGTAACCGACAACTTACCAGACCGTTCTAAATTATCTAGGGCCGTTGTTCTCAACCTTAAATAATTGATCCTATCACCATCAACCTCTAGTAGTTTGGTCGGCTTTAGTCCCAGCCCCTCTGTAGGTGGGCCTTTTTTGGTCATGACCAGCTCGAGTTGAATTGTCAGCTGTCTGGCCAAGTTTAAAGTTTGTTGATCCGTCTTTGCATGTGAATCAATTCTTGCCATAAAAACGCGTCTGATATAGTGAAATAACTGAAATAACTGAAAGACCAGACTTTCTGATGAGAAGTTAATAAATATGTAACTGTTCCGACAAATACAGCATGGACGCATTTAGGTCAAAAGGTAAGTTTATTAACTGATGAACAAGACTACTCCTACATCTAAGGCCCTGTTAATATATATGATACTAATTATCCGAATACTCGTAGCTGTCCTTAAGTCGGGTTCCCATTATCCAGGTGTCAGCTAGTCACCAACATTATTTCGTGCACAGGCAGTGCCAGACTTTCAATACGCGCGTAACTTAGTGCTGTTACTATGAATCTATCAGAGCTAAATAGCACAGGCTACAGGCAATCTATCAACTTTCTAGCCGTCACATTGGGTAGAAAATTTTTGAATAGTAGGAGAACTCTTCGAATCACCGTGTTAGTGCTTGGAACTGTACTGAAGTTCCTCGTTCCAGCGTCATTATCTTCTTCACAATCGTATGTGTTATCGAAAGTTTATCTTTGGAGAGGGAGAGATAACCTAGTCTAAAGTTGAAAAAGTGTGATTCAGACTCGGCTCTGCAGGCTTTGCAGTGATATCTGAAGCTTTTTAGGGGATATCGCAGGGAGGTATTGGGTTTCGTATCCCGACCTTACATTCATTGACATAGTGAAAAGCAATTTCTATTTACAAAATTGTCCTCTACCAGTCTAAGAATATGTAGGACATACAAGTCATCCCTGTCAATAGGCCAAGTAAGCTTATGCGAGTGGTATATCTCCCGTTATAAAGAATCACATTGAACTGGTTCGGCGCTCACAGGAGAGTTGATAGGGGCTACCGGGGCCAGATATGTGCTATGCGTGATTCCAACTCATACCTATTACGTATTTTGTCAATATGAAGCTTAATAGCATAATGTCAAATTATGTTGAGAAGAACGAAATCATAACCTAGTAACAATCTTAGGCTCTAGAAATCAAATTCATGTACTTTCTCGGCTTTCACACGGCGCAAATGTCAAGCAAAATACGGCAAGAATTTGGATGGCAACGAAATGTTGAATTAATTAGGTTTTCTAAAGCAGCTACAAATTGTGCAGAAGTATAATTAAGTAAAAGATAATGGCAAATGTTAACCTTAGTAATTCCGATAAGCCATTTCTAGAGGTGTGGATGGCGCTCAGGTTCAAAATTGATCTCATATGATAAATGTTAAATCACAACAACAGTTGAGTTGTAACGCTTTCCATAATTATTACTCTAGATAGAATCGCAAATCCAATAACAATGAGCTGGCATTTACATAACGTTTGTGAGAACACAGATACATGAGCATAAATAGTCCGAAGGTTTTGATCATGTATGTTTGTGGCTAGTCTACTTCCTACAATTCTACATGAAAGCTGTCTTCCTCCCACTCCTTCCGATCTTAATTCTGTTCAATATTATTTGTGATTTATACTCGTTTTATTTGAACACCTAATAATGTAAAAAGTTTTATAGTTCCATTTTTTCAGAAAAATCTTGCCTTGCCGCCATAAACTTATCAGCGACTATATCACACAAGTCTATTAGGTCATTAAAGCCTTTTTCTAATGCCTCAACCGCGCTTGAACCACCTTTGTACCAGTTAGTTGCTAGTGCACAACTTGGGAAATTTCCATTGTTTACATACTATATGTTTGTATTCGCACGTTCATGAAAGGTTCAGTCGGATGAGCGATAGAGTAGCCGCAAAACTCAACCATGGGGCTATAATTAACGGCATTAGCCTAGATAAGCATAGAAGGGTTTTAGTGATCAAACGAAGGCAGGATTTATATGAAAACCTCCTTATTTGAAGGTGAACTAAAACAGTTTCTGCTTACTTTTTCATAATTATGTATCGCAACGCATTACCGAGTGTATGGTCTTCATTTTTGAACTCGAACGAAGCTGCTGTTTCATTTGAGCCTGGGAGCTGTAAAATTATTAGCATGACTCTTTTTCTGACCGAACTGAAGATCTTTTCAAGATAAATATTCGTAAGTGTACATACTATGCGTATACGCTGCTCTGTTTCTTGTACTGTAGGCTCGTCGTCAACTGCAACATTATCAATCGCTTCCATCATGGGAATATCGCCACTTGTGTTTGAAAAATCTTTCCCTGATTTCTTGGAATACGTGAGCATCTATTAAGGAAAGCACTCGAAAGACGTAAAGCTTGTGTGACTTACCTCTGGCATTGACTTGTTGGAGATGGCTGTAACGTCTTTATAGTAAATGTAGATAGTAAGTCTTTCAAAAGACTTTGATTAATATGTTGCCTCAATGAACCTTAAATTTTATGTTAATTCTTAAGGTGGTGGAGAGTTGGGATGAGTCGATGATGATTAATCAAGAATATTATTTGTTGGAATCAAAAGTGGCAGGAAGACAGCTCTGATGTAGAGGCGTAGAAAGTCGATTGGTTTCTTGAAACTGAGACTTTCGGTGTAATTATTGATTGGTATTTGTTTTCAAACTATTTTACGAGTGACTAAACTAGTCCCTAATGGGTGGAAGGACGCCAGAGGTTACTGCTCTAGTTTTTGAGGCACTCAACTTCTCGAGAGCGAAGGAGTTCGAAATGATATGCAGTATCAGTTCTTGAAACCGTCATCCTGTCTACAAAGGTGAACAAACCCTAGAGGAGATGGGGACCAATTAATGTGGGAAGAAATTTCTAATTGAGTGACTTATTTTAGACTCACGCCAGCGCAAAGCTCGCGACTATGATCACGGAGGGCATGACTGAACACCCGTACGAGGTTTCTCTACGAACCCGGGAGTGAAATATTCTCCTAGATCTAAGTTCAGTCAAATTTCGCAATATCAAAGAAGTTGGCCCACGAGGCAACGTTTGAAAGGACTCCGCCATGTCAATCTTTCATTCCCAAGCAGATCGATTCCTATCTAAATCTAATCAATTTTACAAGTACGACCTAGTACTTCCTGATTCCAATGATCTCACTTTCGGTTAGAGGATCATATTTGGGCGTAATGAATTGTTCTATGTAATTGCGGCGTCCAGGATGCCGTTAGGAATTTGACAGGGACCGGATTTAGCTCATTAGTGAGGCGCTTGAAGTAGAGAAAGAGGGAGGAGAGAGTAAAAGAAGGAACGATGTTATATGTATTTCGAGATACAAGTTAATTGACATTATACACCAACTTTGTGTCAGACAGTTGACTTTGTGACGGCACCCAGTTGGTATTACCGTGTTTTACCAGCACACATCTCTCGTTGACTTTTTCTGGCCTCCGCTGTTCACCAAGTACACGCCCACGCCGATATTTGTACCCAATATAGAAAATAAAGTGTGGCACACAAGTCTGGAAGGCAGCTCTATAGAGTGGACGTGAGAGACATCAGGACATATTTACAAGATGATGCAGAGGATGGGTGCAATCTCGATGGGCTTGATGTCTGGAATTTTGACAATGAGTTTTCGAATTGAGCTTTGTGCGTGCGCCAAGACTTCGGTTGCGACAGTGCAGGCAACACTGTAAACACCGCCATGGTTGGATGGTGCAGTGGTACATCATCTTGGCCGGTATCTAAAGTAAGGTCTGGATAGCTAGGACCCATATCCCACCCGAGACAGGAGACCGCTGGTTCGAATCCAGCAAAACTAAACTACGTTATTAGCGGCGCTAGTATGCATGGATGATAAAGGCATGCTTGGATGATCAAAGGTCTTGAATTTTTTTTTGGTGAGTACTAATGGAGAAGGGTCGACTGTTTGTGTAAGAGAACATACCTCATAGTGGTATTTGCAAATAAAATCCACAGTGTGAGTGTCTCTATGTTGTAAGGGTGAGAGCTTACAGAGGTTCATTGGCAGAAGGTTTACAGATGATTATGGTTGATCAATGTGAACTTCTGATTAATTGGTGTCCAGAACTTTGAGGACCTAGGAGGTAGAAATATTAGGATTAGTATATGATTTGGGAATGTACATTTGCGCTGGAACAGCTGTGATAGTTTGTGAAGAGATATCTTCATTAATGTTACGGCGTGCGCTAGGGGTACGGGAGATCACCGTCTGCCGAAGGTAATGTATTAATAACTGTTCGGATTATAGTTGCCAACGAAGGATACTCAGATATAATCCAACTGGCGAAGTGCCAGGTGGTCAAAAGTCGGAGAACTACAGGATAGTCGAGAAACAAACTCAAGAAGTCGAGTTGCCGAGCCAGCGATCAAGGCTGATAGATCAGGGTGAACACAATTACGAATTATGTAAATACTAAATGAAAGACTGATAATATCGGACTGTGAGGATCTAAGATTATGATACTATATAAGTACTAGATTGCGAGATCAAAGATCAAAAGAATGAAAGATTGAGAAGCTGGAGAACTACTATGTGGTAGCTCCAGCTTCCTTATATCTAACTTGAGATAGTACTTGACTCAACTAATACTATGGCAAATGTGGTCATGATGAGGATCCCTAATTGATAGACCTCTAGGTTAGTACGAGGCTATCATAAATAGTAATGCTTATGTAATGTTGTCATGTCGGAGTCTGGGCGTAAGATAAGGAATACTGTACTTATATAGACGATACCCTGTATGAATAGAAAATCAAGTTACATCTAGTCTCAAGCTCTACTAAACATATTGGTAGTTTGGAGCCACGAGACACCCGTAACCTACACGATCTTAAAACTAAGCTTATCTCACATTTACACATTCTAATCCACTAGGAACCTCAATGACGCCAGCCCCTCCATCTCTAACTATCAGAGTTTTCTCGGAAACCTTCCCCTATCTCCTTTTCCTGAGAACCTTCTCCTTGAAACCTCTTCAAGGATGCCTGGCCATAACAATTAATATGCGGAAGTGAGGTTCTATAATAATTATTATGTCACAGATTGGGGGAGCCTCGTCTCTTATCCCCTAGCTTCTTCGCTTGTAGACTGATCATGTAGCCAGTTTGCAGCGCACTAAAGTGTCCTCCCAACTAAGCAACTATTCCATCCATCCTCTGTCAATAACCAATATCTCTCACTGCACTTAGTAATACTTGCAATGCTGTTATGTGGAGACCAGAGATCCTTCATGCGCCATATTGCTATAATAACTACCTACGCACCAGCCACTAGATCTGCCACTCTACATAACTGAGCTTAACAAGAAAGCGCTACTTATATAAACATCTGAGGTAGCTAGACTCTTGCCCTATTCTCCCAAAATAGTACCATGGAATTTTCTAGTATCATCCAACTTGTAGTATAATCTAGAAACACTTAGCATATATTGCTCCATTGTTTCTCTACTCATCATGGAACCACTTGGAAAGTTCTACCTTCACTCAGTGATTACTACCCTTGTGCGTTGTAATCATAGCTGTTACAGAAATTGAGTTGGTCATGAATAAATCAATTTATTAAACTATATGAAGAGAAAAGAAATCTCTAGCAACTACTAACAGGTACTCATAATATTTGATCCGCTACGTGGATCTGCTGACTGATAACTTTCACCTAGGCCTAATACTTGCTATCAAGCCAAGTATTATCAGGAGCCATTATGCTATGATGATTCGACCTCCAAGCTAGTAGTGCCACTTCATCTACATTTGTCCATCCCTCCTTTTCAGTCTTATTGTGATTATTCCTAATTAAACTCCTAGCTTTCTTCCTGAGCTTTAACAACAGTTAAGCTGTAACACTAGCCATCACCAGCACAATTGTGGAAACTCGAGGGACAAAAGACAATTGGCGAGTGGTCAAAAGCTGGCGTGGACTCAAATCATAAGATTCTAGACTAAAGAGAAAAGTATCTAGAAGGATATGAATCTATATATATGTACATAAGTGTTCCACTGTCAAATGGAGTTGCCAACACAGACCTCCCGTCCCTCATTGTCTTCAACCCAAGGGTTTTGCATGAAAACCAATATCCATGACAAACCTTTTGTATCGTGATTTATCACACTCAACACTCGTGTGTGTGAAACTAGTCGTTGGAATCCCTGGATTGACCCTGAGTCGGCTTACCGACTATTGGACTGACGACCACGTGGTCACTAAAAATGTCGGGGCGTCACAACAATACTAATGTTCAAAAAGTCATCAAACATGTATACATAGCATCGGTCATGTAACATAGCTAGATAGATGCATACACGTGAAATGATTTAAAAAGAAAAAGGTATTGGTGCTCAATGACCTGGAAGCCTCGCCCTTGCTACTCTCAGACAAGAGATGCTGAGTGTAAAATAACTCTCAGGCTCAAGGATTCCTGTAGCCTACGCTGGTTAGCGCAGGTAATGACACCAAGGGAACCTTCTAGCAAGTTGTCTAAGTGTCGTAACAATTCTGGTTACAGAGTGTCACAGTTCAAATATAGAAAGCAAATGGGCATATGTATGATTGATAGGTAAAGCTACAATTCATCTATAGGGGAGCAAACTACCTGCAAGTCTCCTGTGCTACATATACACATCTAGAGGTATCAAAATCTAGCCTAAGTTTACAGTGGCAATGAAACTTACTTAAGGTCTGTTTTGCCACATGGGTAAGGCTTCTCTGATCCTCTTGTGTCAGAAGCGGTATGTAGACAGCAGAGCAGAGACATGAATCAAGACAAGAGTGCCAGGCAAGAGGTTGCCATCTTACATTAAGCACGAGATAGGTGCATAACCACTCGACCAAAAGGCCAGACCAGAATCATAGAACACTAAAATCTGATTATCTACACATATATAGATTATACAGAAGGCAATCCTGAAATCTTGGTACTATCCTTTATGTAGCATCAGTGGCAATTTTGTATCCATTTTAGTCTGCTGATAAAACTCGGAGTGTTAGACATATAGGTCGCTGTCACAGATCTGTTGAGCGGATTGGTTTGAAAAAGCTTGTGGCTGTGTTACGGGTTTACCCGCTATTGGTTGTCTGGGCTGACCTGCGTGCCCAGCCTTGCATATAATGAAGACTACGCGAAAAGGCTGGGCCTTTTGCACAGAATAGGGTCTTTGGATAATGCTTATGTAATGTGATTGTCAGGGCACACTTTATGCTCGCGCAATCCAGTGTAGTTATCTCTCCCATAGAAGAATATTAATTATTTTATGGTATAGTATATGTGTGCTGACCATCTGCTTTAACCGTTCACAGGCTGTTAGGCACAGATTATATCACTTGGTGAAGCAAGTGGAAAAATAGAGGAGTCTGTAAATTTGTTGTGGAGAGTTATTAATTACTCCTACTAGGACACAGAGTGCTATATAAACTATATTTTGTAATAAGAAAATCTAGTGGCTGGTATTTGCATCATAGCGTATTAATACTAACCTCACAATTAATGGGAGATATGTGATGTGTATTCTACACATCCCTATCTTTACCATAATTGGAAGCACTAATTTCAACAAGATCAACTATAGAAAGCAAGGATTTGTATGGATGATGGTATTTTAACAAGTCAACCATGGAGATCGAAGTTCTACATACTACACTAGATATATGTACAGACTCTTTGAATTCTAGGTTCTTCCCTCTAAGATCAGTTCACATCTAGATGATTCCAGTTTCTGCTCCAAGGATATCCTTCTAGCAGCTCATTCAATGTTCAGTCCTGTTCTTATTCATATGGGACCCTCTCTAATAGTTGTATGCCAGTACTTGCCAGTACTGGCTACAGGAAAGTGCCAGCTTTGTTGTCATTACAGTTGCCTTTGATAGCCATCAAAGGCTACAGACCTTAGCAGCTCATAAGCTGTCACTCAGAGGGAATCTTACTGAAATGGATTATTATGGATTGTATATATGCTTGTGGTCTAGCTATAGTAATTCTCTCCCCAGGGAAATATAATGAATACACTACGCCTACAAGATCTGATGCACGGACTACATAAAGGATGTGCATTGTGTTATAGTAACAAGGCTATATAGGAGCGGGATGATGGGTGCTACTGGGGAACTCGTACTTGCAGTAGGTCTCTATTATCACTGTCGCGTGTGTTCTCTTTGTATGTAAGACTTGAATTGTATATTAAGGAAACTTAGTTATGAGTGAATGAACGGAGGTCAAGTCCTCCTTATATGTTGTTCCAGACTTACTGTGTTGTCCACAGCCCCGTGCTAGAACATTCCCTTTCTTACATCATTTCTCTCCCAGGAGGAATGTATCTCTTGCTCTCCCCAATTCCATCAGTCTCTGGCTAGTCCCATTAACCCCGTTTCATTGAGATCTGGTTGGCTCAATATTGCCAATGCACGCATCGCACACTAAACCTATACGGTTTAGCTCCACTGTCACGTGCACTAACCGCGACGTGGCCCCAAGCGTCTGCCCTGGCAATCTACGTGGATTATACAACACATTGTGACAGCTGTTAAGCCGAAAGGCTCCTGCAGCCTAAGCTGCCTAGCGTAGGCAATGGCACAAGGGGAATACTTGGGAAAGGTCTCAGAAGCCACGAAACTTCTAATATTCTCAGTGAACTTTCTGGAAGCATACTGAAGGTTCATAAGAATAACAGGTGTACCAAGAACCTTCTAGGTAGTTGTCAAAGAGTCTCAGTAATTCAGATCACAAGGAGAATCTTCTCGAAGGGTAACTATTTAGAATGTATATTGATATATGTAGTCTTTAGATTGAGGAACTCTCTCTCTAGAGTTATAATTAATATACTGTTCTTACAAGATTGCCCATGCATTTTGTGCTGAAACTGTGACATGCATGCCACATTCCTCATGCAGAAGATCTATAACTATAATTAGATAGCTTTACCACAATGCCAACTAGCCTAGAAAGGCTCAATATTAGATCTATGTAACTGTCAGAGTAGCATGTAGACAGCAGGGCAGAGACAAGGGTCAAAGAGGTTGTATCCAGGCTATAGGGTGCCATCCTACATTATGCATGAGATAGTTGCATAACCACTCGGCCAAAAGGCCAGAACAGAATCATAGAACACTTGATTTTGGTTATCTCCACATATATAGATTATATAGAAGGCAATCCTGACAGTATCTAATGTCTATCTTACTATATATGGTAGACTTGTGAGCTCACACAGAGCGTCACTCAAGACCGCCCATATATATTGTGATGAAGCTGTGACACTGAGCCCTCAATATGCTTGTAAAGCAATGCCAGATGTTGCATCTGTGCCATGTGTTGGAAATATTGCGCAATGGAATGGGCGCAATATTTATGGAACGAAAGTAGAAGTTGACTAAAAGAGTGTCATAATTGGATTACAGCTAAAAGTGTGGAAAGTGTGCGCTACAAGTACAAGTGTAAGTGACACGTATGTAAAAAGAATATACTGGTTCAACTAATTTCTATTAAGGGCTTGGGGAGCTTAGCCATCTAAATACTACAGTAGTGGGTCTAATCATAAAAGACACATGTTAATCCTTATTACCAGGATTAACCCTGTATTTCAACAACGTAGCCTAAGCCACACCATAAACAAGTGTGGTGCCATCTAGGCATAGAAAACCCTGATAACCTCCTTGTGCCCATGCCATACAGCCGCTCATATATTCAATAGGTAGCCTGAAGCGCTACCATACTACCCATTCCAACCTCTTAAATACACACAAGATTGTGTCGGGAAACTAGACAAAATGGAGGGCCCGTACGTCCACAACACTCCGTGTCTCCATTTCCAACACCATACACAAATAATATTATGTGATACAATTTTTCCCTCAAGAATCCGAGTCTTAGACTCTGCTTCTTTCCTACAGACTGACTGCCATAAGTAGTTTAACAACACCAAATATTTTTTCTTAGTATTATTCAACCTGAATTTCTTATGGAGATCAATGAGCAGAATTTTGCCTGGTCAAACCATTTGACAATACTCACTGCCCCATTATTGTAAATGCGAGGTTATGAGAGGTGGTGTCAGGAACTGAGGATAGAGGTTACTGGGTCACAATGGTTGCCATGGGTTACGAATTGTGTAATTGAGTAGTAGGAGGTGGACCCTGTGAGATCTAGGTTGCTCTGGTTACTATGATGTACATATGGAGTAGACAGAGCTGCAGTAGAGAGCCACGTCTTGTCTTCCGTCTTCCACTTTCACAGACTAAACCATCATGATGAAGTATTGAAGGTAGGAGCGAAGATGTACTATCTTCGTACGTCATATCTTCGTCGATTAATACTCTAGAATTCTCCCTGTCATGACATCATCTAGATCGGAATAATCTTACTTGGGTGTTCATGACGTCAATTAATCAATAGCATGCGATATTCTTAAGTCACTGAGAGTATGATATCACCGAAAGTATGACATCATGAAACTCATGATATTATGGAAAGTGTGATGGTTAACTGGATTGGGCTATGTATATAAGAGAGTTAGTATTAGAATATTCAGACCTCACGCAACGTCTTCTGAAAAATATATACGCTTCTCCTTCTAACTTCATCTCTTCTTTGGGAAGACCATTACACTGCCTCACTTCTTTTGTCTCCTTCACTCCTCTCAGTGACACCTCAGCCTAAGTTATTGTCGTATGATCCCCATTCCATTTACGATCTCATTTCGTACCCTGTGGAACTATCGCTATATTAGACTCCTTGAGATTACGTTGCGTCAGTTATCTACACTGTACGAAAATGACATCCGTTCCTCTGCCGGTATGGAACCCTCCAAACACGCTCGAAGAATTCAAGGAGCAATTCGAAAAGGACTCCTCTCAACTCTATAACCAATTATCCGCCCTAGTTCGCCGCTATCGTATTGAAAGAGACACGGCTCGTACCCAACTTGTTCAAGCAAATCAATCAATTGATATGCTTGAAGAACAAACCACCAAATTAAATGTAGATTTAAATATCGCAAGAGCTGGGAAAACCTCCGCAACAGATACATCAATAACAGATACAGAAAAGGGAATTAGCCATTTTCGATCGGAAAAATTTCCGGATCCTGAAAAATATCAAGGAGCCCGTTCAAAACTGCCAGGCTTCTTAACTCAATTGAAAATGAAATTAGAAGTCAATTCCGACCGTTTTCGAAACGAATCAGCAAAAGTTATATACTCTATAAGTCGATTGGAAGGAAAAGCCTTAGATCAAATAGTACCACTAGTCACTTCGAACCCCACTGCACCATTCTCCTCTGTTGATGCTTTTGTTTCGTATTTGGAATCATCGTTCGGCGATCCAGATCCTCGCGGCACGGCACGTCGTGAGCTCACTAAATTAAAACAGGGAAAAGGAGATTTTGCGTCATATTACTCTCAGTTCCTTTGTATAATGGCTTACTTAGATTACAACGAATGTGCAAAAATTGACGCGCTGACTGAAGGGCTATCAGAGGAATTAAAAGATGCACTAACGTACCGCACTGATCCAGCAAAGACTCTTGAAACTTATGCTGCTATGCTAATGAAAATTGACAACCAAGTACGAGGTCGGAAAGCTGAAAAAGAAATTCGCAATAATCTGGGTCAATTCTCGACCACTATGGCTCCACATCCTTCTCACATTCCCGGGGGTCTAGCACCAATGGACCTCTCAGCAATTCAAATTACAACAATGTCACGACCTGCTCCTGAAAAGAGGTATGAATTCAGAAATGGTCAACGAAAAATTTCAGCAGATGAAAAGCAGTGGCGACGGAATAATAATTTGTGCATATATTGTGCAGGCTCAGGTCACGTTTTATCCAATTGTCCATCGGCAACCCGCTCGAAGGGTAATCAACCAACTATAAATGCCGCACTCCTGACACCTACACTAGAAGACACTGCAGTTTCCCATGACGTTGAAATTTCGACTTGTGAAAAGGGTTTTCAAATGTCCCAGGTCTGAAAGATGGCTCTTGCCTGGGACCGTCAGATGTCTCTTCAAAAAATACGTTGTCAATTTCCAGTATCTCAGTGTCTCCGATAGAAGATAAATTAGATGGGACTCATATGGTTGCTGCTTGTACAGTAGCAGTTAATAAAGAATCTATTCTAACCCATGCTCTAATCGATACTGGCTGCTCAGGTTTTGCATTTATTGATGAAACATTCGCACGTCATCACAAAATTCCCATGTCCCTTCTTCAATCCCCTCGTAATCTTCAGTTAATCGACGGAAGACCGATCTCTTCAGGACAAATAACTCATATCTGTCATCTACCCATGTCCGTTCAATTACACAAAGAAATTGTCCCATTTTTTGTCACTAAACTGGGATCATATCCTCTTGTACTGGGTATACCTTGGCTTCAGCTGCACGACCCTATTTTACGCTTTAAAGAAAATACCATCATGTTTGACTCTAATTACTGCAAAGTAAATTGTAATACTTCTAAGAATTTAAATGCCATTCAATGTATTAGGCCTCCAAAAAGCTTGCAGCAAGTAAATCCGAAAACTCTCCGCCACATAGCAGGCAAACATAATCTTTATATTCAAGCGACAAGCCTCAAGGAAATTCAACATGCTCTTGAAAATTCGAATGAGCAAGGATGGACAAAGAAAATCCCTCAGAGGTATAAAACATATTATGGGATGATGGATGACGCGCAGGCAAAAGCGTTGCCACCCCGACGTCCCTACGACCATAAAATACCCCTCAAGGAAGAAAAAGAGCCACCATTTGTCCACTTTATGGCATGTCTAGAGAAGAATTAACGACCCTCAAAGAGTATATTGAAGAAAATCTACACAAAGGATTTATCAGACCAAGTTCGTCACCAGCCGGTGCCCCTGTTTTGTTTGTTAAAAAGACCGACGGAACTCTGCGTCTTTGCGTAGACTACAGAGGATTAAACGAAATGACTATAAAAAACCGCTACCCATTACCCTTGATACGCGAGACTCTCGACCGTCTCTCAAAAGCTAAGTGGTACACTAAACTTGACCTTTGTCAAGGATATAATCAAATAAGAATTGCAGAAGGTGAAGAGTGGAAAACTGCTTTTAGAACTCGCTATGGACATTTTGAGTATTTGGTTATGCCATTTGGACTCACTAATGCCCCGGCTACATTTCAACATTTCATAAATGATTGTGTCCGAGATTACTTGGATGTGTTTTGTACCGCCTATCTTGACGATATTTTAATTTACAGCAACAACTTAAAGGACCATGAAATTCACGTTGAAAAGGTTCTGCAGGCGCTTAAAAGAAACAGAGTTTTTTTAAAACCAGAGAAATGCGAGTTTCACACACAAAGTACAAAGTATCTTGGCTTAATAATAAGTCCGAATGGTATCCAAATGGATCCAGATAAAGTGGAAACAGTAAAAAATTGGACTAGACCAAAAAACATTAAAGATGTTCAGGCATTTTTAGGGTTTTCGAATTTCTATGCAGATTCATACATGGATTCTCAAGACTTGCAGCTCCATTAACAACATTAACTCGTAAAAATGTAAAATTTAAATGGACCGTCGAAGCACAAAATGCTTTCGAATATTTAAAGAAAGCATTTACGACGGCACCCATATTAGCACATTTTGATCCTGACAAAGAAATAACTGTAGAAACGGACGCATCAGATTATGTTTCTGCAGGTATACTCTCTCAGAGGGGCGAAAATGGATGCCTTCAACCTGTTGCATATTTTTCCAAAAAACACTCACCATCAGAATGTAATTACGAAATTTATGATAAGGAGCTTTTAGCAATTATCAGAGCATTTGAAGAGTGGCGGCCAGAGCTTGAAGGTGCCGCTCACCCAATTACCGTTCTTTCCGATCACAAAAATTTGGAGTACTTTATGAGTACTAAACAGCTTAATCGTCGCCAAGCTCGGTGGTCAGAATATCTTTCTCGGTTCAACTTTATCATCAAATTCAGACCGGGAAAACTAGGTGGTAAGCCAGACGCGTTGACCAGAAGATCATCAGACCAACCTGGAAAAGAAGACGAACGAAGACTAAATCAAAGCCAGGTTATCTTGAAAAAAGAAAACCTCCAGTCCGACAAAAACTTAAGCTTTTTTGCATGTCACACAGATCCACAACTTAGCCATGACAGCACTTCGCTGGAGAGCTTGTTTCGCAAGGCTTATCTGCTTGACCCTTTCCCACAAAAAGTGATAGACATGAAAAATAAGGGCATAAAGCAAAGTAAAGATATATCCTTAGCGGAATGCACAGAAGTAGAAGGGAGACTATTGTATAGAAACACACACTATGTACCAGATTACGAACCATTAAAGCTTCATATACTTCAACAATATCACGATGCCGCTCCAGCAGGGCATCCTGGCCGAGACAAAACATTCGAGCTTATCAGCAGGGACTATTACTGGCCAAAAATGCGGAAATATATTGCCAGATATATACGAAATTGCCATGTATGTCAACGAAGTAAACCTCAAAATCACAGTCAGTATGGAACTCTTCAACCGCTGCCAATTCCCGAACAACCTTGGAGAGAAGTATCCATGGATTTCGTCACCGGACTACCAGAAAGCGAAGGATTTGATGCCATTATGGTAGTTGTTGATCGGTTAACCAAGATGCGACACTTTATACCTTGTAATACAACGGTGAACTCTGAAGATGTAGCAAGCATTTTTCTTCGCAATATATGGAAGCTACATGGCCTACCAACCCATATAACTTCCGATCGAGGGACACAATTTACGGCGAAATTCTGGAAATTTCTGTGCAAGCACCTTGGTATTAAAGCAAGAATGTCAACCGCATTTCATCCCGAGACCGATGGCCAAACAGAAAGATTAAATGCTATTATGGAACAGTATCTTCGTAGTTATGTTTCTTACCAACAAACTGATTGGGTTCACTGGTTGCCTATGGCCGAATTTTCCGCCAACAATCAAGTATCAGCATCAACCAAAGCAACTCCGTTCTTCAGTAATTATGGCTTTCATCCTCGATTCACGATCAACCTAAGACCTCATGAAAAATCAATCCCAAGTCTAAACGCCAAAGACTTTGCGACTAAAATGAGAACGCTTCACGACTACCTTAGAACTAATATTCGAGTTGCACAAGACCGACATGAACAAGAAATAAATAAAAACAGAACACCAGCACCTCATTACAAAGTTGGAGATATGGTCTTTTTATCTACAAAAAATATAAGAACAACTCGCAACTCACAAAAATTAGACTGGAGGAAGCTAGGCCCATTTCCAATAGACAAGATCATTTCAAATCACGCGTATCGTCTTAAATTACCAAAAACAATTCAAGTACATCCAGTGTTTCATGTTTCACTACTTAGCCCTGCAGCAAACGACCCAGTGCCGGGTCAAACACGGGCGCCGCCACCACCTGTAATAGTAAACCAAGAAGAAGAATATAGTGTGCAAGAGATTTACGACTCACGTCTGACTAAGCCTCATGGTCTTCAATATCTCGTCAAATGGACTGGTGAAAATGATGCAACCTGGGAACCAGCCGTCAATCTTAATGATACCGTGGCTGTAGACGTATTCCATTCTCACTACCCCAATAAACCAGGCCCGTTAAATAAAAATTATACATCTCAGCCTCGCAGGAGCTCGCGTTTTAGAAAGGGGGCTACTTTCACAGACTAAACCATCATGATGAAGTATTGAAGGTAGGAGCGAAGATGTACTATCTTCGTACGTCATATCTTCGTCGATTAATACTCTAGAATTCTCCCTGTCATGACATCATCTAGATCGGAATAATCTTACTTGGGTGTTCATGACGTCAATTAATCAATAGCATGCGATATTCTTAAGTCACTGAGAGTATGATATCACCGAAAGTATGACATCATGAAACTCATGATATTATGGAAAGTGTGATGGTTAACTGGATTGGGCTATGTATATAAGAGAGTTAGTATTAGAATATTCAGACCTCACGCAACGTCTTCTGAAAAATATATACGCTTCTCCTTCTAACTTCATCTCTTCTTTGGGAAGACCATTACACTGCCTCACTTCTTTTGTCTCCTTCACTCCTCTCAGTGACACCTCAGCCTAAGTTATTGTCGTATGATCCCCATTCCATTTACGATCTCATTTCGTACCCTGTGGAACTATCGCTATATTAGACTCCTTGAGATCCACTGGCCTTGTCTACGATCTTAGATTCCCTCGTCCTTAGACCTAGTTATAATCACGAATTCATAACTGTGACTCTTGCCTACCTCCTCAGCTGTTACCCAAATCACTCAGTAACTCTCCTGACGCTACCTTTGGCACCCTCGAATTTGACAGGTGGAATAGCTTGTGACGGGCTTTGCCCGGATTGGGACTGGTCACTAGGACCACTCTGTCTACGAGGTAAGGTTGTGGCACAGCAACGCTCGTGGATAGACAAAAGGGGCACTAAGAAGGTATCAATGGTGTGTACCAGATGGGGAGTCTGGTACAGGAGAAGAGATGTGCCAGGAAAAAGGATAATTCCCATATTGCCAAGGAATAGAGCCAGGGAGAAAATATGATTCTAAGGTGGAATAGGGGGGATTTAACACTAGAGTACACAGATGTAAGGATTCCTCTTCCAATCTTTCCTTCATCACATTGTTGCGGCTTGAGTTTACAAGTGATAGGTTTATAGTCTCACGTGATATGGAGTCTGGTTGAGTAAGTGTCAGGAAATGCTGCTTAGTCATCTAGTTGGTCAAGTGCAATGTGTCCACATCCTTGGTACATAACACATCTTGATCACTCCATACCTATAGTACTCATGATATACATTCCTCTGCATATCCCATATTACCGTCTATATTATCTTACTCTTTAGATAATCCCTTCTTAATATCCCAACAGGTTATGAGACCGGTGTTTAATAATTCATCAGCTTCTGTCTCAAAACAACCATCAACAATGTCTTCACTCACCGCAGAATTAAATGGCACCCGCAATCACGATGGTCTTCCTCTATTTAAATCTAAGTGGGGAAAAATTGTGATCCTGGGCCTTGGAACCTATACAGAGTGGCAGATTACTTGCGAGATCGCCTTGATAAACGCAGGCATTTTAAGTATTGCTGATGGTACATGGAAGAGACCTATTGCTAACAACTATGTACATGCCTCTCAAGGGCGAGGTTAGGACAGTGTTCCACAGGGTGCGTATGTGGTCTAACAGAGATCTAGGTGGTAGATGAAGGTGATGAGTGGGTTGAAGGGATGACTGGTCTTCTCTAGGAAGAGACAAAAAGGTAGATAGTAGCGATAGAGGCTACACGTGGGTCTTGCTGACGAAGAGCTGGAAAGAGATAAATGGTCTTCCCGAAGAAGAGATGGGTAAACAAATGTATTGTTAAGGTAATTGAAGAAGACGTTGCGTGAAGAATAATGCTTCTTCACACCGAGTATTTATATACATAAAATTACCAAATAGCATGTACCACACCGCCTCTATGCCAAACAATTTGCTACACATCACCTAATGAGACTAGCCTACTCTTTTCAGTCTTCCTTGCTAGTTTTAAACGTACATTGAACTAATGTTTGTGTTTTAGCCTAGCCGTTCACATGACGTTTCATATTACGCTATGCCACAACGATCCATGAAAATGCCTTACGTCCAAATACTCGATCATTCTCTTCAAGCGTGCCACACAATGATGTTGATACCAACGACAACAAATTTCAAGTACAGGAAGAGAAATGGTTGTCTAAAGCCCGCAACACTCAAGTCATTATATCTAACTCCATCGAGACACAGCTGATGGAGCAATCGCTCGGGTTCCTGAGGAACATCGATCCTGCCGGATTATGGAATTTCCTCCTCCAAATGGACCCAAACAAAGATCTAACAACAATTGCAGAATTGAGGTCCAAGTTTGCCTCCATGAAGTTTGATCCGAGAGTAGACACAATCCAGTCCCTTGTCCTACGTCTCAACAGTCTTAGGGTCAAACTAACAATGACGTCTAGATCGATCACTGAGGAGGATGTAAAGGAGCAGCTAATTGCATCTCTCCCTAAAGATAACTTCATTTGGTGAACGGCTCGATCACACGCTCTAAACATGGGTAAAAGTCTCGCAGAAACAATAACCTATCTCCAATCTTGCGAGTCCAACATCTCTCATGCTCAGCCGCCCCAACCACAAGCTGCAAATCTTGCACGCAGCAGCAATAGAAAAAGAGGACGTGGTACATATTAAAGGGGACGCAATTTAACGCACTTTGATCGCCGTGATCAAGCCCGCGGAGAGCCTAACCGAAAAGGAAAATATAGAGGAATGGCAACTGACGAAAAGGAGTGTTTCTTTTGTGGCAGAAAAGGACATGTAGAACGAGATTGTCGCATTAAGCAATCTAAAAGCAGAGAGGCCAAGAATATGAATAAAGCTAGGAGTGATGCTAATGCTCAATATGTTCAAGTTAGAAACATAAATGAAAATGATTCACCCTATCTGTCTTATCATCTTGAACATAGTCACACCTCTTGCTCAGAGCAGAACCTGGATGAAAGTTTACCTCTGTCCAAAATATCAAGTAAAAGTAAAAGCCCACAAAATAAAAGAATTTACGAAAATATACAGAGCTTGATCACCAGCGGGATTTATAAACTCCTAAAATTTACACGGCTTTTGAACCCTAATGCAACAGCTTTCCCAACTGTCACAAAACACGCCTTACTTACCAAGCCCTGAGAAATTCTCACAATAATTTGTTGAAAGTCATGTGATGGCTCTGTAATTGTATCACGTGTCTCGCTTAGTATTCCACACTTTCTGTAATTGTAAAGTGTTTAGATTGTAGAAAATTAACAGTATAAGAGTTGTAGTTATAATACACACAATAAATTCCACATTAAATTATATTATCAGGAATCTGATTTCGAGATCAAGTATCCACACGCAGCTGAATTAATAGCTGGTATGCAGTATACTCTTAACTCCACTGTCGCATAAATTACAACAGGTTATGAGCCCGGTAGCAAAAGCTAATATGTCAAAAGATTTCTGAAACCAAACCTTATTTAACTATTCGAAAAGGTGAAATGTCTATCGGAAATTCCGAAAGTTCCAAGATGGTCCCGAAGATAGAGGAGAAGCTTACTTCAAGCATAACGCCTGTGTGGAGTCAACCCAAGGCTTCCTCAAGTACGACGGGAAATGTCGGTACACTCCAATTGCCTCCATATTTCAAGTTGAAGGGGGAGGAAAACTACGAGCAATGGAAGAACAACATGGAGAACATTGCTCTAGCCAACAATCTGGAGGACTACATATGTGATGAAGTGGAAGAACCCCCACATGTGTCCATCAAAGAAAGATTTTCGAATAAAGATGCATTTGAAATGAGAAAGCAGTGGCTCGCTGGAGATGCTAGGATGAAACTAGCCATTATGATCAACACTGCCCCAAATATTCACAGCATGATTGATGGCAAGACTTCAGCACTCCAGATGTGGACAATTCTGCAAGAACGGTATGAGGGAAAAGGTTGGAATCTTGAATATCGGGCCATAATTAATTGGTCAAATATAAGATTTGAAGACTTCATGGACCTCAACCATTATATTTCTGAGTTCACCAAAAGGGTCGAAAAGATCTCCTCGCTCTCTGATTCTATACCAGAGAGATGGAATGGAATGTTCTTTATCGCCGGAGTGGCTAGAAAGTTTCCAGTTTGGGCCGAAAGACAAAGATCTCAGGCTCGAAACACCGCCATAGCTCCCTCACTCGACTATTTAATTGCTGACCTACTAGATGAGGCACGCAATTTCGAGATGAGCTCCTCAAGCACTACTATGATGGCGAAAGGAAGAGGGAAGGCTAATGACGGCGGTAACAAGTTTAATTGCCAATATTGCAAGAATGGCAAGTGCTACGAGCACAATAAATTGCTTCGTCAGGATTGGGAGGCCAAAAATGGGAAAAAATGGCTAACACGTCAGAATTATCTGAACCAGAAAAACTCAGAAAAGCTTAAGAAACGCGACGCTAAGGGCAAAGGAAAGGCTAAAGAAGCCAAAGATGATGATTCGGATAACAATTCGACTTCAAACTTTGGAATACCCGCATTCAGCGCCTTCAGCCACGTCGCATCTAGCAGTTTCTCAGATGGTCAGAGCCCCTCCTCCACCTACGCGATACAAAAAACTCACTGGAACGACCGATGGCTTAACGACACGGGGTCAGATGAGCACATAGCCAACTCCCTGGACAGATTTACTAACTATGAGGAAAAGGTTGGCTTAAGACCGATACAATGTGGCGGAGGAAGCGTCACACCAAAAGGTCATGGAACAGTACAATTGACTGTTGCACTAGAAGGAGGAAGACACCATGTAATGGAGTTAAAACAGTGTCTTTACGTCCCAGGCTTTCCCACTAATTTAGTAAGTGGAAAGAAACTACTCAGGGCGGGCTGCACAATCCATGACGGATATGTGAAGACGTCAAGTGGGTCAATTTTGTTATATACCGATTCACGCTGCTTTATAAAAGAAGCTGTAGAAATGTACGCGAACGTGGCGTACCCAGCGGGGCTTTCGGATATAAAACCCGACTTACAGCTAATGCATCGTCGTCTAGGACACATTAGCATCGAGAATGTCAGAAGGACTGGTCAACTCACTCGTGGAATGAAGCACATAGACCGTATTGATAAGGTCAACGTCCATCCTGGTGAGTTGTGCGAGGCATGTGAATTGAGTAAGCCAATTCGTCATGTCAGCAAAGAGGCTAGAGCCAAGCTTAAGAAAAATTTGATGCAGTGGGTATTGACGTGATTAAAGTGATTCCCGAAGGAATTATGAATCAGAAGTACGCCACAATTTTTACTGATTTGGCCACCAACATGAGATGGGTTATAACTCATCCAGAGAAGAGAGGAGCCTTCGAAAATGTCAAGAACTTTGTCGTTGAAACAAGAACTCAGTATGATCGTACAATTAAGAAGTTCATTCTGGACGGAGGATTGGAGTTCGGAGGCTCTAAATTGAGTAATCTAATGATGGAATTGGGTACTCACCTTGAAGTAACGACGCCTTATTTGTCGTATCAAAATGGGGCAGTGAAAGGTCCAACCGTGTGATACTTGATAAGCTACGGACCGTCATGGTGGATCAGGCTATACCTGAATTCCTTTGGCCAGAACTAATACGCGCCGTGGCTCATATCACAAATCGAACAGCCAATTGTGTGTTTGAAAAAACACCATTCGAAATGTTCATGGACCATATCCACCCTACAGATGACAATAAACCGTCCATAGCCCATCTCAGAGTGCTTGGATGCAAAGCATATATCCAAATTCCAAAAGAAAAGAGAGCTCACGCGGCCAAATTAGCCGTAAGAGCTGAGGTTGGTATTTTGGTTGGATATGAAGGGAATAGCATCTATCGCCTATACGTGCCATCAAGAAGTGGAAAGAAGATAATAAGATCTTCTCATGTTCGATTTGATGAGCACGGTTACATATCAGATGCACCCCTAGAGGAGTTTGGAACTTCAGTCGAGGGGGATACTCAATTTATCACTGAATCCACATCTCAACAGAAATCATCGAGAACTTGTGGAGGAAATTCAGATCAGAACACTGAGTCAAGTCGACCTCAGACCAAATCTCCTTTAGAAATAGTTCATGAAAATCTTGGTTCCCTACAGAAGGAAGTGACCAATAATGTTGACACAGATGAAGGAATCGTCAGCGAGCCAGAGGAAACCGCTGAAATGCCTATGCAAACGAATGCGACTGACGAAGGTTCAATGCTTGAAGCTAACAAAGGTTTCCAAGAAGAGAAAAAGATTTGTCAAGACAAGTCTAGAAAAACAAGAGTGTACGAGTCTCCTACAGAACCTCGAATGACACGATCGCGTGCGGCTCAGCTAAAGTCAGAACTAGCCAACGACAATTTGTCTGCGGCAGCCGCATTCATTTCAGGGAGGGATATATCCGACGACCCTGAAAATATTGAAGAAGCCCTGGCGAGTAAGAACGCTAATGAATGGCGTCTTGCAATTCGTCGGGAATATGAGTCTCTTCTACGAAAGAAAACTTGGGCACTAGCTCAGAAAAAGGATATACCAGCTGGTCAACGATTGTTATCAGTCAAATTGGTATTTAAAACCAAGCGTGATAAGGAAGGCAAAGTCCTCAAGTACAAAGTCAGATGCTGTGTTCGAGGATTTGAACAGAAGTATGGTGTCGACTATGAGGAGACGTTTGCTGGTGTAGCTCGCTCGGAGACATGGAAAGTAGCTGTAGCGTTAGCAGCGCTCTATGGTCTCGAGATGGATCAAATGGATGTCATTACAGCATTCCTGAATAATGACATGGATAAAGAGGTTTATGTAATGCTACCCCCTTTTTGGGAAAAGATCCCCAACAGTAATCACGTTGGAAAACTTCTTCGTGGAATGTATGGCCTGAAGCAAGCCCCTAGGCTATGGCAACAATTACTGGCTAAACAGTTGGCAACAATAGGGTTCAAACCACTGACAGCCGATCCGGGAACATATGTACATGAGGTAACAGGGTTCATAATTGTGACCTATGTTGACGACATACTCTTGATAGGAAAACAAGGTGTCGAATTCGGCAAGATGAAGAAAAAGCTACTGGGCCTATTCGAAACAGAAGATATGGGACCAGCAGCTTATTATCTAGGAGTTAGGATTGTCAGAGACTGGAAAAAAGATGAGATAATACTCTGTCAAGATGCCTACGCTAAAAAGTTGCTGAAACAATTTGGAATGGAAGACTGTCACCCAGTATCCACGCCGTTCGAGCCTGGCGCTATGATCAACATGATTCCATATGATGAGGTAGCACCGAAGGAAGACATCACTCTCTATCAGTCTATTGTAGGATCAGTTATGTATCTGGCAAGCAAGACCAGGCCCGATATACTATGGACCTGTGGCGTTCTTTCCAGATTTAACCATAACCCATCTCCTCAGCATCTAAGGGCAGCTAAACGTGTTCTCCAATATCTCAAGGGCACCGTAAACCTTGGCATTAAATTTGGAGGGACTGATAGCTGCAAACTTTATGGTATGGCTGATTCTGATTTTGCAGGATGCCATTCAACCCGAAAATCAACATGGGGATATGCATTTTTCTTTGGAGGAGGCGTTATTTCAGACGCATCCAAACGCTTTGAAAGTGTAGCTCAGTCCACTACCGAAGCAGAGTTTTATGCCTTGGGTAAAGCGAGCATGGAGGCATCTTGGTTGCGCATGCTTTTAATACAACTTGGCTATAAAGGAGAAGACGCCAAAAAGATCAAAATTTACGGAGATAATCAAGGGAGCCTGAAGCTAGCTGAAAATCCCGTATTCCACAATCGAACTAAGCACATTGCCACAAAATATTTTTACATTTGTGAAAGGATGGAGCGAAAAGAGGTTGAATTGGAGTATGTCGCCACCAAAGAGATGGCTGCCGATGGATTGACAAAAGGACTGACCTTCGACAAGCATAGGAAATTCCTGAAAATGCTCAACATGACTACCTATAGTGCGTGACCTGCTTACATTGATCTGATATGCCTCTGTATGGGTATCACCTGAAGGGGGATGTTGAAAGTCATGTGATGGCTCTGTAATTGTATCACGTGTCTCGCTTAGTATTCCACACTTTCTGTAATTGTAAAGTGTTTAGATTGTAGAAAATCAACAGTATAAGAGTTGTAGTTATAATACACACAATAAATTCTATATTAAATTGTATTATCAGGAATCTGATTTCGAGATCAAGTATCCACACGCAGCTGAATTAATAGCTGGTATGCAGTATACTCTTAAGTCCACTGTTGCATAAATTACAACATTAACAAAACAGTTACCCAGGGACCAGTTTGTGAAGTTATTGCCTGAGCTAAGCTTATCTCATTAAGCAACAAATTGTGTGGGCGACGTTCATGTTATAGAAGTACACACAGCAGGTTACGATGGGGCCAGGATAAGAGTACTCTTGTACCACAATGCAGTTTCATTCTATTATATTCTGTAGGACTACTGAACTCTTTAAGAAGAGATGTAGGGGTCACACTTCTTAAGTGTTGTGGGAGTTAATGAGGCTCTATGATATTGCAGCATGGGGGCGTGTCAGGAAATGCTGCTTAGTCATCTAGTTGGTCAAGTGCAAGGTGTCCACATCCTTGGTACATAACACATCTTGATCACTCCATACCTATAGTACTCATGATATACATTCCTCTGCATATCCCATATTACCATCTATATTATCTTACACTTGTGATAATCCCTTCTTAATATCCCAACAGTAAGCGTTGGTCCCGGAAGCGAGCTGGTGAAGTTTTTAGCCCAGCGAGTTTACATGCCTCTTTCTCTCCTTGTCTTTTCTTTTAGTTATTGTGCGTAGCTTTAGTCCCGTAAGGATTCCCTGTTTCATTTTTAATTTAGTATATATTTTTATTCTTCTTCCGAGCGGCTATGACAATACCGTAGCTCTTGGCATTGGGTACTCTATTACTAGGATAAGACTTATGTCATATCAAACTATGGATAGTTTGGAAGCGATCAAAGTCAGATTTAGAGTTAAGGTGTTAGGTTTACAAAGCTTGGAGTTACTTGTCTCCATGAACTAAGTTTCTCATGGTTTAGAAGGAAACATCTCTAGTCAGAGGATATAGAGTTCTTATTACTATAGCCCAAGCGAAATACCTTTGTTCGAAACAAGTAACTCCAAGCTTTGTAAACCTAACACCTTAACTCTAAATCTGACTTTGATTGCTTCCAAACTATCCATAGTTTGATATGTCATGATGGAACAATGGAAAGAAATCATGTAAATAAATAAGGGCTTGGTCTACTGAAGCTGAGCTCTCCATGCTTAGTTTTCTGTCACAATCACCACCTTTGGATTACCTCGGATTACCTCTTGTACCTTTAGTTACCACTAGTACCCACTCAAACCTTTAGACCTTTTTGTTAGAAATTGTCAAGGATTTCTAGGAGGAAATATCTCGAAGAACAAGTGTACAACTTTGGACAAGAATATATTGATAGTTGTATAGGATATCAAATTCTCTTCTCAATATGAATTAACAACATATAATGTTTCGTTTTAACTTAGTTTTACATATACGAAAAATCCAATCCTTAAATACCGACACCCGAGGTTTTAGTGATCCCGAACTCCCAGTGATCCAGCTACAACCAGCCCCTGAATTACCGCAGGGTAGTATTTCCTAGCCACTGCATTACAGATACTACTGAATCTCGTGTCCACTTGCTAAGCTTAATCATATGCAATAGAATCAAGTAAATTGATCTTGATGATCAAACTAGAAATCTAAACCTTCATACATACAAAGACTAGATTTCCAACACTTTTAGCTATTTATATTACCCATGTTTCAAACCTTTAGTTCCTCCTAGTTATCTCCAGTAGACCTTCAGTCATCTCTTGCAATCCATCCGACCTCTCCTCACTCTCCAATTCCGCTTCAGGTCAAACGCCTACGCTCCAATCTGACAGGTCCAAATACAAAGCAATTACTCTTTTATCTTTCAAGGTAGTCTTCTAGTGTCAGCCTGAGGCCGGTTGTAATACATATAATTTTACCCTTCTTCCCTTGTTTCTATGACAACAGTATAATCCTTTGCAAATGGTGTCATGTTGATATTGTTGTCATCTAATGCTTTTCATCCTCGGACTTCATGATGAGCAGTAGTTGTATAGCATGTGATGCCATGCAGGGGAGAAGGAAAGAAACAGCGAAAGCCGCTAGCCAAGCTTAAGCAATTTGGCCCACTTGTAGATGGAGAAATTCCTCTTGTATATAGAAAACAACCCCAACTAGTACAAAACAATAATAGTAAGGAGCTCTCAAGGGCGAGGTTAGGACAGTGTTCCACAGGGTGCGTATATGGTCTAACAGAGATCTAGGTGGTAGATGAAGGTGATGAGTGGGTTGAAGGGATGACTGGTCTTCTCTAGGAAGAGACAAAAAGGTAGATAGTAGCGATAGAGGCTACACAAGGGTCTTGCTGATGAAGAGCTGGAAAGAGATAAATGGTCTTCCCGAAGAAGAGATGTGTAAACAAATGTATTGTTAAGGTAATTGAAGAAGACGTTGCGTGAAGAATAATGCTTCTTCACACCGAGTATTTATATACATAAAATTACCAAATAGCATGTAACACACCGCCTCTATGCCAAACAATCTGCTACACATCACCTAATGAGACTAGCCTACTCTTTTCAGTCTTCCTTGCTAGTTTTAAAAGTGCATTGAACTATTATTTGTGTTTTAGCCCAGCCGTCCACATGACGTTTCATATTACGCTATGCCACAACAATCCATGAAAATATATGACACCCCAGTTATAGGTTGCCCTTAAGTTCATGTCCTCGGCCTTGCATGAAATACCCTCATGCATAAATCTACAAAGATCTGGGATCTCTTGGCAAATTATAACAATGCCTGACAGCATACATTGGATTTAGGATCTCCAACAACCTTCTCATTTAGGTTAGATAAGGAAGTATGTTATAGTAACTAGGCTATATATGAGCAGGATGATGGATACTTTGGGGGAAGTGTGACTTCACTTAGGTGATGGTAAATATATATACATGTAAAATAACTTGATTCTCTATTCTATCCAACAAAAGCTAGTAATACATATTTGAGTCTTAGTAATCAAATTCATGCTGTTTACATAAGCAGATGCGCCGGTACTACAAACACTGTCAATTACATGAATATCCAGAACAATAAATTGATTAATTAGAACGACAGGAAGTTATGCTCACAGTAGGTCTCTTTAATTGCTGTTGCGTGTCTTCTCGTGATATGCAAGACTTGATTCTATATTCTTGTATAAAGGAAACTTATTTACAAAATGAATGAATAGAGGGTGAGACCTCCTTATATGCTGTTCTAGACTTACTGTGTTGTTCACAGTCTAGTGCTAGAGTATTCTCTTGTGATATCATTTCTCTCCTACGAGAAACGACCATCTCATTCTCCCTCAGTCCATTAGTCTCTCGCTGATTCCATTATCCCAATTCTATTGAGTTCTAGTTTGATCCAGAATACCCACACATGCATTACACACTAAACACCTCACAGTTTAGTTTCACAGTCACGTGCATCTACTATGACGTGACCTTATGCATCTTCCATGGTAAGTGATATGGATAATACAACAAAGTATGCTGGAGTTTATACTAGTGTGCAGAAAACTCTGCGTTCATGTATATAAAAGGACTTTGTTGAAATTGGTGCTGTAATGACTGGTGAGCCAGTAATTATCTGGTGTCACATGACTATAATCATGTGCTGTAAAAAATATACAAACTCAATATTCTTTGTTTGGATTAGACCAGGGTTAGAAATATGCAGAGATTCTCGGATATATTCCAGGCTACTGTTTCTACTTGGGGTGTAATCCAAATGTCTATGATTCAAAGTGTGAGAGGTTGAGTTTTATACATGTGTGTCAAACTGTTACATCAATGCATGCTTAGCAGTTATATATCTCAGGGGTGTAGATGCATGGAACATGTTTGGCATAGGAAAACACTACCATCGAGAACATCAACGTAACATTCTGTAAACAGGACTGTAACTAGATCTAACTTGACAATTAAGTCTTGATGTGTTGCTAAGTGGATGGATGACGTATGGATACCTTGGATAGATAGTTTATAAGTGACCTGGACGGGAAGTGAGGACGGGCATGTTCTACGCATAAAGCATATCATTTAATATAATAAATCATCTTTCATATACATCTACATCTACACTTATTATATTTTCTTTGCAATACTCAACGTATATTTACACATCGACATACGACAATCCATAACTATTTTATGCCTTTTGTCCAAACGTTTATAAGTCAATAATTCTTTCATAGATCAATCAGGATGTCACTAGAAATTTCTAATAACTTGTAGTAAACTGCAAACCAGCCCTAGGGGGAAAAACTAGAAATTGGTTAAAGTCAAGAAGAATGTTCTAGATAAAATAGTAAGTGTGTAAGTAGCTGAAGTAGGACGTGAATAGATAGCCACAGAGAAAATAATAAAATACCTTGGTATATCTGATTGTTCCAGCATTGACACCAAAACCGTGAAATATTATTTTCTCTCCTCAGGCATTCAGAACCACAGTCAGCTGCAGTCATTCAGTATCTTAGTAATTTGGTAATTTAGTGTTGCAGTGAGTCGAAGTTTTTCAGTATGGCAATGGAACTTATTGAGAAATTTTGCAAACTACAGCATCAGTTTAAAAAATTTCTCAAAAGGCAGTCCTGTATCTTGAAGTTGGTGCTTCCAATTATGGCAAAGGCAGTGATGTGTAGAATACACGTCACTGATTTCCTACTAATTGTGAGGTGTAACAGCTGGTGAACTGATAGTAAACCCTGTAGCCTCCATTGGCCAATGCAGGCACCCTTTTCAACTGCTGGGACTTCAGGTAATGGAAACTCGCTCTACTGCTCGGACGACTAGCAAACACTCGGACAGTTGGGAGGAGAATTACCTCGAGCATGGGGAGTGACATAATTAGAGGACTATGTGGTGGACCGTGTGACAGAACATCTATTGAGAAAGTTAACAGCACTTAGATTGGCTCTGTGACAACCGGAGGAGAGCACAGATTAAAAGATAACCAAGTCAAATCAGGTAAACACTCAATTCAGGAGCATAGTTCATAAGATTCTAAACTAGGGAAAGAAGATAACAAGAGGTATCTAGAGATATACATATATACATAATTTACAATTGGTCCGTGTGTTATGATCCTAGTCCATGCTGTCAGGGGAATCGTACTGCTTGTGGTGAATTATAAGTTAAATTTAATCTATAGAGAGAAGACTCACATTGCTACATAGAAATTACAAAGAGTACGGAATCCCGGATTAACCTTATGCCGAGTTTAGCCCAATTAGAGTGCATCATTGGGAAGAGACGAGCGCCTAGATATCTACAGGCTACGACTGTCACACATGCTAACATAATGCAGAGACATGCATGGTCTGGGTCATGGATTAATATAGTTGCTGTGCCTACACAATTGAGGTGAGCTACATAGTGGTTGCATAGATTATTTGAGGATCAGGATGTTGAGAAGTGATAGCAGTGCACGGACCAGCTTCTCATGTATTTAGACAGGTAGTCAGGCACTGCTCCCAAAAGTGTCCAACATTGATCACATCATTTTATCCATTATACTTTAGAAAATAGCAATCCCTAATTGTTGTGGTTATGAGCTGAGAGGTGTATGGGAATGAAATGACTCTGCTGTCTATCTGTGGAGTGGCACGGGCTCATGTGCAATGGTGAGTTGCAGAGATGGCGCCCTCATACTGGGTGATGGCACGATGGACACTGAGTGCGTATCACTGTGGCCAGATGGGTTTCAGTAGGTGTCAAATGTGAACTCTTACTGCCAATGGTGATCTATGAAGGTGATGCTAGATGTGCATCCCGACGATTGATAATATCATCTAATGGATGATGTGAAGTATGATATTATTTTGGATAGATTGATTCACTAAACTCGGCAGGTGAAGAGATTGTAGAGTACATGGACAGCATCTGTGCACCAGCCTATATTTTCCACCCTTTCCTAATACAGCAGCCCATCCTCCATTCCCCTGTCTCCTAACAACTCAACCAAGCCAGCATAACACTAATAAAGTCTTAAAGTCAATTCTCGTACATTGCATCACAACTGACTTTAAGTCCATCCCAAGAATATCTCCAGTGCTCATCATTTATAACACCGTGTGCACATAGGATCACAACACAATAACCGAAAGGAACAATAGTATCAGGGGCTCCTAATGTCGGGAATACAAGGCCGTAACAGGCTCAGAGAGGATTGTTTTGGGCACGGCGAAACTGATTGAAAGGTAGCCAAGTGGTAGGGCGAGCGTCAGGAGTTAACTCCAATGCAAAAACCTACACTCTCTATAGGTACACCTGTCCGCTCTTAGGAATAGATGTGGGCCACGTATTTGAGGAGAGCATGGGTATAAATAAGCCCTTCTTGTACATACACATTCTCTCCTTAGAAGAGTCGTAAACTATTGATTGTGCATCTCAAGCCAACTTGAGAACTTCCCCAACTGTCACATGAGGTTAGTATTAATGTGCATTGACGTAAATACCAACCACTACATTTTCTTATTACAGAATATAGTTTATATAGCACTCTATGTTCTAGTTGGAGAAATTTCCATCTCTACACGCCAGATTTACAGACTCCTCTATTTTCCCACTCGCTTCTCCAGGTGATATACTCTGTGCCAAACAGCAACAAGCTTTTGGAAACCTATCTATTCAACAAGAGATGTATTGATGACAATAATATAAGGTGGGAAATTTGATAGTCTAACTAGCCAGACTTACAGATAAGTTATTCTTGGTTTTTTATTTTTTTTATTTAGCTTGTTCAGGTATACCTAGCTATAATATTGATAAGGAGGAAACTAATTTGGTAAAAACCCCCTAAACTGTCTTTTTCATATCTAATAGTTTGTCTGAGCTTGACTACAGGAAGTGCGTTTACACTGTTCATACAGTGTGACATCTGTCCTATCCTTGTCCATATCGTCTCATCTTTTCGTCCACTACAGTTTCTACTGCTCCTGCAAGCTGGAATTGTTCAGACCAGCCTTTTGACAGAATCTATTTAGTTACACTTTCCGTATTATCTGGTGTCACAAGATTGGGACTTTGATATTTTCTCAGAGAGAAGGGAAAGAAAGATGATTGATTGCTCTATCCTCCATGATCTTACTTCTATTTAAGTACAAGTTCGCTCGTGTTCTTTCAGTAAGTTTGCATCGTCCAGACCATGTAATCTCCCCATCCCGTCTTACAAACATTGTTTGTTATCTAATCTTAGATACAAGATAAAACATAATGAGCGTTAATATCGCAAACAGTAAAATGCAGGCATAACCAATTATAGTACATAATTCCAGATGATAACCTAAATACAAACAAACAAAGAATGACTGCAGGGGGATAATAATAGACACAATGTGTAACGCACGGATGATTGCGTGTGCCTCCTTATCAGCCTTATTCAGCCTCATATGCGGGTCTCGATTAGTTCGACATCTGGGCTATTCATCATTGCCGCAAAGGACCTATCTTTTGTCTTCCGAAGCACCTCTCCTATTCCACTTGCCCACTGAGGACACGCCAAGACCATGTGTTTGACATTTTGAGACGGATAGCCAAACTGGCATTTTGGATCGATCACTCCGGGGACTTTCCTTTGATACAGATAAGAGTTGAGACCAATGTGTTCACTTCTTATCTGAACTGCAATACTGCTTTGTGCCCTGCTAAGGTTCCGGTGGATATTTAAGGGTGTATTTCTATGGGTAATCCATTTTCTGCTTATTATCTCATTTGTAACTGTTTGGATCCATAGTGGCCTATGGTATGTAGATGACTTAGGCAGCAAGGTTAATTGTGGCGTGCACGGGCACCGACATGAATACTGATATGGATCCCTCATCATGTAGATAGAATAGAGACAAACAATACACAGCCATTTTACACCAGTACTCAAGTATATGCTAGAAACCGTAGCCACCGAGTGCTACCAACAGTAGCAATATTTGTGGTTTTCAAATTTTCAGGGTCTGCCGAAGCTCAATGGCCAGATAGTTTGTCATTTCCTCAATGCGTCCATGAGACTTTCCACTCCTGGAACGCGGCCACCTTACCAGCATCTTTTTATCGCCTTTCCTTTTTCTCGATGCCACAAATTCTGGTCCACTCTTCAATATCTAGCTTTCGATTCTTGGCGTGCCTACTCTCAGTTCCCCTTGTGTTTTGCTTGACTTTGCTGTGTACAGAGAGTATTGTTCTCTTGATGAGTAGTACTTCTGATAGTCCGAAATGTCGGACCCTCCTTTGTTTCAGGTATATTTCTTTGGGAGAACCGAAGATTTGTGTTCTAGAGCCCTGCTACTGGTAGAGTTATATGCCCCTGTAACAATCTTCAGGTATTTCCTTTGGATACTTTGAAGTGGTTTGACTATCCTATTTGGTGTGCTACCCGCTGGTCCAGCTGCAGCGCATATAGAGCACCCGTAGGTAAAGGCTGGTCTAACTATTGCGCTATACAAAAGCTTTGAATTCTTGACTGTTGCACCCCATATTGACTGTGTCAGTCTACTTATGGACTGTACTTAGGCGTGAGAATTTTGTATGATATGCTTTATGTGGGAGCCCCATTGAAGTTTAGGATCGAGGTAGATTCCGAGGAATCGAAGGGAAGACTGTGGAGACGTCAGGTGTTCTTGTATACTGAAAGTTGCTTCTAAGTTGTGTCTCTTCCTAGCTTGTGTGAAATACATGAGCTGGTACTTCTCTGGCGTAGACTTCACGCCGTTCCTTTCCACCCATGCCTCGCACATCTCGTGTTGTTTCTCTAATTTTTTACAGTTTTCTTCAGTTGTACTTGAACATGTTAGTATGTTAGTATCATCAACAGATCCAACTGCCGAAGTAGAAGAAGTTTGAAGTATTGGCAAGAGCGTGCTGACAAAGAAGAGGAATAAAATCGGTGAAAGTGATGAGTCCTGTGGTATTCCTGTACTAGTGGGAATATATTTTCCTCTATAAGACCCGAGATTTACTGAGGTAGTTCTTTCTTCGAGGAATGATTCTACAAATCAACTGATCCACCTATGAATACGTTTTATTCTTAGGTTGTGTATTAGCCTTTTGTGGGAGACATTGTCAAAGGCTCCTGAAATGTCAAGGCTGAGAAGTGAAGCAACTTGGTTTTTATCTCTACCCCAGATGTCATAAATCTGCTCAGTCAGAAGCTCTACTACCGAGATAGTGGACCTATTGGGTCGGGCACCCATCTGTTCATCTAGAAGGAGATTAAAGTCTTCAGCAGCCTTTGAGATCCGGTTGGCTACGAGTTTTTCAAGGAGCTTACCCATTGTATTTAGAAGTGCTATTGGTTAGTAAGATTTGGGTGTGTCTTATCTCGGCTTCTATGGCTTTCTTAAGACAATTTTTAGTTGTAATCTAACGCTTTTCATCCTCGGACTTCATGGTGAGCAGTAGTTGTATAGCACGTGATGCCATGCGGGGGAGAAGGAAAGGAACGGCGAAAACCGCTAGCTAGACCTAAGCAATCTGGCCCACTTGTAGATGGAGAAATTCCTCTTGTACATAGAACACAAGGAAAAACAACCCTAACTAGAATAACAACAATAGTAAGGAACTCTAACATCCACACTCAGTAATCTTAAACATCGTGACCCATAAACCTCTATCTTATCTCTATCACTCAACGACAAAGCTTCAACATTTTTAACAATTCTTTGAACCCCTTTTGGTGGTAACCAATGGAGATGGGGGCATTGAATAGTTCTGCAAGATCTTTACTAACTGTAGCTTTGCAATTCTTGAGAAATCAATTTGGGATCCCGTCTGGGCCTGGAGCCATATCTCCCGGTAGCTTTCCGAGAGTTTCTTCTATTTCGGCACGAGTGATGTTGTAGGCAATACAATCCAACTCTTTGGGATAGCAAGTTTCAGTAATATCTGAAATATTTACTGCCTTAGGTCTGGGAAAGAAATGCTCAGTCATGACTCGAGCTATCTCTTGGGCTCCGGTTTGGATAGTTCCGTCTGTATTTTTGATGCCTATTATTTGGGGTAGCCTCTGTTTATCTTCGAGATCTTTTCTCGCCCACTTAGCTAGTTTTCATATTTTTCCGGATCTCTCGAGGCCTCTGAAACTGCCGCCCTCCAGCCAATGGTCTTAGCTCTTTGTAAGGATTCCTCTTCCGATCCTCCCAATCCTTCCGATTTTCCCTTCACCATATAATTTTACCCTTCTTCCCATGTTATTATGACAACAGTATAATCCTTTACAAATGGGATCATGTTGATATTAGATTAATGTCTATGTTATGATGAGCTAGTGGAAGGAAGCCAGTATATGTAGGACGGCTTGATCTGTAGCTTCAGAGTTCTCCACGCTTAGTCTTCTGTCATACCCAACACCTCCCGATCATCTCCGGTCGCCTTTAGTACCATTAGTCAACACCAGTATTCGCTAGAACCTTTAGTCTGTCTAGATAATTATACTACCAAATTCAACCCTTTAGTTTCTCTATGTGATCTCGAGTAGACCTTCAGTCATCTCTCGCAGTCTATCTAACCTCTATTCCACTACAATTACGCTTCAGTCCGTACGCCTTTTCTTCAATCTGACACTCTTCATATGTGCGCCTTTTCCTGCTGGTAGACTTTTGGTATTCTATCCAACTTTCTTTGGTGCCAACTTGCTTCCACATTCTCCTTGCACTTCGAGTTTCTTTTACTACCTCAAAGCATTGGGTGGCCCAGTACGGTTTAGCGAACCTCGACGGTTTGGCGTACGATATGGTTTCACTGATTACTCTCTAGATAATTTTAGTGATGCAAGTTACTCTATAGTCTATGGCTTGGCGAGAATCTAGGATTTGGTGCTTAGTTCTCATTTCTATTAGTTCAGTGTCAAGTCTTTTGTTAAATTTGTCCCAGCTTGCTTTCTTCCATTGTTGATAGTGCACCGGTGCTTCCTTGGGAAGTGACTAAATTTATAGCTACGTGACTATTGGAATGTGGTCTGAGGATGCTTCAAGCTCGCTAGCTGGTTGACAGCAAATGACAGTATCTTCGAGTTCTTTGGGTAAAAAGACAAGATCAAGAGTACTTTGACTTCCCCTTTTGCTCCAGGTTATTGTACCCTCAGTAAGTACTAGCTCCATATCTTTACTTCCTAGCATTTCGATTAGATTGTCTGCAAGTTTGTGGTGGCTAAGCACCTTTTGACCTCCTAATCTAGGATGGTGTAGATTGAAGTCTCCTACAAAAATATGTTTACCGTTCTTCGAGAGAATTTCAGGGGGTATTTGATGGAAACTAGGTTTTTGCTACTATGTGAGAAGGGGGAGGGTTGTATATATTGTTTATATACATTTTACCTCCTTCAGTTTGTATGCTAATACTAGTTATGTCCCCATCTGCCCTGTCTGGTGATTTTTCCATCCTTCACTTGTTGACTGATAGGTATTTACTTACGTAGATGCATGTCCTGGCTTTGTGTCCACTGGGAAATACTAGATAGTAGGCGGGGTGTTTGACTGTAGTGTTTTCTGTTGAGTGACGCCACGGTTCTTGTACCGCCACAACATGGTGCTTCTCAGGATCTAGTGCTTGGAGAAAGTGATGTTGTACTATGTTTTTACTTCTGTTGACAATATACTGTATAATATTAAGTGTGTTTGTGCCATTCATTGGCTCATTGTACACAGCGGTGTTTCGATTATCTCTGCTTTGTTTTCCCTTGTCATAGGCCGGGGATTCTCTTGAGTTATTTAAGGCAACATAACCTTGAGACTTGATGCCATTGCCGCAGTTGCAGTCAGGTTAGGTTGAATAGCGGCCTTTTGTGGCCTTCCTGGATCTCTGTGTTCGATGATTTCACCATCAGCTCCGACAATTTGTGAGCATACTACACCTCCGCTTCTTTTCCTGCTTCCTACAACCTGCCAGCCAATTTCTTGGCCTTCCGATTGTTGTGCTTGTGTCATGAATTGTCCTGGGTCTTGAGTCCTGTTGAGGACAGTTTTAGCTTTGGCTGAGATTCTAACTGGACGGCTAGAGTCCCATGAGTTTTGGTGCCTTGCACAGTTCCCACATCTTTTCTCTGGATTCCCTGAGCATTGTCTGGTGTTGTGGTTGCCCGCCTATGGGTGTTACGGCCTTGTATTCCTAAACTTCGGGGCCTCTGATGCTATTGTTCTTTTCGGGTATTGTAGTGTGACCCTATATGCGCACGGACCAGTTGTATAATATGTATATATGTATATCTCTAGATACCTCTTGTTATCTTCTTTCCCTAGTTTAGAATCTTATGAATTATATTCCAGATCTTTGTCCTTATCTGATTCGACTTGTTCATCTGCTAACCTGTGCTCCCTTCTGGTCGTCACAATGGGCCACATTTTGCGGTGGCATTAAAATTCTTTGCAATATGGCCATACCTCTGACAATTAAAGGACTGCATGGCGCGGAATCCTGATCGAAAGATCTATGTTGCTTTCAGTTTGTATAACCACATTATACCTTTTGCAATTGCTTTGTCTGCTGTTTTTGCCTGTTCAAACCAGACGATTAAAGAGCCTTCAGTTTTCTCTGGCTGCAAATATTTTTTCAGCCAAGTAGCTCTTTGTATCCTTATGTTTTGTATATATATTGCATTTGATTTTTCTGGCTCTCTTAAATGTTATGAATTTCCTGGGTCGAAGGGTCGGGGCATGTTGTGTACTAAAGTTTTAAATATAGGATGGGCTATCTGTGCTGTAGCTGCCAGTTTTGTCGTCCATTCTTTTCTCCTCTTCATCATTTCTTTAGCTTCTTGGCCCGCGTAGTATGTTAATGCTTGGGGCTGAGCAATTGATGGTTTGATAGATTTGATTTCCTGTAAGATCTCAGCTATCTCTGTGTTTTCATTGCTAGCCCTTGGGGTTGGGTGAGTGTTTGCGTCGCGAAAGCCTTTGCTGATAAGAATAGTTTCCGAAATCAACTTCTTGTATGCTCTGCTTGAAACTCTTCACCTTGTGTGGCGTTCTTGAATCTCTTAAAGGTCGCGTTAATGTCTTTTGGTAACTTCGACGCATTGTGGCCACCTCTATGGCCCGCGTAAGGCGTTCCACCATTTATTCCTCTTATAGGAATGCTCATCATCATGATTACAATAGGCTGTCAACTTTATGGATAAAAATCTGTGGGGTTGACTTTTGGGAATGTGGATCTGTACTTTATATTTTATTCTTGGTATTCCAAGATATGTTATATTTCAACACTGAGCTCAGTATCATCATGAATATTTAACATGGCTAGCTTGTTACTAACACCACATGTTGAAATCTGCAATTCAGGTTCAGGAAGGTCACAAGAAGTTTTCCACCATTCCCTATTATTGTGTCTCCATATGTCCAAGGTCGTATTGTGCACTTGGGTCTCGAGTTAATGGATGTTCTTGAATCTTCATTTGATGGGTGGCATTGATTTGACAAATTTGTTGTTGGCTGGGGTTCAATCTGAACAGTAGCTGAAATTGATGACAATTCATGTGATGATGGCTCTCTTAAATCAGATTGAACAGCGTGACATGAATCTTGATTTTGATGGATATTTCGAGTATTTTGTTCTTGTTTGACATTTAGAGGATTCAACAAACTGTTCAACATCAGTGATGGAGTTGCTAAGTTTGGTGTAAGGACTTGAAGTAGAATTTTATTCGAATTGTACTGTATGCTGTGTATAGAAGATCTTAAACTAAAGAAAGAAGATGAAAGAGGAAAAGTCTTCCTTATATACATTAGAAAGTGGTCTATGCTGTTACCAAACTACACCCAAATAGAGCAACTAAATAGTCACCTGATTGGTATCAGCTCAGATCAGTCACCCAAGCCCAAGCCTTGGCTGCCTTAGGCTCTAGCCTATGACATTTGGTTGACTCATGACATGTGGGTAGAGATCAGAGACGTTCTCTGGGACAGATTTATCAACCTGATGAGGTAGGAATTTCACGTCTGCTGATATGATGATCTGTTTTCTCTCAGGAACAAATATTCAATAGTGATGATCAACTTCAGTGTATCCAACAAATACACCTATCTGCGCCCTTTGTAGAAGATTGCTTCCAGATGGTCACTCTGCCATAGAGACGTTGTTATCATCCATGTACATGCATTTGCTCTGTACATTCATGCATGTACTAATCTACCAATTGACGATGTCGCTATGCTTATGCAATGGTTAGACATTGGTGGTTGGTCATCAGATTGTAGCCAACCAATGAGGAAGGCTGATCTCTGGGGGTTGTGATCAGGGGCAGGATAAGTTGTGCACAGATAATGTTGGTTCTTGGTAAAGCCCATCATGTAGATAAATAAGTTGTCAAGTACTGCCCACAGTGACATACACACATTTACTTCTCTTCATATTCATACTCTAGAACATCAATTCTATTCTTGAGTCATCTCACATAAATTACCTGTGACATCAACTATTATACTGTCTCTAAGTCCACTCTCAACCACTGCTCAGTGCTCATACTTCATAATAGACGTGCGCCTAGCATTCTCTTCCAAAGGTTTGAAGTTGTAAAATGGATGGTATTCTCTTGTGGAAAGCTTCATATGGGGTATGTCCATTTACAGAGCCATGTGTAGTACGATTTTCAGTGTAAATAAATTTTGTGCTGCTTCAGCCCACAACTGTTTATCTTTGACTGTGTTCAGCATTGCTTGTATTCCTTCAGAAATCGACCTATTAAGCCTTTCGGCTATCCCATTGGATTCTGTGGAATAGGGAGGAGCCAAGTGATGACTTATCCCCTTCTGAGCAAGAAGTTTGGATGGTGATTCATTGACATATTCACCATCATTATCTGTTCTAAGAGACTTGATTTTGCAATTGTACTGCATTTCCAAGCCCGTAATAAAATTTATAGTGGCTTGTGCCACATCATATTTATTTTTTAGGTATTGGATAGTTGCAAATTGTGTTGTAACACCTATAAAACTTATGTAGTATGAAGCGTTGCCATACAATAGAACAGAGAACGGCCCTGCAAGATCTGAATGAATATATTTGCCTTTGAGTTTTGCTCTAAAGATTGATGGAGAAGGCTTCTGATGTATTGATTTGGAACACATACAGGCGTCACAGTAAAAGTTCTTTGGTGTATTTAGGATGATACCTGAGATTTGTATGAGCTTATCTGTCTTAGACATCGTAGAAGGCGCCAAATGATAGAGAGCTTCATGCCAAAATTCAAAGGTGGAACATGCAGTTTCATAGTTTTCGGTCCTTTCCTTGATCATGGGTAATAGAGCATTGTAATAAGCTTCCAACCATGTTTTATTATTTTTATCTATCCTCATTATGGTGCCATCATCTTGATGCATATATCCTCTGTACCTGGCTTTCTTCCCAGAAAATAACAGAAAGGAAAACTTTGGCACATACAGTACATCATCAATTCTAAATGTAGAAATATTTCTGTTGTATTATCCATGTCATTTACCATGGTAGATGCATAAGTTCACGTCATAGTAGATGCACGTGACTGTGAAGCTAAACTGTAGGGTGTTTAGTGTTTAATGCATGTGTGGTGTGCCCGGGGCCACAGAAGGCCTCGCTGCAGCACTCCTCAACCCACTGGCTTTCTATGCCTCTAACGTCACCGTTTGCCTTGACAATCAGGAAGCCGCTCTCCGTCTTCTCTCTGATGTTCCCACAGCTTCTAGCTCAGCAAAAATCTTTCTCTTTCGCAAGCTTGCAGCAAACTGGAAAAGAAGGTCACGCGGCCAAAACACAACGCCTGGGGAAGTGGCCATCCTATGGTGCCCAGGCCACGCAGGTATTCTGGGAAACAAAGCAGCCGACGCGCTTGCCAAAGCTGCTTGTGCGGCTCCATCTCTACACTCTGTATTCTCCATGGCGAGGGCAAGAAGGGAAGTCAAAGCTCAGTACAAGGCTTCTGTTGCACTTTATTGGGCAGTGTGACGGAAACCGAGTTGGTAATGAATAAATTGATTTAATAAACTATATAAGGAGAAAAGATAACTCTAGCTACTACTAACAGGTATTTATAGGTGTTTGTCAGGATTGCCTTCTGTATAATCTATATATGTGGAGATAACCAAAATCAGGTGTTCTGTGATTCTGGTCTGGCCTTTTGGCCGAGTGGTTATGCAACTATCTCATGCATAATGTAGGATGGCGCCCTTTAGCTTTGTCAGATTGGAGAAAAGGCGTACGGACTGAAGCGTAATTGTAGTGGAATAGAGGTTAGATAGACTGCGAGAGATGACTGAAGGTCTACTCGAAATCATATAGAGAAACTAAAGGGTTGAATTTGGTAGTATAATTATCTAGAGAGACTAAAGATTCGAGCGAATACTGGTGTTGACTAATGGTACTAAAGGCGACTGGAGATGATCGGGAGGTGTTGGGTATGACAGAAAACTAAGCGTGAAGAACTCTGAAGTTACAGACTAAGCCATCATATATACCTGCTTTCCTTCCACTAGCTCATCATAACATAGACATTAACCTAATATCAACATGATCCCATATGTAAAGGATTATACTGTTGTCATAACAACATGAGAAGAAGGGTAAAATTATATGGCGAAGGAAGGATCGGGAGGATCGGGAGAGGAATCCTTACAAGCTTGAATATCACCTCTTTGACCCTTGTCTCCGCCCTGCTGTCTACATGCTGCTCTGACAGTGTTAATCCTCCTCGTGAATCTACAGGCTAGTGACTTGTCTTTAGGCATAATACTTTTTACCTAGCCACGTATTTTCAGGTGTCACTAAGTTGTAATAACGTTTCCGCCTCCTGACTAGTAGTGCCGTTTCGTTCAGCTTCATCTCCCCCCATACAGCCTCATCATAAGAATTCTCAATATTAGGCTTAGGCATCTGCCTAAGCTCAAATAATGGTAAAACCGTAACAGGCAGAAATTTCTCCATCTAGATATATAGAATTAGGACTTGGTCCTAATACTAAGATTACTGCCGAGCTCGCCTGTCTAGGACGACGAACACTAGGATATCTATTAGCTGCACGGTCTGGACATGGCAATTTCGCAGACTACCACAGACAGTTTCAGCACAAAAACGCCATTCTAACCTGCTCATGCAGAAAAGAAAAGTCCCCAGACCACTTTTTCTATTGCCACCTTGGGCAGTACCAGGCACAGCTCCACAGAGCACAGAATCCTAGTCCCAGCATATCTTGGGCTCTCGCTTCTGCAGAGGGAGTTTACGCATTTAATAGCTGGGTGCGCGCCTGTTATGAATTAGTTGTAGGTAATTTGGATTGGGTGGCGCACGGACTATTTCGTAAATTCGGTTAGGGCTAGGCAAATGGGGTGTAGATTATGTTGGTTGGAATTTTAGAATTTGCTCCTTAGTTCGAACAACTTTTGTTTTAAGATACACGACCTTACACCCTTCGATAATCAGAACTAAATATATCTACTTGATTAACTATTCGTGATTTACCTGCACCCTTGAAATCTTTATCTTGCCGAAACTGACTCGACCTCTGTAGCTTAACAGCTCCGTAATCCAGTCCATAAGTGAGATTCATAACAGCGCCACATATTTCTTTGGAAAAGCACAACAAGTCTGACGGAAAGGGAATCTTATGATTTAACTAAGTTCCCCCTTCCATATTGTTTATTTAATATTTTCTTCATTCAATACATTCTGAATACATGAGAGTTGAAGGGTGACCAGTAACCATATATAATTTAATCTTCAAGCGCAGGATGATAAGATCCTGGCTTTCATTTGCTTTGTTGGGTTTGTTCAGGCGCCAACATGTCGGGTAGTTTTATTTAGACTGAGCTAACCGGCACGTGAGGAGCTCACGTGCTGTGGGCGGGCACGACGCTAAGTATTATAAATAAATAAAAATAATGCATGTGTGGGTGTAATGGACCAAGCTAGAACTCGATAGAATTGGGATAATGGAATCAGAAAGAGACTGATAGACTGAGGGAGAATGAGATGGTCATTTCTTGTAGGAGAGAAATGATATCACAAGAGAATACTCTAGCACTAGACTGTGAACAACACAGTAAGTCTAGAACAGCATATAAGGAGGTCTCACCCTCTATTCATTCATTTTGTAACTAAGTTTCCTTTATATGAGAATATAGAATCAAGTCTTGCATATCACGAGAACACACGCAACAGCAATTACCGAGACCTACTTTGAGCATAACTTCCCCCAGAGTATCCATCGTCCTGCTCGTATATAGCCTAATTATTATAACAATTTCCATTTGATAGTATATAGTTTAAAAATACATTTCCTTTCTGTGACTTCACTTAGGTGATGGTAAATATATATATATGTAAAATAACTTGATTCTCTATTCTATCCAACGAAAGCTAGTAATACATATTTGAGTTTTAGTAATCAAATTCATGCTGTTTACATAAGCAGATGCGCCGGTACTACAAACACTGTCAATTACATGAATATCCAGAACAATAAATTGATTGATTAGAACGACACTCTCCCCTCAATCAATATCTTTTCATCTGAACTGGACATTACATGACTGGAGCAAGTTGAAAATTGTTCGAATCTTTCTGGGTGAGGATACATGTGATCTGTTGCACAGGTATCAAAATAGAAAGGATGATTAATAACTTCTTGAGGTCCATTGACAGCAATACTTGCTCATTCATAGATATTGTTAAGTCCTTAATTGTAACAGTTGTGAACTGTACTAAGCATGCGCTTGCCTAATCATACTCATCTTGATCTGGTTAGGCTCGGCTGATATTCTTCCGGCCTTGGCACACAGCTTGTATGATAATTTCGTGTACATAGAACTTTCTCTCTTTAGGTTAAATATAGCTCATGATTCAGACCCAACTATATCATTCTTAGCTTTCCTCTGACATTAATTATTTCTTTCACGCAGTCTGAAACAAGTATTGCATGCATGACATTTATACTAAAGCAGTTAATGTCTTTTTCAAAAGAAACATTAACTGCTTTAGAGTCTTTAGGATGTCTAGGTTTAGCTACCTTTGAAGGTCTTATTGTTCTTGAAGTGTCGTTTTTCAATTTCCTAAACTGCGTGACGTGAGCTGTATGAGTAGAGGATTGTAGGGGTAACTCATGATCAAGGTCGAGAAGATGCTACTGTACTTCAGTAAAGGATAGATTATCCTTTGTTACCAAGTTTTCAACAATATTCTTATGATGTCAACTCATGAATGTCAATATCAAATCTCTTTTTATCTCATTATCATCTCAGAAATCTGCAATCTTTTGACAGCTGAGGCTGGAGGATTTGCAGGCTAAAGAAGCAGTCTGGAATTATTCCTTCTCATATATGTCTATGAAAGATCACATTGTGCCACTGGGGTCAAACGTGCTCGAAAGCAACATTAGTGATCCTAGCTAATGGACTAATGTGAAATTATTGGTCTGATGATATTTGGTAATCAAAAAATTCCGCATTTTGTGAGGGTCTTGTAACTTGAGAATTTTTTTAGTATACTCAGACACACCACAAGGGTAAATATATGAATAGCAATTGTTGACAATGCGCTGAATGCCTCCTGCTCTTCAAGGCAAGCATCTTCCTTTGGTTTCTTGCCATCTAATAAGGAGTTCATAGAGCTTTTGACCTTTCCAGATTGCCTCCATTGTTGTGGCCCATGACTAGTAGGTATTGCGTCCGGTCAGTTGGGTGACATTAGAGATTGATTTGTTTTGCATTAAGCAGTCAAGTCGCTTTGTGAAATATTTATTGTTTCCTTTATCAAGGATTGAGGTTTGGTTCGAAGGTAAATTTGCCATTTCTATTGAACTGTTAGATGATTGATTGGACAATAAGTAAAAGGCAAATTCTAGGATATTAATGCTTTTCTTTGAGCACCAGGTCATAACCTGTTGTAATGGACGATGTGTAGAGAAGCTTAAGCTTTTAGGCTTGTATTTAATATCACCTAGTGAAGCGAGTTGGGAGATTGAAGAGTCTGAAAACTATAGTGGAGAGTTGCTGATTAAACCAACTTAGTATCAGAGCGCTATTTAAACAAATTACTACAGCTAAGTTGAGGACACAATTCACTTAATTATTGTTGGTATAAATGTCTTGACCTCCCTTTCCAATGTTAGTCATAGATTAGTCATCGTTCATTATGAGTATTAGTATCTTTTGTAGAATAGGAGAATAGACAAGATCCACCAACACAACCGCAGAAACGTAACATACAGTTTACGTTCTTTGCACCGTGTTTAAGTATCCCGACAATTATGCTGGATAATTTTGAGGCTGGTCAATGTATGAGTCGCCATGGATATGGCTAGTAATACTAAAGCCTTATTACATTCCATGTCAATGCGTCTGTTCATTGCCAAGTAGCACCAATTTCAACATTTAGGCGAGTCTTTTGTCAAAGAAATACCTTCATCTTCGAGTTTTCCAACAGAAATCAGATTTTTGGTGCATAGTGGTATATATTCAGCGTTTTTGACTGTTGTCATTCTTTCCTTTCCTTCCTTGTTCTGCCAATGTATCTTGACTGTTCCTGATCCTGTATAATAAATGGTTCTTGTTGAAATTGGTGCTATATGGTAATGAAGGGTATCATTAACATGGAACGTAGAAAGGTAAAAGTTCTCTAGCCAGGTTCATGATGACTCATACATTGACCAGCCTCCCAATTATCCACAATAAGCCAGTAATTGTGTCCCTTGCTTAGTTGTAATAATTAGTTTAAGTAGCACTCTGATACTAAGTGGGTTTAATTAACAACTCTCCACTATAGTTTTGAGACTCTTCAATCTCCCAACTCGCTTCACTAGGTGATATTAAACAGAAGCCTAACAGCTTAAGCTTCTCTACACAACTTCCATTATAACAGTTCCTCCATTTGCGGAAGCAACGCATGTATTCGAAGGACTTAATATCCCTTATACAAACACATCTTTACAATTTGCATTGGGGGTGGAGGCATACGTTTCGAGCCACCAGATCACATGTTTCACATCACAATTTTGGGCCATGAAGCAGAGTGAAGCATCAGATACCGTATCACGATCCAAGACCCTTGCTACTTTCGTGTTCTCATTCCTAGGCATTTTGGCAACTGTTGGAAATGGAGACACAATGTTGTGGACATAAGGGCCCTCCATTTCTTCTAAGTTCCTGACACGATCTTATGTGTATATCAGAGGTTGTAATTGGTAATATGGTAGCGCTTCATGCTATCTATTAGATAGATGAGCGGCTGTATGGCGTGAGCACAAGGAAGTTATTTGGGTTTTTCTATAGCTAGATGGTGCCACATTTTTTGTTGTAATTTATGCGACAGTGGAGTTAAGAGTATACTGCATACCAGCTATTAATTCAGCTGCGTGTGGATACTTGATCTCGAAATCAGATTCCTGATAATATAGTTTAATGTGGAATTCTCAAGGCACTGTATTATCGGTATTCCGTAGGGTACGAGTTGGGTACAAGTAGGTTATAGATGTGGAGGATAGTGGTGATTCCTAAGAGTAGGAGGTATAAATCAGCGTGAGGTATAGGGTTCACGGAAGAGGTAAAGGTAAAGTAAGTAATGGGTGAGGATGGTCCAATAACGGCGGTCTTCTTTAGAGAAGAGATAAGTAGGTGAACAATAGGTATGAGTATAAACAGAAGACGTTGCGTGAAGAAGAATACTTCTTCACGCTGAGTATATATGTACATCAGATAATAGGACAGCCCTAAGCACTGTCTCGATCAGTGATACTACGTAATTCCTATGAAACGACCCTATGTTGCTGAGTATATCCTAATTGTTTAGGGACTCAATCTAACACTGCGTTGTGTTTTGGCATGGAACTCCCCATGAAACACCATCCTAGCTTCTACTGCGTTTATCCATGAAAGGAATTTATTGTGTGTATTATAATTACAACTCTTGTACTGTTAATAATTCTACAATCTAAACACTTTACAATTACAGAAAGTGTGGAATACTAAGCGAGACACGTGATGCAATTACAGAGCTATCACATGACTTTCAACAATTTTTAATACTGTGGCTTAGGCTCTTTTTTGCTTACACTTGTACATGTAGTGCACACTTCCCACTTTATAAGTGTAATCCGAACATGACATTATTTTAGTCGACTTCTACTTTTGTTCCATAAATATAGCGCGATATTTCCAACAGCAACCAACCAAGCTTTTCCTGCCGACCTTTTCAACCATACTGGCATTGAATCTGGAAGTGCGGCCCTCAACAAGAGAAACAACCTCCTCCAGCTATTAGCTTAGCATTCGTGGAGATTTTTGGGGTTAAATTGAAGCCAACAGTGTTAGTATTGTCAATGCCGCTGGTTCCTCCTGGCCTCTCACTTGGTAGCCCCCTTATCTTCTCACTGCTCAGTTTGCTGTTGCAATATTAGAAGTAGGCACAGTCTTCCTGGATGCCAACTGTGAGATTATGTTTTCAAATTCTAACTCCATATTGCTTTGGTTGATTACTTGAAGGGTTGTCTCGTATTGATCCGCATCAACGCTTAACTTCAAGACATAAATCATGAGCCATTCAGGAATATCGTTCTTTGGTTTGATCTTCAAGACTTGTGCTCGCAGCTTTCTCATCAGTTCGACTTTTTCGTGGATGCCCATCAATTTTCCCTCTGTGATATCTGTGAATCTCGTAACCAGGCGGTGATATTGTCCCTCATTGTTTTCTTTCTACTTCGATATCAAGGCGTTGTACTTGTTTTGTGGATGCTTAAAAACACCAATTATCGATCGATGATTCTTATCGACACTCTGACTTATTTTAAGAGATACCTGCGCATATAATAACCTTGTTGCAGATCGAGCAGCTGCATCAATCTTCCCATCAAGGCTCTTCTCAGGGACCCTTTTCGCTTCAATCAGGAATTTGGCCGTCAACAAGACTGTCTTCCCCATTGTTCACTCAGTTGTCAAAGCTGTCCTCTCCAGTCAGTTTCGTACCACCATACTTCGATGAATTTGTAGATATGGTGGATTTTTGTTGTGGGTGTAATAAAGTAAATCTTGAAGATTGCGCTAGCAGCGTAATCACCGGACTCTAAAACCTGTAAAGAGAATATACTGATTCTACTAATATCTATTGAGGGCTCGGGGAGCTTCGCTGCATATATACTACAATAATGGGTCTAATCATCATGAAGGACACATGTTAATCCTGATTACTAGGACTAGTCCTGTATTTTAATAGGTAGTACAATTCTCACCTCGGTATCGCGAGGCAGCTGTAGATGCCTCATAAACAGCACTCTAATAGAACCAGCCGAATACCTTCACTGGCTTGGAGTTCACCTCGATCCGCGACTTAACTTCAAGCATCGTGTGATGTCTTGGTCCCGAAAAGCAATGAAAGTCGTACATCTTATGCGACGTTTCAATTCCACTTTTCGAGGGGCCGCATCAGGAGCGCTGATATGAGCAGCAAACAGCTGTTGGTTGGTTGGTTTTTTGGCTCATTAACGTGCTGGGTAAAGTAATTCCTGTCGCACTCCTACTGGAGCTTGAGCACGAGTGGGGTCGGGCCGGATCAGGTTAACTACCCTACAGTTCAAGTGCCTCGTCCCGCCTAAATGACCAGAACCATGCCAAAACACATCTATGTATTAAATAATGACAAGTCTAGCAGCCAATATTAAAAAAAATTAAAAACTTCCACGCGAAATCCCGCATTACAAAAGAAAAATCTAGACAATCTCCCTTCCATCGTTCTGCCTCAGCCACTACGAGCCTCTGCATTATGATCGATAAGGCCATCATGATGGGTGTGAGTGTCCGGATAGAGTATGACCTAAGCAATGAAAATGTCGAATTAAGTAGAGACTCAGATCAGGATTGTAATATAAAACATTCTAAACAAAGGAAAAGAAGGAAAGGAAAGCAACTACATATCTATAACTTTTCATAATTTTCACCTGGCCCGTGCATTCTATGCAGGGCAATTCTACACAATAATGACATAAAACTAGGTTATTGCATCAGTACTCAATACTATGGTGCAGGGCCGTTACAATGGGTCTCCGACCTGCACTTCCAGGTCTGCGGACTACTCCAGACGTGGTCCTGCACAGGGAAGAAGGAATCCCACCTGCAAACACCATTCTAGAGGGAAACCGGCTACAATTTTCTGCCAGAATAAAAACCCCCCACGATCGGCACCCGCTGAGATTTCGTGATGCGATATGCCAAAACCTTGGGACTCGAAAGCACGAGAAGAGTCCACGAGGATTTGATCATGTAGATAGACAAAGGACTCGTGCACAGCGAGCTTATCGATAACTTCCGGCCGCAGAAGCTTCAATGCCTTTGCCCGCACCATCTTACTCTGCTAGGCTCATTACCAAGTCAGAAGGAACAGAGGCGAGCAAACGTTGGATAGAAAACGTGCCCGCATCGGAAATTTGCGCCTACTCGGACGGCTCATCAGAAGGAAACGGACGGTCAGCTTGGGGTTTTTTTCTCAGGAGATATAGCAAGACACTTCTAAAAGAGAATGTTATCCGATATGGAGAAGGGGCCCTGGACGCGGAAATCACAGGGGCACTAGAGGTTATTGAGGCGGCGCTGAGAATAGAAGAAGCGCAACAGTAGCAAGAGAGGACGACATGGCGATTGAATGTGTTGCTGGACCGTCAGCATGCTTTAAAATCATTTGAGACGGGCATCTCTTCAACCAGCCTCGAAAGGTACGACGGTTTCGCATGCTTTCAGCATCAGCTATCTTGAAAGTCAAGTGGGCCACTGGCCACTCAGGAATACAGGGGAACAAAGAAAGAGACGCAACTGCGCGTTCCGGTTTACGAATGTTGCCTAGTCCGGACAATTAAACAGAATCCATCTCGTTTGCATACCGTCGCTGTATCATGAGTAACCGGTTACAAGCTTTGCTTAGCAAATGGTGGGATAAAGCATGCCCTGTTCGGTATCGAAAGTTAGATCTTTTCATGAAACGGCGCAAGTCGCCAGAGCTGGTACTATCATGTTACCTACTCTCCTGGATGGGTATTCATGGATGAGGGTTGACTTGTAGTGAGAAAAAAGCTGCAATAAATTCGCAGTGATACTTGCAAATAAAATCTGAGGCATGAGCGCTCGTACGATATATTGAGTCATCTATTATGTACTTATCTTTGGTATTTTGTCATAGCTAGGTAGCTGCATACGCAATTAAAATCTCATGCAAATTAAGCCAAGGAGTGTTGGTACCTCCAGGCGAGCAGAATAACAACCGAATATTGGGCTGTGAATGCTGTGACATGCCACGAAAGTGGCACAACATTTTCACTTACTACAATCAAGAATTGTTAGGGGCCAGGCCTTTCGCAATAGGTGGAAATTACGGGACCATTATGGCACGAGATTGCCGATAAGATTGAGTCAAATCTCCATGGCCCGACCAAAGTGAAATCGGCGAACTCGTAGTGCGTTGCTTTGGATCTTTCAGCTGCGAGGCTAATCCAGATGCCAAGACTGCTACTAAGTTCCTTATGACTGGAAAAAGCCGTTTGTGCGCCGAGGCATTATTGGAAGAATCTTATGACTGATCGATATGTATTTTTGCGCTAGTTACGGTCGCGGGAATGGACGACTCTGTGATTAGGCAGGCTGACCTAGTTAGAGAGTCCACTATTTCGTATTCGGGGATCCCAGGGCGGGCAGGGCATCATTTGACGTTGATTATTCCTATCCTAGTATAGTACGCACATTCCCCACTAAAACAAATGATCGTGCATGAACACCGATGAGCTGAATAGGTGAAGCAAGTTGCAGCTGCAGGTAACGGCGACACAAGAGGTCGAAATGCTGTTCCTTAACTATCGAGGAAAATGCTTACATTATTTGCATGATAGACCACGTTATTATTGAAGGCTCCTACGAGTCCAACCGTAACCCTGGATATCTAAATATGGTATGTATCTGTTGAGATACCACAAGGTATGTGGCATCGGACAACCTCGTGGGTAATACTTCGTGGTGTAGGAAATCCCCTTCCCGTTAGATTCTCTATTAAAGCAGCATCGGAGATAAGAAATAGCCTCTACACATAACTTGTTAAGATTATGGATAGTATAATCCAAATGCCGCAGAAAGTTTCCTTGTCAGATCAAACATACGTATAGGGATAACCAAGGTCATATTTATTCATTGCTTTCTTGTGGCGATTGTGAACATACCGTTATCAAGTCTTCGAACAAGCTTCAGACATGCACAAGAATGTCTTTATTGCCCCCATTCCAGATAAACATTCGGTCATTCAAATAAGTTAGTGGAATTGTAGGTTGCTGAGATAGGTTACAAACAGAAATTGGAAATCAAAATTTACTTAAATCTAACAATGCCTTCCGTGCGTACACAATTTCGGTATTGAAAAAAAAGTTGATGCGAATTTGTTTGTGTAGGAGCGAACGAATTTTGGATTTCAGAGTGTAGATGGACATGCCTGAGCTGAGGTGATCTAGTGCAGGAAAGTTGGGTATACAACGAGGTACTAGCGAATGATCATTCTTTTATAGGGGCAATGCAACATATTTGCACGACAGAGGATAGGAATAGATCGCTAAAAAGCGGACTAGCTGTTGCCAAGATCCTCTAAAATTACGTTTTATAGCTTCTAGTGTAAGAATGTCGCGAAGGGGATCTCTTTATTTGATAATTTATAGTCATTTTTTTAAGGAGCAAAGTATTGTCCCAATTTGGATACTAGTTTTCGAATTTATTTAAAAGTTCATTAATTATTTTTCAGACTGTAAGTTAGAGATATATTGGTGGGCGAGAGTGTTTAAGCACCAGGGTTTTTTGTAGTTAGGAAGGAGCATTTTTAAAGACGAGAATGTCATATGATCCTAGTAAGCTAAACTGAGTTATGTTAGATTACACCGTAACCTCATTCTTTAAATTTTTGACCGTTGTTAACTTTTTGTAGATAAAAAATACAAACAGAACTTCAGAGTCTCATAGAAGTCGAAATTTCTTTTCATGCATGCAGAAACCAACACTTTAGACCTCCATGGGTCAGGGATTATGTACAATGCGGCTTTTAACATAAGTATTTTCACTTGTGAATATATATCAGTGAGCTCAAACTTGATGGTAATAAAAAGGGGCAAACTTTAGACGTTAAATTTTTCTTATAAATAGCTCATGTCTCAATATTGTTTTGTTGAATAAAATATGCTCTATTTGAAGTGAGAAAAAGCTTGATTAGTGAGAAGCGGAAGACTTACTTGCATGCTTCATAAGCGGACCAGCATATAGCAGTTCCAGGCATTGTGGTAACAACCCTTGGTTTAACGCCTTTGAAAAACCCACAGTAACCTTCTCTTTTGTATAGTAGTTTGGCCCCTTCCATGAATCCGTTCACATTTCTCAATGCTGAATCGCTTGCCGTTCCTCTTGTTTGTAGCATTGTTTTCACCACATCCATGGGTGTAGTTAGAGCTGCTGCAAATCCACCGGCAAGAGCACCCGCTGAGCAGTGTGTGAGAGGGTCATAAGCTTTTGATGGGTTTATGAATGTTGATAATGATTCGTAAGCAAGAAACTGAAGAGCTGTGAATGGGATTGTCATAGAAAGTGTAGTAGGATAAGAGACATAGAAGGCTGAAATTCCTTCGGTGCGATAAACATAGCGAGCACAGTCAGAGAAAGATTTGTAAATCTTGTGGGAATTGTGAATTTGCATCCTTTGTTTAATTACTAGTGGATATTAGCATTTTTTGATACATCATATGATATGGACTACCGGATACCATCAAATGGGTTCATGAGAGCATCACTGGCTATCGTTGCACAGGCTCCGCTGGTAACTAAAACGCATCAGTAACAATATGGGCGGCTATGATATTACATACCTGCAGCTAGGGGATGATGTACACCAGCTTGATTTCCGCCCATGAGATGTTTTACAGCTTCATAGGTGGCAAAGTATACTGCGTGAGCTGGACCTAATGTAATCTCAATATTTGTTTATTTGTTGGGAGCAAGTTTAGAGCTACCAGCGCCCATAATCACACTTGATACGCCGCGCCACAGACAGAAGATGCCCTCTCCAGTAGCTATTCGGTAAGCTCCTTGAAGCATGCCATTGTAGACTGCTGATGGTGTCGGGTTGAGGATTTGCATTCGCGTCTATATACGATCAGCTAGGGTTTCTTTATAAGTACTCAGGTCAGCCAAGTACCTTGATCGCATCAATCGGGTACATGACAGTGTGCTCCTATATATAATTTAGCCTGCCCGGTTTTTGGAAGGCTCTAAACCTCACGGCTATGCCAGCAAAGGCACCAGCGGTCATATTTTGTAACAGGGAGAAATTAGGTGGTAACGCTTCATAACTGAATTGTAATAATTAGCAATCCACGATAAAAGACAACTCGGTATAATCGAATTTCTAAGTATCACAACTAACTCATGTTCTGCAGGCTCTGCATTCGTCTGGACAATTGGGACTGCTAAAGCCATAGATCCTTCTTCCAATCTGGTAAGTTGATATGCCAGGATTTGAAGTTCCTGCCAGTCCTGGAGCACACAGTAGAAGCTGGGCAAATCCGAGGCAGGATGCGCACGCTTTTTATGGATTCCGAGTGAAAGCTATTGCGATGTTGAAAGGTAACCTTGATATACTCGTGAGCCCGAACTTGGTGGATCACTGGGTTTTTTTCTTCCAAAATCGGAACAGGGATTAAGCTCATGTAAACGATGGCGCACATTCAGTTTCTTGCAGAGAACATAGTTATATCTGTCCCACAAGACGTAACAGGAATCTTAATTTCGCATTAAATCATTAAATCGAATAAACAATCGCAAGTGGAAGTCACCGAAATAGTATTAGCGGGAAATTTCAGCGCAAGATTTGATTCACAGTTAAGGCTCGCCAGTAAATTGTCGTTCGTCATGTGCGCGGGAGTTTCATGTTCGCATGACTCAAGGGTTCAAGGGAAAATCTCAACCAAAGAACATGTTTGTCCTGGCTACATTAATAGCACTGAGCAAAAATTATTTTACAGGGACCTGCGCCCTAACAGGTTATCCGAATATCTGATGTAGAATCCATAATCTTCATACAAAAGTTGGTTAAACTATGTAGTGTACACCTGTCCAATTGGAGGAAATCTGCCTCTACCTTCAGAAAATCAAATTATCTACATGTTAAAATTGAGAATAAGTCCAACCGAAGTTATCTTAGTCAATAACTTGGTACCTTCATTAATTTGTTCCGCCGATTTGCTTAATCTAACCTGTGCTTCCAAAACAAAACTCCTATTTAACTCCAGAAATTGTTCAAAAGCCTAAATTTCAACGCCTCCCCTACCATCATTCTGTGCCTTTTGGAACTTATATAGTAGACCGAGAACACCTGTGGCCCTTTCATCACTTTCTTCATTTTCGGCTACTGTGGCTCGCGTTGGTGACATTTCCCATCTAGACTCATCCAATCCTTGATAACTCTGATATGATTTCGTCATTTTATGTTTTCTTCTTGACTCGAAATCAAGCACATCTTCGTCTTCTGTGTTTTCTTCAACAATATTTTGTTCGGCTACGTGCCGAGACCGCGAGGAACTTTCATCAAAACCAGAATTCGAAGGTTGGTGATGAGGATCAAGAAGAATAGATTGCAGTGGTGATATAGTGTGAGGAATTTTCGCTAGTAATTTTGAGTTGCGGATTCCAAGTCGCTGCTTGTTGCGTATGGTGCGGTGGGTTTGAGTCTCCGGAGAAAAAAGAGGCGAAACTAATCCCGGTAAAGTTGGCCCTCGTGGATAATTTTGCATGCCGGGAGGAACATGACCTTGGATTGCTGTCTTTGGATTGATCAAATAATTATCAATAAACCCATAATAAGAAGCTGCCATTTTTCCGTGTTTAGTAGAATAATAGTCGTCCCGATAATCTGTATTGCTTGCAAGGTAGGGCGCTTTTCTGCCATCACTTTTCTTGAAATTAAAAACAGCAAACGAGCAGACGTAACCCACACCATCAACATGCACGGTAAATTCGCGAAAGAAATCAATGATCTGTTCGCTGCATTTAGGAAGGCTAAACCATAAAATAAATGGCGTTACTATTATGCTGAAGACCTCTTGAAAAAATATGACAATCTTTAGCTGATAGAGCGTTGCAAATTCTCTTTTTACATCATCGCAATGGAGTCGATTTTGCCAGTGATTAGGCATATAGTGTATGTAGTCGATGACATTTCGTAAGGCATACTCAGGCTCAAAGACTAAATTCTCTTCAGGAATCATTCCTTTCGTCAAAGCCCAAATCGCACCAAAAACACCAATATAGAAAACGACAGGTCTATCAGTGGTTATCTCAAAGTTAGTGAGCATCTCAGGGTCCCATAGAGTGATAACTGCTAACACTGAGACTATCGCCCCTGAAAAAAATGACGCAGACCTCGCAAAATGAGCCATCTTAACCTTTGGAAATTGATCCAAATACCTAGAAGCAAATGGATATGACATATTCAACCTCTTATCAAATAAATGTTGAAGTTCATTAAATTCGCGAAACTTCCACACCGCTAGGGGAGTATACTGCCGTGACCCGACAGCAGCAGGATTTTTCTGGTATTCCTGTTGCCAATTAGTTATTTTAGATAGCCAGAGTTTCGAAGATTATTACATTAAAATATCGCAAAAAATAGACTATCATTAAATAAACGACAATTATTGGCGCAAAGCACGCATTCATTACTCCTGCGAATAGAAAACGACCTCGCAAAGCATTACTCAATTGTTTTCGATGAGAGTCTTTAAGTACAAGCTGCCGAACCTGCCCATGCTCATTGAATACAAGATCCATGATACATTGGTCAATATTCCATAGAAGAGCTCTCGAAAATAACTGGCGGCCTTGAAGAAAGGGGACTGGAAGGGTCAAGTCGAGAATATCCTTGTTAAATAGTGCAATTAAATAATTCTCTCGCCGCATAAGCCTGTTGGCAATATCGTGTGCGTCAAGTCGCTGTTTTGACTGACTTCCGAGAAATTTTCGGTTTGATGAAGATATCATTTCGGCCGTGATCGGATTAGCATCTCTCAAGGCCATAATACGAGCAACCACATCTTGCCAGGACACAGTCTGCATATCACTTTCAGGGATCTCAAGGAGATGTAAGTAAAAGTCTCTGATTCGCAATAAACGTGGAATATCTGCAAGTAATTGATAAATTCTCCAAAAAACATGCAACGTGAACAGCCATATCGCTAGGTTTGAAAATCCAGCAATTTTCTTGGTGCATTGTGGTACTAGGACCTCTGAAAGGTTTCGGCTTGTTGGTATCTGAGGAAAATCCACACACTGCGTCAGAAAGGTGGTGAAAGCAGCAACGAAGACAACCTGACTAAGGAACGTTAGCCTTTGTTAAACAAAGAATCACCTTAAACTAACAACAAGTTTAGGAAACTCTCGAGTAAAATACATTGTATGCCAGAGCCAGTATAGTAATCATATACTTCTCTAATAAAATTATCCAAGTTGGTGACGTTCGCCCATCTCCATAGCGCCTTTTCTCGAGAGTTCCTGAGAAAAGCTGCAGTAATTCTAGGGCTTTTCAAAGGGTTCCTTATGTTATTTCTATCAAAGAATTGCGGATTCAGCTGAGAGTATGTATCATTTAATGGGACAGTTGATTTCCCATTTAATATGCCAGGCTTGGGTAAAGCCTTCTGGAAAGATTTTGGCTGGCTTTTTCTTGTAGTTTTCGGTGTTCTAGGTCCCGGAATATCATGACCTTCGATAAGCAATGAAGCTGGTACATCATCATCACCGTCCTCTGTTTGTAATCTGGGAATTTGCTGGTCCCATTTCGAACGATTTACATGCCCCGTTCGTGTATCCTCATCTAATTTTTGAAGTGGGTTGTCTTGTTGTGATAAAAATCCAGTACTTTCAACTGCTACATGACTGTCGTCTTCATTGAATATATCAACGTCAGCAAGCTCATGATTTTGCAGTCCAAGGTTCTCTTCATCTATATTAAATCCAACATTCATCTCTACATCAGACGGGGACCCTTCCTCATGTTGGCTGAGTGCCTCATATATCGATCTACTTGTAATGTTCGTATCTAGAACTCGGGAAATAAGTTTTGAGGTCATCGTGAACGTAGGTCGGCTCTAGTGCATAGGTCGTGGAACTGATCGTTCCAAGGCAGATAGGTTCTTGAGCGATAGCACCCTCAAATAAAGGGAGCACATGTGAAAGCACTATAGATCCACATTTTATCGATGTTTCATGATTGATTTGCCAAACAAGCCTAAAATACAGGGTGAAGGGGAAAGATGGTCAAAAACGGGTAACATATGGTTCTTTGACTTACTTGCCGCACAGCCTTGCAGTATATAACGGTAGCCTTTAATTACATCGATCATCCCCTTTACTCAGGGCATGTATTCAAAATACATTAGACCAACGACATGGCTAATATTGTCACCCACAACTCACATTACGACTCCAATGAAGACAATGAAAATCAAGTAGATGGCAATGCACAGGGAAGGTCCCTTGCTTCCAAGATTACAACCGTCCTCTCAGCGTCATACACAGACTCTGATATAAGAGATGCCATTGACCTGCTTGATAAACAGAATTTTAAAAATACACCAACCACTCGCCGTCAACTTAGACATCACATACAAAAAGATCTAATTGAAAGTAATGGTAATTTAATCCATGAGTTCGGTCTTGTTGCCAGAGTAAGCTCTAAGCTAATCTCAATTAATTGCCCAGTCGTTAATACATCCAGCAATTAAAGAGTATTGGAATTACAATTAAAAACTTGAACCAAGTCTGTGGAGAAATGAAGCTTCAAATATCTAAAGCTCACCAAGAAACTGTACCTCTTCTTAGCGAAGCATCCGCCCTCATCAGACAAAAAGACGAAGCTGAGACAAAACAGCTATTCTTGGCTGCATTTAATTCCAATTTTATTATCTCAGAAGAAGATATTGCATTACTGACTTTGGGTACGGAGTCAGTGGATGATGAGTTCTTTGCTGTGCTCGCTAGAGCTAAGAAGATCCAGAAGGATTGTGAAATCTTGCTCGGTACTGAAAATCAACGATTAGGACTTGAAATTATGGAAAACATATCAAGAGACATTAGCAACGCCTTTCAAAAGTTATATCGATGGATACAGCGAGAATTTAAGTCTCTTAACTTAGAAAATCCTCAAATAAGCTCTTCAATACGACGGGCACTCCGTGTATTAGCTGAACGCCCATCTCTCTTTCAAAATTGTCTCAACTACTTTTCTGAGGCTAGAGAAAAGACGTTGACTGGATCATTTTATACCGCGCTGAGTGGAACATTAGATATGAATTCTAGAAATGATTCTATTAAGCCTATTGAACTAGTTGCTCATGAACCTATAAGATACGTTGGAGATATGCTAGCGTGGACTCACTCTGCTACAGTTAGTGAAAAAGAGGCGCTTGAAGTTTTGTTCAAAGTAGACGGTGAAGAGAGTGTGCATGGCTTACAATCAGGTTGTAACAGTGAACTATGGAATCAAATAATTCAAGATAAAACCGAAGTTTACGAGTTTGACGGAATAAGAGCATTAAATGAACTTGTAGACCGGGACCTTAGTGGCGTAGCAAGCATTTTACGCCAGCGCATAGGTCAGGTTATTCAAAGTCATGAAGAAACAATATTGGCTTATCGGATCACCAATTTGCTTAGCTTCTATCGAATAACGTTTTCAAAACTGTTGGGAGAAGATTCAAACCTTTTGGAGTCGCTCTCTACGCTTGAGGAATCTGCATCGAACCAATTCAGAATGTTAATGCGAGAAAATGTTTCTATAATCCAAACTGACACTCATGCAGCACCCGAAGATTTTGGGCCACCAGCATTCCTCTACGATGGTTTGAAGCAACTAAAATCTATTATGGAAACATATGAGGCTTCATACACCTCCTTAGAGAACAGGGAAGCAGATTTTCAGTCAATTTTAGTAGATTCATTTGATCCATTTTTACATGGTTGCGAGAAAATTTCCGAAAGCTTGCAGACGCCGTATAATCTTATATTTGTGTTAAATTGTATGCTCGTTGCCAGAAACACTTTAATGCCATTCCCATTTACCCAGAAAAAGGCGTCAAGCATATCGAAAAATATTGAGCGGGTTTCTGCCGAACTCATTGATCATCAGCATTTATATTTTCGAAAGAATTCTGGGCTCAAAAACTTGTTCGAAGCAACAGAAAATTTAAATTTAACAAGTGAAGATTTGAAAGCTATAACTTCTTTAGACTCCTTACAACCTGATGCTCTTGCAAGAACTAGCCGCACACTTGACGAATTTTTACCATCAGCTCTGATTGACGCCATTGGTAACCTTGGCCATCTTCAGAGCTCAGTTATGGCAAGGGAGGTGACAGAAAAGGCAGTAGAAAAATTTTGCAGTGATTTCGAAAAATTTGAGCAGATTCTTTCTGCTATAGATGAAAGATATGAGCAAGCCGAATGTGATGATGACTGGAAGCCACTACGTGCTAACTTCCCACGAACAATCGGCGATGTAAGAGTTTTACTTTCATGAATAATCTAAGGCCGTCAATGGTTTCAGAAAGCAAATATTCTGAATTATTGGAGATAAGAAATTATTAGATTCTGAAGTTATCAAAAAATTATCGATTAATTGGCCAACCAGATTAGTTCTTTATCTAGGATTCTAATTGGATGCCATCAAACTAGCCAGAACTTTGATCGACAATAGATGATATTTACAATACACCAGAGCCGCTAATTTTGACGGCAAAATCACAGCGCTGTAATTGTAGACCTGAAGGTGTAATTATTGCAGCTCAACCTTACATTGAAAAATACCCATTCTCCCAGTATCATTTGGTAAGAGAATTGTATGTCTTCCCTGACCCAAAAATTGTTAGAATAAACGACATAATAAGTTAAAGCTATGCTTCATGTGTATCTCGCAGAAGGATGTTATAGTAAAAATCCACTCTGTAATGGATTCTTTACCTTGACAGAATCAGCTTAACTTAACTCACATTTCGCCTTACACCCAAAAACATTAGTTTCCACAATCTGCAACTGCGGATGAACATCAAACATAACTGGCAACGGATAACTAATGCACCTTATTTTGGATATAATTCACTTAACTGTGGGGTAACCCCAGAGTGCATGAGGTTGAAATGTGCCGCCATAGACAAATAGCGAGTGGATATGTAAAAATGTGTAAGGACATAAAAGACTTCAGGGGAATTAAGGAATATCAGTTCAGTTCTCCATGGAATGAGCACTTGTATTTTTATCCGGTTTGTGACTCGATAGTCACGAAGATTATTTTAACTCATGTCAAGTCTAATTACATCTTTCACGCGTTTATACCCTTCCACGTTAAAGACTTCCCCAATTCTATTCTGTAATTTCATCTTTTCTTCCATTCATGCAGTGCAGAACTTGAGAAATTAGTTCCTTAAGAATGTCACAGCAGATTAGTGTTCAAGGGGGGAATATTCTCAACACCTGTCAGTGGTGTCCCCTACGAACCTCCAGCTCTCACTGTAGAGTCTGCAGAGCCGAGATTAAGTAACAAAGTCCTCACTTCGATGAGGATTCTCAATCGCTTTCGCGGTCTGTATCGTCTTCATCCATAAGCACATCCCCCTATCACCATTGTCATGGAGCTAATCACGATGAGATCAGATGGCAGGGTCGGAGCCCTTCTCATCACCAACCCTTGATCATGGAGGAAAAGCCATCCGATGAGTTTCCGGAGCGAACCCAGCACCCGATACGGAGATGTTGGATTGGATCAAGTCGGCCTCGACTGTTATAAAGAAGCGAGATATGGATGAATATGTGCACCTGATGTGGTCCCAGTCTATAGGCTTCGCCTGGCTGAGACTGCAGGTTTTTTGAGATTTTTCCCTGGGCGCGCAGCTTCCGTTGCTGCCATTTTAATTTTTGGGTAGAAGGTTCCATGAAAAAGGTGGCCGAACTCCTCGCGTGAATGCTGAGCTGAATAGCTATCCAACGGGTTCTATATTAGAGATTCTTTTTTGGAAACAATGGAGGTTAAGAGAACCATAATTAGTTTATTCTATTTTGTTCATTTACGTGCTAGGCACATCACACCAATTGCTCCACTACTGGAGCTAAAGCGCGAGTGGATCCAGGCTGGATCAGGTTAGCTACCGTTAAGCACAGATATACATCGTCCCACACTTTTAAAAACACGCAAACGATGAAAGTTGCCGTGGTCCGCCTCGTGGTGGTGTTTTCTGGTGAAGTTCGAGTAGCCTGGGCACCTACTCCACTTGGGGAGACACCTCAGACTACATTTCGCGCGGAGCCAAGTAAATGGATGATGGAGGTGTGTCTGGATAACTCAGGGTTTTTGAGACGTTTTCCTGGGTGGGTATTCACGGATGAGGGTTGATTTTGGGTGGAGGAAAAGCCACGATAACTTCGCAGTGGTAATTGCAAACGAAATCCGAGGGATGAGTGCTCTTCTTGTATATTGAGTCATCTTTTCTGTACATTTTCTCTGATATTGTGTCATAGCTAGATAGCTGCATACGCAATTAAAATCTGATGCCACAAAAAGAAAATTACATCGTCCCACCCAAATGACCACACCACCTCAGACTCACCCACGTGTTGAATCGTACCAAGCCTGACCGTCCAGAAACCCGCTGTATCCTGGCCGTAGCGCAAATTCTTCGCTGGCTTCTGCCACTACGCGCCTAAGCCCTTGCTATTCTCATTGACTCCGAAATATAAATGCCGTCCAAGATCTCATTGTTTCTCTAGCCTTGGACCTCCATATGGTTTTGTTGGACTGATGTCATCAATGGGGATCTGTTTAATCCCCTTGGTGTATATTCTCTTTTTTCCTCATTTGAACACTTCCCCTTTCCATTATGACTTTTGTCAGTGAATACATCTAGATCAATATCATCCCCTGCCAACTACTAGTCTTAACGTGTATAGTATGTGTTAGTGGGCTAAGTAATCAGTTGTTTACCATATAGGTTGAGCTGTCATATTAGTTGGGAGAAAGCTCCAGTTCAGTTTTATCTAGAGTATAACTAGTCACTATACTGCTGATGAGATTGGGCACACGACGTCCTTGTACCATAATTAGCTGTTATAGACTACTTATTTATTTGACCTACCTGTATATCATAACTTCTACCTGGTGATATTATCTATTTGAGACATCTCCCTCACAACTTTTCTCACATGGGCGTGTGTAGGTAGGTGCTGTCACGAGTATGAAGGTATGTCGCAGGTGCAGGCGCAGGATCGACAGAGAAATGCTTCGTCGCAAATACATGAGGAGTTTGAGATATGTCGGATGTTTGAATACGACTCCCAGATAAACCTAGGCCCATTCGTTAATCGTACGTTGGTGGTCATGACTTTTTGTTCGACTTTCTTGAGGTTGTGAAATCTTTGACAACTAATTCTTCGACCACAATACTGAACATAACTCCTTCAAGCTGATAATCCATCAAATAAAATTCATGTCACCCTTATTCATGACTGAATCTCGGCTCTGGGAGAAATTTTTACACCCAGGTTCGTAGAGGACACTACTGACAGGTGTTCAGCCCTCAACCTCCGCAGCGTAACTACTGTGGTTGGACTTGGAGTAGGAAATACTGGAGTCTGCCTGCATATGACAGGAAAGGTTCAAGGTAAAATTTGCAATTTTTGTGGCAAAGAAAGACAGAATGTGCAGCACTTACTTTTACACTGTCCTAAATTTAGGATCAAAGGAATAATTGCTTTCGGGGCTTAGAACCAAGATCACTCACGACCTTAATTCGGACAACAAGGGTGAAGGAGGCATTACTTCAATATTTGGATACACGAAAATGCATGGTAGCACATAAAAGGTGTTATATTAGAATATATAATTTGGAAATAGATAGCTTAGTTTGGAGGGGAGGATAATTATATATATATATATTTTTTTTGCATCAGATTTTAATTGCGTATGCAGCTATCTAGCTTTGACACAATATCAGAGAAAATGTACAGAAAAGATGACTCAATATACAAGAAGAGCACTCATCCCTCGGATTTCGTTTGCAATTACCACTGCGAAGTTATCGTGGCTTTTCCTCCACACAAAATCAACCCTCATCCGTGAATACCCACCCAGGAAAACGTCTCAAAAACCCTGAGTTATCCAGACACACCTCCATCATCCATTTACTTGGCTCCGCGCGAAATGTAGTCTGAGGTGTCTCCCCAAGTGGAGTAGGTGCCCAGGCTACTCGAACTTCACCAGAAAACACCACCACGAGGCGGACCACGGCAACTTTCATCGTTTGCGTGTTTTTAAAAGTGTGGGACGATGTATATCTGTGCTTAACGATAGCTAACCTGATCCAGCCTGGATCCAGTTACGCTTTAGCTCCAGTAGTGGAGCAATTGGTGTGATGTGCCTAGCACGTAAATGAAACAAACAAATGAGCAAAAAAATGTTTAAATCTTCTGACACTGCATTGCAAGTTAATATCTTTCTTTCTTGGTTCGTTAAAATGGGTGTCTCAAGCTCCCCGAGCAGTAATAATTAGCGTCCTTTCACTCGGCAGAAACAAGTGTGTAGTCATTCATCAGACGTAAATTAGAAAATAAATAAATAACTATTCACACAGTTCGAGAAATTCGAAGATTCCTTTTTCAATTATCCATCCCTATCGAGCTCGTCGCATCCATCTTGGAATTGTGATCGAGCTCAAGGCAATTTCACCATGTCTTCTGTTCATAAAAAGCGTCCAAATGTCTTGTTGGACGAGGGGGACTATTCTCAACACCTGTCAGTGGTGTCCCCTACGAACCTCCAGCTCTCACTGTAGAGTCTGCAGAGCCGAGATTGAGTAAAAAAGTCCTCACTTCGATGAGGATTCCCAATCGCTTTCGCGGTCTGTATCGTCTTCATCCCTAAGCACACTCCCTATCACCATTATCATGAAGCTAACCACGATCAGATCAGATGGTAGGGTCGGAGCCCTTCTCATCACCAACCCTTGATCATGGAGGAAAAGCCATCCGATGAGTTTCCGGAGCGTACCCAGCACCCGATACGGAGATGGTGGATTAGATCAAGTCGGCCTCGAATGTTACAAAGAAGGGAGATATAGATGAATATGCGCACCTCGTGTAGTCCCGGTGTCTAGGCCTCGCCTGGCTGGGGCTGCAGGTTTTTTGAAACTTTTTCCCGCGCACGCAGTTTCCGTTGCTACCATTTTTATTTTTTTTGGGTAGAAGGTTCCGTGGAAAAGGTGGCTGAATTCCATGGGTAAATACTGAGCTGAATGGCTATTCATTAAGGGCAATATATCAATGATCTTTCAAGAAACATAAGAGGCAAGGAGTACTGTACAAGGTGTGGCCTGGGTCAGAGAGGAGCCCAATGTGCTAGATAGTCTATGACTCAAGTAGTACAATAAAAACCCACTCACTCACTCTTGTTGGACGACACGAAAGTCCGCCCGGTCCCATACGGAAACAATCGCATCATCTCCTTAAACATTGCATACCCACAATTATCATCTTGAAATAGAATCCAATTTAATTCAAAATCTTAAGCGGTGCAATGGCTTTTGCCAGCGCATCGTCCTCATCGATGACTGCCAACCCCAGCGCAACAATTCACCCAACTCTGATGGGTATTGCCGAGGCAATGCAAAAAGTAGAGCAACAAAGGAAAGAAAGACTGGATCTTGCCCAGGAATTCTTAGAAATAATCGACGCGTGTGCTAAAATCAAGGCAGGAACAGCGGCGACGGCCACAGTGACGCCTCTTATTGAAAGTATAGCTACAATAGTAGCGTCGTTTGCTATTGGAACCACACAGGCAACTGAAACCCCGAGTAAGACCCACCAACCCTCCAAGAGCGCGATAACAATAGAGGCTCCCAGGGTGACCAAAATACTTGCGCCACCTGATTGCGCGCTCCCAGCAAAGCTGCAAGCGGACAAGATCCCAAGGGAAACAGTAGCTCCTAGAGCGGCAAAGCTCCCAGATCCTCCAGCAGCCCCGCTGCATCGAAAGACTATCTTGCCGGCAAATAAGACGACTTCAATGTCCCCAAAAGAAGATAAAAGGCTTTTCCTTAGTCTGGGGCTAGACCTCAAATGGCGGAGACTATCTCCTGTCACCATTAAAAAGTTAATCACGGAGCGAGCTGGAGTAGCGGCATCCGCAATCGTGCAGATGTATCAGGTCCGATCTGGTCTGGCCTTTGAATGCGCTTCAGACGCGCTAAGAGAAACAGTTTTGGGTATTGCCCCATCCTTCCAGCAACAGAATATCACCATCGAGCCAGCCTCAGACTGGGTCTCGGTCATTATCTCATATTTCCCTCTTTACATCAGAACCCTTGAAGGCAGCATTTCAGTTACAAGTGAAATGATAAAAACAGAGTGTCAGTCTGTCTGTGGGGTCACATCAGTAATGGTTCGGCCAAATCAAGTAAGATTGGGTCAATATTTCACAAACAGGATAGTGCACTTCATACAAAAACCAGCGAACCTGAAATTCAGACTCTTCAATGAGAGTGGACCATCAATGCTGTTTTCATGCCGACAGCCTATTGAAAAATTTCAGCAATATTTTGGTTTCCACACAACAAGAGCTTGCACCAGGGGACAAAAATTTGGACGTTGTATAGGAGTGCATGAAACAAAGGAGTGCCAGGTAAAGGCACCAAAGTGCTCAAGTTGTGCAGGACCTCACAAGTAAACAGACCTCATCTGCTTGGCCCGACCAAGAAGACATAATGGAATAGTAGTTCCTCGCGCACCAGTAGAGCTACACATTTTCCGAGAACGCGGTCACCGAGACTTTAAAGCTGCGCTAGCAGCGTGGGAAAGGAAGGGTAAGGATATTGAGGTTATCAATACCCCAGAAGCAACAATAGTTGGTCAATGATTAGGACGCCAAACTCTAATTATTCAACCGGAAAATATAGCACTCTTCTATTTCACCAAGTGAACATAGGAAAGGGTGGACCAAACATTGACACTGTATTACAACAGGCGTGGGATATAGGAGCGCACATTGTCATGGTACAATAACTGTGGACAATGCAGATAGACAGAGACTTCATCACAAAAACCCACCCTGGCTTTAAGGGTCACAAACCAGTTGGAGAAACAGGAAACCCTCTTCGACCTATTACTGTCACCCGGAAAAGTGTCAGTATTATGCAAATTTTTCTGGCGCACAGGCCCACCTCAGACTATTGCTTTGTAAAAATAGATGGTCTGACTTTCGCAAATGTTTACTGTGCCCCTGGACCTAGCAGATCCTTAGAGTCCTTACTTCAGTGGAGACCTCTATTACAACCGACCTCAGGTTGATATTAGAAGGCTCCCTTGAAAGATAGAAGAGTAATTGCTTTGCATTTGGACCTAAAGCTACGCACAATAACTAAAAGAAAAGACAAAGAGAGAAAAAGGCATGCAGCCTCGCTGGGCTGAAAACTCTGCCAGCTCGCTTCCGGGACCGACGCTTACTCAACCAGACTACACATCACATGATACCATAAACCTATCACTTGTCAACTCTAGCTGTAACATTACCCCCCCCCCCCCCCCCCTTTGAAAAACTGCGTCTGCGCAGTTTGGGTCATTGGTCTATTGTCCTCCAAGTTGCTGTAATTGTCAATTCCAGCATTGTAAGCTTCTATCCATTTCGGCAGAGCCCTTGGATGTCTTTTAGCTTGTGGGTGACTGGTATGGAATTCTTTGAGCTTGCGTGGGCCGGTTATTGCATCCGAGCAGGGGTACCATTCCAGATCCTCTTCTGCACCTTGCCACTGAATCCTATACTCCAGCATGTTGTTCTGCACCCGTGACCCCAAAATGCTAGTAATTTCCCACTCGTCCTGATTTGCTATTATTTGCATTGGTGCCTGAGCAGGGCGTACTTGTCCAGGTAGAGGATTACTGATATATTTTTGTAGGGAATGGGAATGAAACACGGGATGAATTTTCCAATGAACTGGCAAATCGACTCTCCAGCTCTCTCCCTCTTTTGCTAGAACTCTGACTGGGCCGTACCACTTGTCGGAGAGTTTTCTTGAAGGTCGGTCCAACTTCCAGTTCCTAGTGTCAATGACTACTAGGTCGCCCACTGCCCAATCTACCTCGCGACGGGTACAATTAGCCAGTCTCTTCATCTTATCTTGTTGCAATTGTAAGGCTGACTGAGCGAAGGCTATTGCTTTCTCCTGACGGCTTGCAACATCCAAGGCATCCTGACAACTGAGCTGTTCGGTGGCTGATCTGGGAGGTTCGGGGTTGTGAAGGTCGAACGAGGTTCTTGGTTCGTACCCATTCAGCACCTGGAAGGGGCTGATATTGCTGAGTGACTTGTGGGGCAAGATGAGTTGTGCTATATCCATAAGTGGCAATAGGGAGCTCCAATTATCTTGATAGTATGTGCAAAAAGGTCGTAGTCTCTGCTTAACATACTGATTCATGACCTCAGTTTGTCCGTCAACGTTAGGGTTATAGGCCGTAGTGAGTTTGACTTTGGTGCCTAAGATCTGGCAGTATTCTTTCCAGAAAGTTGAAACAAACTGTGGTCCATGGTTGGAGACTACAGAGTTGGGCGTTCCGAAGTGACGTACCCAATGCACGAGGAATAGCCCAGCCATTTCCTTAGCCGTGATTGTTTTATGGCACAGAATCAAAAGGGGTTTTTTGTCAATCTGTCCATGATGATGAATGCAGTGTTGTAACCCGCTTCATCAAGAGGAAGCTCAGTGAAGTCCATTGTCAAGTGTTGGTATGGTCGAGCAGGGATTGGCAGAGGGTGTAACAGGCCAGGTGTCTTGTCCTGTCGGGCCTTCTGGCGGGCACATCTGCAGTTGGCAATATAACGGGCAACATTATTCCCTAATCAAGACCAGTGGTACTTCTGACCGAGCAGTAACTTGACCTTGTTGACTCCAGCGTGTGCCATACATGGCTGGGCATACACGTGGCGGGGAGGGCAAGACTGACACCTGTACGTGGTGCCTTCTACGAACCTGGGAGTGAAATATTCTCCCAGAGCCAAGTTCAGTCAAATTTTGCAATAACAGACAAGTTGGCCCACGATGCAATAATTCAAAATTCTCCGCCATGTCAAATTTTACTCCCAACGAGTTCGAATCCTACCCATGTCTCATCAAAATTGCAGGTACGACTTAGTATATCCTCGTTTCAATGACCACACCTCTCATCAACTATTTTCTGGCCTCAGCTAGCCGCCAAATACACGCCCACGCTGATATTTATACCCGACGGAGGAGGAAAAGCGTGGCGCACAAATCTGAGAGACAGTTCTTTGGGATGGGCGTGAGAGGGATCAGGACAAGTTATCGAGATGATGTAGCGGATGGCTACAATCTCGACGGGCGTGATTTTTGAAAATTGAAAACGAGTTTTCGAATTGAGCTTTGTGCGCGCCAAGACTTCCAGTTGCGAGAGTGAAACTGACGCTATAAAAACACCGCCGTGGTTGGATGGTGTGGTGGTACATCATCTTGGCCGGTTTTTCAATTGAGGTCTTGATAGCAAGGTCACATATCCCACCCGAGACAGGAGACCGCTGGTTCGTATCCAGCAAAACTAAACTACATCTGCCGCGGCGCTGGTGTGCATGGATGATAAAGGCATGCTTGGATAATCAAAGGTTTTAAATTTCTCTTTGGTGGGTACTTACGGAAGAGGGTTGACTGTTTGTGTAAGCAAACAAACCTCATAGTGGTATTTGCGAATGAAATCCAGAGTATGAGTGTCTCTAACGTCAAAAGAGTCATCCTATATGTAAACACAGTACCGGTCACGTGTCATAGCTAAATAGCTAAAGACACATTAAATGATTTAAAAAAAAAAAACAAGAGTCGAGGCGGATGAAAATTGATCACCTTTCATCGATTTCTGCCTAGCCTACAGGGGAGTATTCCCCTGGAGCCAAGCTCAATCAAACTTAGCAACAATAAAGAAATTGGCCCACAGGTTAAAGTTGGAGTCTTCCAAACAATTCAGCCTTGCAATTTAGACAAGATTGTATTCGATTAGAATATTATCAAGTCTACGATCACGCTCTACTACAATTTGATCTCTATGACCACACTTCATGTTGACTCAGTCCCCGGCCTCAGTTGGACTCTAATCATTCGCCGAAGACAATACTAATATCCGTACAGGGAAATAAATTGTGGCATTAAAATATAGAATGCAGATATGCATAATAGATACGAGAGATGTCAGAGCAGACAGAAAAGATTATAATGAAATGGGGGGATTTATTTTTATAATATTAAAGTCCTAAGCTAAAGCTCTAGGTCCACTATCGGTACAAGACTGGTGGAGCCGGCGGGGATCACTGCTTACAGGCCCAACTCATTCCAACCGCGAGACCCGCTACAGAAAAAGTAGAAGGTAAAAAATTAAATGGGTTTGTTGGGGTGGTAGTCTGGTATGTTTCTGCATCAGATTTTAATTGCGTATGCAGCTATCTAGTAATGACACAATATCGAAGACAAAGTGCAGAATAGATGACTCAATGTAAAGTAAGAGCCCTCATGCCTCGGATTTCATTTGCAAATACCACTACGAAGTGATGGTGACTTTTTCTTCACCCCAAGTCAACCCTCATCCGTGAATACCCACCCAGGGGAACGTCACAAATACCCCGAGTTATCCAGACATGCCTTCATCATCCATTTACTTTTCTCCGCGCGAAATATGATCGCAGGCTTCTCCTTCCCAAATGGAGTAGATGCTCTGGCTGCTCAAACTATATCGAAAATAACCACGAGGTGGCGGACCAAAACACCTCCCATCATTTTTTAGAGTTAGTGGCACTCTCACGTTCAAAATCTTGGCGCGCACAATGTCCTTCAATTTGTAAAACTCCTGGCCAGAATTTCAAGTCCCACACCCATCGATATTGTATTCTTTGTATCATCTTGTAAGCTTTTCCCAATTTCTCTGACGCCATTTCCAAAGCACCCGACCCCAAAACTTGTGCTCCCAGATTTTTATCCTCCTCCGGGTATTCATATCGTCGTGGACGTGTACTTGATGGCCAGCTGAGACCAGAGAATAGTCGATGAGAGGTGTGGTCATTGAAATGAGGATGTGCTCGGTCGTAGTTATCAACTTGACGAGGCTTAGGTGAGAATTGATTTCGCTAGGAGTGAGAGAATGAACTTATAGAGAGCCTTGAATCATTGCCTCGTAGTTTAACTTTTTTGATATTGCTGAATTTAACTGCACTCGGCTATGGAAATTATATCACTCCCAGGTTCGTAGGGGAAACCGTAGACAGCTGATCAGTCATTTTTCTCCTGGTCAGGAGTTTTTCAATGCCGAGATTTTCCTGTAAGTTTATTTTTGTTTTTCTGCGGTACCAGACTCGACATGACTCTACAATTGAGGAGATTTTGGCATAGTTCCGGACATTTGGGTAGGAAGGAGCACATTTTGTACTTTTACCGTTGCTAATCTTATTCCACTTGGCCACAATCATGCTCAAGCTCCACCATGAGTGTATAGGTGTTATTTACCAGGCATTCTAATAGATCAAATAAGCCTTTCCTGTCTAGAACGACTCGTTTACTGAGGCGCCATAATTTTAGAGCAATTGACACCAATCAAAATACCCTTGTCTAAGACTTAATAGATTGAACGTCTTCTGTGATCTATGAGATGGAATTAAAGACTTTACTGCCAAGGGTTCTGGTCTGTTACTAGTTCAATTTGTGATTTTTTGAAATTAAATTGCACCTCAATGCTTTGATCCTTTCTCGGGAGCCTTGGTATCCTATTTCGGCCTACTACGCTGAAAATCGATAGTTTATCTTCCAGAAGATGACGCTCGCACTTATATCTACACTGTATAACATTGACCTTTCCTGTTCATGTTCAACTGGATCAAAAAATAGACGCTGATTTATTTCCATAATCGACCTGAACGACTGAGATATCGACACAACTCACAAAGACGCAACCGCACGGTAAGTTACCAAGTAAATGATAACTTGCCACAGTATACTCACAAGATCTAATAAGGATTCTAGAATCTCGTCACCATGAATTGCGTGGTCGCAGTCCTCTACCTAGCGGGAATGGATTCCTGGATGACAAATCACTTAGTTATCATGCACAGCCAAATCTCTCCTTTCTATGGCGTCTATCGTCCTCCAGGTTCAGATGAATTTCCGTTGCCAGCGTCACAATCTCAAGTAATTAGGAGTGATGTTAAAGTCTCTGGGCCAGGCACATATAATGCAATCTATTGCTCATCAACTTTGGAAGTTTCTAAAGTTAAAGAAGTAGTAACCCAAGGCTTAACACCTTTTTCGAATGATGATATTATTCCAAACGGCGACTCGGCTTTCGGTTTGAACGCTTGTCGAAGAAAAATTTCGACTTTGTCCCGTGGGCCTCGATCATCACAGCCCAGAACAATAGAGCAGTTAATAGATCTAAGAATGTGTCCTTTACCGCACATTATCACTCTAGTTCACGAAGGCAAAATATCTGTAGACAGATATAAAAATTTCGATGCACCGCCCAGTGACCAATCACTTCTCACTTTAAAAATTGAGAAAGAATTACCACTCAACATGTTCCTGTCTTCAAATCAGATTTTCAGGACGAACAAAAAGCAAAATGAGAAAATCCTTGCTTGGAGCCAAGGTTATTTGCACGTTTTCAAAAGGGCAAGCTTATGGACAAGATGGGAAAAAATCACCAAGTATGGAGACGAAAATCAAAATGTCCTTGAAATCAGCAAATTTCTCCACGAGTTTAATTTGGAAAAGAGGCGTGAAATACCAACCAAAGAAATGAACGAACTGACTTTGATGCCATCAGTGGAGACAGATCATTCAAAAAACAAAAATGTGATTGATAAATATGAAAATACTAAAATGTTGGACGATATGAATGGGATATCTTTACGGACAAAACTTCCTTCAGAAATGGTCAGTAACGATCTCTATCTTTACCATAAAATGACCAGGTGGTAAACTCCGACTACAATATAGCCGAGAATTGCTCAGAAGGATTGCACAGGCTATACAATTGTATTGTGATATGACTATCATTGTCGCCATGAGTGTATCTCTATCTATTGTACTAGTATTAGTACATGATATGGGGATAAAATAATCCCAGAACGACTGTTATTAGGATCATTGTTAAGAGCTTGATGTTGCTAGTACAACAATGCACAGAAAATGATATTCTGGTTGTATGATGATGAACTGGATTTTGGGTTGGAAACATGTATATATATATCAGTCCTATCTACCATTTTAGTAAAGATATGATCTCTGTTGTAATAAAACAGTTCTGCATTAGTATTGATGCAGGATCTCTGCCTGTGCACTACTACATGCAACTCTAAACTCACTTGCAGCCAGATTCCATGTTTAATGAAGTCACGTCTATTTCTTGTCTTAGCCGCGGGGGTTCTCTAAAACACTAGGCTAAAAGGTTAGTTGGATAATGCTGTCAAGTTGAGACATTGGCACCTACTTCATCAATCCCCCAACTTTCGTCATACTAAGTTTGATTCCTGTATATAGATGTAGTCTCCCCTACCTCCAGAGATCTTCAGTTCCTTGTATTAACTGAATATCTCTCAAGGCTATATTCATCGCTCCTCTCGTCAACTCCACAGCTTTACATCTAAAGCTCTGTTTACCTGCTCCTGTGCTCGAATACCACTCTTCCTTCCTCTCCAATAGCCCGAAATCCCTCTCCATCTTTAACCATACAACAATCTTCAATTAAGTTATTCATATCTTCAGTGTTCGATTATCGCTTTCTACACATTCTCTGTTATTCCTAGCCTAGTAAATTAGCCGAATCAGGTACGTGAAGAGTAAAGAGTCCACACATCCGAATAGATAGAAGCTAAGTTTGCACACGGAGGGCAAGACTGAACTCCTGTACTTGGTGTCCTCTACGAACCTGGGAGTGGAATATTCTCCCAGTGCCAAGTTTAGTCAAATTTCGCAATTCCGAACAAGTTGGCCCACGAGGCAATAATTCAAAATTCTCCGCCATGTCAAATTTTACTCCCAACGAGTTCGAATCCTACCCATGTCTCATCAAAATTGCAGGTACGACTTAGTATATCCTCGTTTCAATGACCACACCTCTCATCAACTATTTTCTGGCCTCAGCTAGCCGCCAAACACACGCCCACGCCGATATTTATACCCGACGGAGGAGGAAAAGCGTGGCGCACAAATCTGAGAGACAGTTCTTTGGGATGGGCGTGAGAGGGATCAGGACAAGTTATCGAGATGATGTAGCGGATGGCTACAATCTCGACGGGCGTGATTTTTGAAAATTGAAAACGAGTTTTACGATTTAAGCTGTTTGCGCGCCAAGATTTCGCTTGCGAGAGTGCAGCAGACACTATAAAAACACGCAAACGATGGAAGGTGTCATGGTACGCCTCCTAGTGATGTTCTCCGGTATATTTTGAGTAGCCTTGGCACCTACTACACTTAGGAAGAAGACGCCTAAGACCACATTTCACGCGGAGAAAAATGAATGGATGATGGAGGCATTTTTGGATAACTCAGGGTTTTTGACGTTCCCCTGGGTGGGTATTCACGGATGAGGGTTGACTTGGGGTGAAGAAAAAGCCACCATAACTTTGTAGTGGTACTTGCAAATGAAATCCGAGGCATGAGTGCTCTACCTATAAACTGAGTCATCTTTTCTGTACTTTTCTTTGATATTGTGTCATAGCTAGATAGCTGCATACGCAATTAAAATCTGATGCAAAAAAAAAAAAAAAAATACACGTGGCAGATCAAGGAGGTGCGCAGCTCTGGAGGTTCCATGGGTATCTCCAGGCGTCCTTGGAAGTATAGTTTCCCTTGGTTAAGCTCATAATCCATGTGGTGCGCTCTAGCTTTCGTACGAAGGGGTTCCAAGTCAGGAGAGGTTTTATTGGCTTCAATAACCTGATCAACAATGTTGGATCCATCAATGTCGTATGCCACTACAGAGGCCGGGTCTGATGGCTCGCCATCAACAACCAGGTGGTCCAAAGGTGATGTAGCTTCGTCATTGACTGTTAATCCGGGATTATGAGTCGCAACATTGTTGTCTGCATCCACTGAGACTCTATGGATGTAAGAGTCGACTTCATTGAGGCAGTCAATTTTCGCCACTTGCAGTTCTTCCAAGATCTTCGGGTCTATCTTGTTGTCCGGAATCCTTTGTTGGTTCCGGTATGCCCGTTTCTTAGCCTCAATTGGTGTAAGTTCTTGGTCGCGACGGGAGAGGGTGTCTGCAAGAGTATTTGTAATACCTGTCCGATACATGATTGTGAAATGGAACTCGGCAAAGAACTCTGCCCAGCGAGCTTGGCGGGCCGTGAGTTCCTTTGTTGACATGAAATACTCCAAAGCCCTGTGGTCTGTATACACATGGACGTTTTTCTGGGCACCTAATAGCTCAGGCTTGTACTGCTTGAAGGATCGGAATGTGACGGCTCCACCCTAGATCATTAGATAGGGTTGTTATATCCACATTAAATTCACTTCACATAAGATATTGCTAGAGTCCTTTGTTTGTAGCGCACAGACCAGCGCAGATAATGTAGAGTTGTAGATCTCTAGATACTTTCCCTTCCCTTTTACTCTTTAGTTTAGAATCTTTTGAATATAGTCTTTATCCAATTCGACTTTGTCATTTGTCAACCTGTGATCTCCTACGGCTCTCACACGGAAAATTGCCAAGAGTTCCTTATCATGGATTGGGTAATTGAGCTCGGCATCAATCATTGTTTTTGAGAAATAACCCACAGGGTGAAAAAGACCATCATCCTGCAATTGGGAGAGGACGCCAGCGACAACTCCATCCGACGAGTCTGTCTCTAGACGTGTCTGCTTGTACGGGTCATAGTGGCAGAGGATTGGGGCGGACTTCAATGCTGATCTCAACAATTCCCAGGCTGCTTCACATTTCTTATCAAAGTTAAATACAACATCCTTGCCTGTTAAGCGTGTGAAGGGGCGACAGATAGTGCTATAATCCTTGATGAAACGCCGGTAGAAGTTACAAAATCCCAAGTAGCTTTGCACACCCCTAACGTTAGCAGCGCACTCCCAGTTTTTAATAACCGAGATCTTGTTGGGGTCGACTTTGATACCTTTAACTCCGACAATGAACCCCAAAAACTTCGTCTTTGTGACATGAAACTCGGACTTTTTAATGTCGACTTGAAGTCCGTGATCCAAGAGAATTTGCATGATCTTTTTTACGTGGATCCCATGCTCTTCAGGATTTTCAGAGTATATTAGGATATCATCCATGTAAGCAGAGCAGAAATCGTCTAGATGTTCCATGAGGATGTCGTTGATGAAGCGCTGGAAGGTGGCTGGTCCGTTCGTCAGACCAAACGGCAGCACCTTATACTTGTACGTCCCATATCTAGTGCGGAAGGTGGTTTAATCTTCGGCATCTTTTGTCATTCTGATGCAATGGAAGGCCTGTTGGATATCCAGCTTCGTGAAGATCTTTGCCTTTGAAATACGTGCCATTATTTCGTCGATCAAGGGAATTGGGTACGGGTCCTTGGCAGTTAGCTCATTGAGCTTTCGATAGTCAACGCATAGGCGCAGACTACCGTCGGCTTTCTTAGCAAAGAGGATTGGTGCAGTGTGTGGAGAGTTCGAAGATGCAATGAAACCTTTATGGGAGTTCTCTAGGATGTACCGCTTGGTTTCCGAGAGTTGTTCATCGGTCATTCGGCGCAATGGCTCCATGGGCAAGTTGTTTCAAGCTGATAGCTCGATTTTGTGGTCGACATTGGGCCTGTGCGGAGGGGGCTCATCTGAGGCTCTCCGAGAGAAGAGGGTTTGGAAAGCTTGATATTGAGGCATGAGCTTTTCTTTCACCATATCTTCGTCCGTTTGGTATTTGGCCTCTAGAGCTTCCTCCGAAGATAGTTTACTATCTAGGGCCGCGACCTCGACTTCGTCTTGAAATTCCAGCCCATCCTTTCTTTGCTTGATCTCCATATCAATTTCATTTACCGTAGTAACAAAAGTAAAATTGTCCTTGGTAAGGGCATCACGAGATATTTGGGCAGAGCTTTTCAGGTGGAACCGATGCATTGATGACGCCGAGATCATGGAAATATTCGTCGAGTAGGTGTTGTATGGCTTCGAATTCGGGGGCAGGGCAGGCAATTTGACTGGTAACTCTGACCTGTAAGTCTGAGAATTCAAAAGTGGACTGCAGGGATTTGATCTCTGGAGCAACTCCTTCATACTTAATAAGCGGTTCCGCATGTCTCTTAAAAAACATGATTGTCTACGAGGCTGGGGTTGTAATTGAGATTTTTTCAATTTCGGGGGTTTTCCTTCAACGGGACTGACTAGCAATCTGAAGTCACTGGTCATTTGTACTCCTGAAAGTTCTGCTTCTTCGGCAGCTTCAATCTGGCTGTCTCGTCGGGCGACGTCTGCTTGATGATCTACGTTAGTCTAGCGAGGTGCCTTATCAACGCAAAGGATCAATCTACGATCATAGTAAGGGACAGCTGGCATATCATCTGGCCAGTGTATCCGATTCCTTCCCCCAGCGTAGTCTAGCTTGAGATCATAGTGTTCTAAAACTTTCCGACCGATAAGAATATCGGTACTACCCAAATTGGTAATCAGGAAAGGGAAGTTGATCCGGCGTTTGTCAATCATAAGGGTGAGGAGGATAGCAGAAGTGATCGGTTTCCCCGAATGGCCATTATAGCCAGTGGGGACGATCGGCTTAGGAAGGGTGAGAAATGAGATTCGGAACAAGGAGAGAAGTTGGGAGGCCAAAGAGGTACTATTAGCACCAAAGATATTTTCTCTGCCATCAATATGTGCACTTGTTTTGATATAATTTCCATTTCTAGCTAGTTCTATATTAACTAGAAACTGGCGTCCTCCAAATAGGGAACGGTAATCAAATTCTAAGTCCTTCCACAAATCATGGCCTTTACCGTAGTGGGAGTCTTTACCACAGCTTAGAAGTTTTTTGAAAGGTCTTCTGAACTTTCATCCTCATCCAACTGTAGGGCTGCAATCCTCTTTTCCATCTGTCAATGCCTCAAGACATCTGGACAGTCTCGCATCCAGTGCCCGGACTTGTGACAAAGTTGGCAATCACCAGCTGGGGTCGAGAAAGCAGGGCTCACAACTGCGGAAACGAGCGGAGACGGGGAACGGAGACAGACATTGGAAAGGCCAGTGCTGGAAGTCGAGGGACCGACAGGTGAGCTCGGTCGCCAATTGTCCTTTTTGAGAATTCCGGCGTAGCGGCTATGTCCTCGATCTTCGGCATGAATAACAACCGCCTTACGGGCCAACTGGCTCTCCTCGAAAACGATGTTGCGAGATTCGCGATCAGCAACGGCTAAGAATTCGTCCAAGATCGTGTAGTTACCATATATCTTGTACTTCTCAATCCTGACATCTTGTTTCAAGGCCGGTGTCAGGATTGCCTTCTGTATAATCTATATATGTGGAGATAACCAGAACCAAGTTTTCTATGATTCTGGTCTGGCCTTTTGGCCGAGTGGTTATGCAACTAACTCATGCATAATGTAGGATGGCGCCCTTTGTCACGGGACTAAGTCCTAGGAATGGCTTAGCGAACTTAGGACTTAGAGACTTCCATGTACATAGTTAGATTTACTCTCCTTATCGCACAACACAGTTATCTATCCCGACCCATCCAGATCCAGATCCAGATATTCCATTCATATATTCCGTGACATTTTGTGCGATCTCTAACACACGTGCCTTACCGCGCCCTGCTTCCCTGATCCAGTAACCTGTAACCAGAAAACAATTGTATCCTTTCAGAAGGTTCTTCTCGAACGCGAAAAGGCACCCCTAAATTCTTAAAATCAATTTATCCAGCTTTTATAAAAATGGCCAGCAACCAGGACGCGTCCATTATGAATCAACTTTTAGATTCCTTCCGTGGAAGTTGGCCAAATCTTGCCAGCGCTATTGGAGACTACACATTCCCACCAGACTCAAATCCGACTCCTCTCTTGACAACAATAGCCTCAACTTCCGATTCACCTGAAAAAATAATGTTTTGTAGTTTGTTAAAATGTTTTGATCTTAAGTTTGGCGTACTTAACAGGCAGATCTCCCACAGTTAGCAACAATATCTGAATTTGAGTCCAATTTTAAAAGCATGAAAGGGCACATCAGTGAGCTTGACGAAAGACTTACTCTCGCTCATCAGGATACTTTAAAGGCGCGAGAAATAATAGAAACGAAAAACCAGCAAGTAGAAAGCCGTCTGAACGATATCAATACATTAAATATGAGAATAAGCAAATTGAATGCCCACATATCATCGGGGAATGATGAAATTTTTAAGTTACGAACCCAAATTCAAAACAATATTGCTAACTCCAACATTGTTTCTAACGAACAGGCTATCCGAACACCTCGCCGTACCACAACAGACCATGATAAGTTTACTGGTAATCATAACAACATGGAGAAAAGACAATTGGCATACGAGCGATGGAAGACACAAGTTCAACAGACTATAATTGTTGATAAACCCTGCTTCCCTGGAGAATTTGAGAAAATTTCATACATTACAGGGCAACTCACAGACAAGGCATGGGATTCCGTGCAAGATGGTGTTCAGATGATGAACAAGAACCCTCACCATCCTGCAAAATGGGCATGGGAGACATCTGAAGAATTGTGGTCAGTATTGGACGGGCGATACATGTTGCTAGATGTAACTCAGACAGCCAAAAATAAATTGGATACCTTATTTCAAGAAAAGCGCGCCTACGGAGACTTCAAAGTAGACTTTGATCATTTTGCAGAAAAGGCTAAATATGATGACAGGACAAAAGTCGATATGTTAAGGAAGCGGTTAAATATAAGGATAACCAATGTTATAGACAATCAAGTGAACCTGCCCGAGGATGACGACTTCAACGGTTGGAGTCAAATGATCAATAGGATTGCCCGAAACCTGGGACAGCAGGAGCACATTGCAAAAATCCAACAAACGTCCAGCTATTCTCCACGCCAAGATCTAAGACATAGTCAGGATGCGATTGATGCTGGTGATCCGATGGATCTCGGTCGTGTGAAGCTCACAGAATCTGACAGGAAACATAGAAAGGATAACCACTTGTGCTTAGCTTGTGGCCAGAAGGGCCATTTTGCAAAAGATCACCACAGAAAGATAGATCCGATCCCAATGCCAACACGTTCAATTAACCAGCCATCAGTCAGCGGGGGAAATGGTCGTTTACAATCTAGGGCATATGTTCCCCCGATATCCTCCCAGCAAAAATATCCTCCGCACCAGAACATGCAACCATGGCTAACACCTCATATGTATTATAATCAAGCGCAATACATACCACAGCATTATTCACAGGGCTTCCAGTCAGATTATCTACGTCCGACAGCCCCTGCACGACTTCGCGCCTTGGACAATACTGGGAGCATCACAGATACCTACCCTGAAGACGAAGATTCCAAAGATGTCGTACGGGCTGTGGGCAATCAGTTAAAAGACAAACCCCTGCCTTAAGTCGTCGACAGGGGTCAAAGAGTTATGAGGATGAGAATGAATTTATAAGAAGTGTATTACTAGATAGCTCGCCGCTAGAAATGTGTTCCACTAGTTCAAGTAATTCAATGCTTCTACGTTCTCATCTTTCTAATCCACGCATTAATGATAGTGTGAAAATTTCCACAACAAGTCTGATTGACAGCGGTTGCACAGCTATTGCATTCGCTGATGAAGAGTCGATTGTAAAGCGGTTTGGAATTGAAACTAAACCACTTGTCGCCCCTCGCTCCGTACGTCTAGCTGACGGTAGCTCACAAGCAGCCATCACGCATTATGTCGTCTTCCGTTTGCATCTCGGTCAACACTCGGAAAATTTAATCTTTTATATAACAAAACTCAGCAAGAGTAATCCAGTTATTCTAGGTATACCATGGTTAAAACTGCATAATCCAGTTTGTGATTGGAGGTCTATGACGCTCTCTTTCAGGTCTGAATATTGTAAACGTAACTGTATTCATAGAAGATATTGGGAGAAATGTGCTTACCTAGTAAAAGAGACTCCTTATCCTGTAATCCTCGTTGCAAAAATGAGCTGGCACCTTCATGCAGATCATACAATACCACAGTCGAGGATTGCGAAGATGAAGGAGAACATCTAATAACAAAAATGAAAGAAAATAATTGTTTAAGTAGTCAAGATATTTCTGTGAAAGAAGAGATTGTCGTGGAGGAGACAACTCCAATTTGGGAAAGTCCAGAAGACAGTGATTCGCTAGATCTTATTCGCCGGAAAGTTGACCAGGCGGATGTGGAAAAATTCTTGGAAAATAAGCCTGATTTAACCATTGATATGATAAAACAAAAATTGCCAGATGAGTTAAATCATCATGCGGAGCACTTCTTACCGAAAAATGCCGGAATACTACCACCTCATCGTCAGTGGGACCATAAGATTGAAATAATGCCAGGCAAAGAGGTTCCATCCTGTAGAAATAGACCTTTCTCTCCCTCGGAGTTGCAATGCATAAAAAAATGGATTGACGACATGCTTGATAAAGGATTTATAAGACAATCATCCTCTCCCGCTGCCGCTCCCTTACTACTAGTCCCGAAACAAAATGGAGGGGTGCGTATCTGCCAAGATTATAGAGGTCTTAATGATGTTACAATAAAAAACCGCTATCCTCTACCCTTGATCAGGGAGACCCTGGATTCTATATCTGGTGCAAATTTTTATACAAAATTGGATGTCATATCTGCTTTCAATCGTATCAGGATTGCAGAGGGACACGAGTGGATGACAGCTTTTACCACACGGTTTGGATTATATGAAATGTTAGTAACACCATTCGGTTTATGCAATGCGCCAGCAACGTTCCAAAACTATATCAATCACACGTTACATGATGCATTGGATAAGTATTGTACAGCATACCTAGATGACGTCTGATCTACTCAAAGACCCGAGAGGAACACACAAAAAATGTAGATGAAGTAATAAGACGTTGGGAAATGCAGGTCTACAGCTTGATATTGCAAAATCAGAATTCTATACAAAGAAGACAAAGTATCTGGGGCTAATTATTTCTACTGATGGGCTCAGCATGGATCCTGAAAAAGTAAAGTCAATTGAGAGTTGGAAGGAGCCATCTAACTTAAAGGAGTTACAGCAGTTTTTAGGGTTCTCAAATTATTATCGGCGTTTCATTAAAGGATATTCGGGGCTTATGCAGCCATTAACCCGCCTCTTACAGAAAGGCGTAAAATGGAATTGGTCAGATGATCAGGATGAGGCATTCCGATATTTAAAGGATTCTTTCACGAAAGCACCAGTACTCAGGTATTTTGATTATCATAGACACACAGTGGTCGAGACTGATGCATCAAATTGGGCTTCGGGGGTGCGCTGCTTCAGACAGGGGACGACAATATTCTTCATCCAGTCGCTTTCTTCTCTTCGAAACACAGCCCAGCTGAGTCAAATTATGATATTTATGATAAAGAGTTGCTAGCCATAGTAAAATCATTGGAAGAATGGCGACCAGAGCTTGCGGGGGTCCAGTCCACATTCGAAATTATTACAGACCACAAGAACTTGAAGACATTTTTGACAGCAAAACAACTTAACCAGCGTCAAGTAAGATGGTCTGAATTTCTATCTCAGTTTAATTTTGTGATATCCTATCGACCAGGATCTAAAGCACTAATCCCAGATACATTGAGTCGTTTGCCAGGTTTGAAGCCGAAAGATGCTTCGGATGAACGTCTTCAGCAACGTTTCCGTGCAATGATACCAGAGGATAAAGTTCACCCGGATTTAAAACTAGATTGTTTAAATGATGAAAAATTTCCTGAATATAAACATTCCGAAATTCTTGCCCCGCTTTCTAATGAAGTTGCACTGATAGATCTCATATATCAGGCATATAAAGAAAACCCTACCGCTAGAGAAATGGTTGAGCATTTGAAGGACCAATCCAGGAGAAAATGGCCTAGAAATTTAAAAAAATTATTAATGAAAGATATGGCAGAGTTCAAAATTAATAACGGGTTGATTTATTTTAGGAATCGATTATTTGCGCCAGATTACAAAGAGCTACGTTTATTAATTGTCCATGGTACCCATTCTTCAGGACCCGCGGGTCACCCAGGACGAGTAAAAACGTTAGACTTATTACAAAGATCATACTGGTGGCCTAAAATGAGTAAGTTTGTGGCTAATTTTGTTAAAGGGTGTGAGCTATGCGTTAGAACAAAAACCCCAAGAACATCACCACCGGGCTTCCTGAAGCCCCTCAATATCCCAGTCCGCGCATGGGTCGATATCTCAATTGATCATGTGGTTGACCTACCCCCTTGTAAGCGTTCTGGAAAGGTATTTAATCATATCCTCGTGGTAGTGGATCGTCTGACGAAAATGCGCCACTTCATACCAACATCATCCCTAGATAGTGCAGAATTGGTAAGTTGTTTTATAAAGGAAGTGTACAAGCTCCATGGTGCACCAGAATCAATTATCTCCGACCGTGGCTCTGCATTTGTCTCGGACTTTTGGCATCGTCTGAACACACGTCTATCTGTGAACTTGAAACATAGTTCTGCTTTTCATCCCCAAACGGATGGTCAAACGGAGATAATTAACTCGGCATTGAACCAGTATTTACGTGCATTTGTTAATTTTACGCAGGATGATTGGGTTGACTGGCTCCCATTTGCAGAATTCTCAGGAAACAACAGTGTTAGCGAGACAACAGGTGTCTCTCCATTTTTTGCAAATTATGGCTACAACCCACGCCTTGGAATAGAACCACCAGCCCCCAAGACCTGTGACTTGAATGGATCGATGAAGAAAGAATACCTAAGGGCTGATGCTATTGCGGATCGCTTTAACCGCATATTGGAAAAACTTAAAGCACTAAGCCGTCAGTCTCAAGAACGATATGAGAATAATGCAAATGCTAGAAGATCGGAGGCTCCAGTATATCATCCAGGAGATAAGGTCATGATAAGCCTTAAAAATATTAAGACAAATAGACCAAAAAATAAATGGGATGACAAATGGGATGGTCCTTTTAAAGTGGTAAAGGTATATGATGGGGCGGTAATTGTTGAACTTCCGAAACATATTGGGGTTAACAATAGCTTTCATACATCAATGGTTCGACCGTGGCCAGACTCGATAATCCCAGGCCAATCTAGTATCAACGTAAACGAGCGTCGTAATACTGTAGGCCGGGTTGTAGAAAGAGAAAATGACGGTAAAATTGTCGATAAATGGAAATTTGATAAGATCCTTGATGTACATGATGAAAATATTGATAAGACCGGTCTTACATACCTTGTGAAGTGGAAATACGATCAAAATCCCACCTGGCAGCCAGAATCAGATTTGAAAGGATGTCACAAGGCAATAATAGATTTCCACACCAAAAACCCTGGTAAGCCAGGGCCTCCGGAATGGGTGAAGATGCCGTCTACAAATCAATCAATTCCAGAACAACAACCACGAAGATCAAGTAGAAGACTGAAACAGATTAAAAAATTGAAATAATCATAATAAAAAAAAATATAAAAAGTAGTGAAAGTTTGGGGTCCAAACTTAAATTTTGGAGGGGGAGTACTGTCACGGGACTAAGTCCTAGGAATGGCTTAGCGAACTTAGGACTTAGAGACTTCCATGTACATAGTTAGATTTACTCTCCTTATCGCACAACACAGTTATCTATCCCGACCCATCCAGATCCAGATCCAGATATTCCATTCATATATTCCGTGACACCCTTTAGCCTGAATACCACCTCTTTGACCCTTGTCTCTGCCCTGCTGTCTACATGCTGCTCTGACAGCCGGGGAGATTTTCTCACAGACATCCTCGAACCAACAAGATCGCGCAATCTTAGCAGTGCTTGCATAGTTTGTGAACTTTTTGCAGAACTCGTTGTATGTCATGCTGCCCATTTTAAGTTGTTGGTACTTTAATTTGGCAGCTTGCACATGATTGTGGTCAAAAAAACGTTGATCCAAGGCTTTGAGGACATCTGCTGCTCCGTCGAACACTCCACCAAAGTCGGGATCCATATGCTGCAGGATAATTGTCTTAGCTTCTCCTCCAGTACACTTGAAATATGCCCTAACTTTGGCTTGCCCTTGTCGAAAGTTGTCATGTAGAGACATGATTCATTCATGAGTTGATATTATTCAGATGATCATGACTATATCACAACGTCATGTATAGACACGATTCATCGTTTGTACCTGTTGTATCAACCATGACTATGTCTTAGTGATAGGAGAAACATCATTGACTAGTTACTAGAAACCTAGTTAAGATCCTAAACATACAACTGAGACTAGGAGAATTTTACTGAGTAAGTAATTATTCTGATGAATCTAGATCTGGAGGAAGATAATCTGGTTGCTTGGCTCGAGGTATATGAACCTGAGAATATCATGTATTATAAACTATATAGAAATCTATCTCAATCACAATCATCATCTTAATTCATGTCACCATCAATAGCTGCAAAGGACAGTTTAACCATTTCCTTATAAAAGTTCCCCAAAAACTCCTCGAAAAAAAGCTTCATTTCCATCTTCCAAGCATTGTATCTAATGTCGCCCAGATGGTTGGTAAACACACTTCGCGGGTACTTGACCCGGTGTGACTCTACAGCGGCGATCGAAGGTTCAAGTACAGGCAGATAGTAGTCCACCGAAGGTTGAAGGTCAGCTGTAAGGACGCGAGGGGTCGTTCGAGCCTCGGTGGTTGGCGACTTGCTTGACTGAGAATTAGCTAGCGCTGCCGCAACGATCTGACCTATTGTCGCTTGCTGAGCTAAGGTGAAGTCAGACATTTCTTCGACTTCTCTATCTTTTTTCAGCATATCCTCAGTGGTCTTTTTTTTTGAATTGCAATCAGGTCAGCGAAGTTCCGTGGCAGAGAAAGAACGCTACAGAGGTAGGCGAAACTTAAATAATTTTCCGGCTTGCTCCGGAAACACTCCAATCAGCAGACTGACTAGAAGGCACCTACTTAGAAAGGTAGGCAGGTGGTCATTGATCAGGTCGTGCGGCAGAGGTGCGACAACAATGTTGATGACAGGCAGATGATATGCTTCTCAGCAAAGGTTGTATTGGTCTTTTCTTATATTACGACTGACCTCAGGTTGATATTAGAAGGCTCCCTTGAAAGATAGAAGAGTAATTGCTTTGTATTTGGACCTAAAGCTACGCAAAATAACTAAAAGAAAAGACAAGGAGAGAAAAAGGCATGCAGCCTTGCTGGGCTGAAAACTCTGCCAGCTTGCTTCCAGGACCGACACTTACTCAACCAGACTACACATCACGTGATACCATAAACCTATCACTTGTGTCAGTGAATGCTGCTTAGTCATCTAGTTGGTCAAGTGCAAGGTGTCCACATCCTTGGTACATAACACATCTTGATCACTCTATACCTATTGTACTCACAATATACATTCCTCTGCATATCCCATGTTACCGTCTATATTATCTTACTCTCGTGATAATCCCTTCTTAATATCCCAACAGGTTATGAGACCGGTGTTTAACAATTCATCGGCTTCCGTTTCAGAACAATCATCAACAATGTCTTCACTCACCGCAGAACTAAGAGGCACCCGCAATCAAGATGGTCTTCCATTATACAAATCTAATTGGGGAAACATTGTGATCCTAGGCCTTGGAACCTATACAGAGTGGCGGATAACTTGCGAGATCGCCTTGATAAACGCAGGCATTTTAAGTATCGCTGATGGTACATGGAAGAGACCTAATGCTAACAACTATGTACATGCCTTACGTCCAATTACTCGATCAGTCTCCTCAAGCGCACCACGTCACAATGTCGATACCAACAACAACGAATTTCAAGTACAGGAAGAGAAATGGTTGTCTAAAGCCCGGGACACCCAAGTCATTATATCTAACTCTATCGAAACACAACTGATGGAGCAGTCGCTCGGGTTCCTGAGGAACATTGATCCTGCCGGATTATGGAATTTCCTCCTTCAAATGGACCCAAATAAAGATCCAACAACAATCGCAGAATTGAGGTCCAAGTTTGTCTCCATGAAGTTTGATCCGAGAGTAGACACAATCCATTCCCTTGTCCTATGTCTCAACAGTCTTAGTGTCAAACTATCAATGACGTCTAGATCAATCACTGAGGAGGATGTAAAGGAGCAGCTAATTGCATCTCTCCCTAAAGATAACTTCATTTGGTCAACGGCTCGATCACACTCTCTAAACATGGGTAGAAGTCTCGCAGAAACAATAACCTATCTCCAATCTTGCGAGTCCAACATCTCTCATGCTCAGCCGCCCCAACCACAAGCTGCAAATCTTGCACGCAGCAGCAATAGAAAAAGAGGACGTGGTACATATCAAAGGGGACACAATTTAACGCACTTTGATCGCCGTGATCAAGCCTGCGGAGAGCCTAACCGAAAAGGAAAATATAGAGGAATGGCAACTGACGAAAAGGAGTGTTTCTTTTGTGGCAGAAAAGGACATGTAGAACGAGATTGTCGCATTAAGCAATCTAAAAGCAGAGAGGCCAAGAATATGAATAAAGCTAGGAGTGATGCTAATGCTCAATATGTTCAAGTTAGAAACATAAATGAAAATGATTCACCCTATCTGTCTTATCATCTTGAACATAGTCACACCTCTTGCTCAGAGCAGAACCTGGATGAAAGTCTACCTTTATCTAAAATATCAAGTAAAAGTAAAAGCCCACAAAATAAAAGAATTTCCGAAAATATACAGAGCTTGATCACCAGCGGGATTTATAAACTCCAAAAATTTACACGGCTTTTGAACCCTAATACAACAGCTTTCCCAACTGTCACAAAACACGCCTTACTTACCAAGCCCAGAGAAATTCTCACAATAATTGACTCTGGCGCGTCAGAACATTTTAGTGGTATGAGGGACAATTTCTCCACGCTTAAAAGATGGAGCAGTCCAAAGTCTGTCCAAATTGCAGATGGAAAAGTTATTCAATGCAAAGGCTATGGCAATATATCTTTTAGGACAAGTGACAAGATAATTGAACTGAGAGAAGAATGGTTTATTCCTGAGTTTGGTCAAATGCGGCTTCTGTCCGTCTGGGCCTTCAACAAGAGAGGTATAGATGTAAAGTTTGCTGATGGCCATTGTCAAATAACACGGAACGGCTCAATCTTGTTTGAAGCAGAAGGAGAGGATGGTGTCTTCAAAGTTAAAACCAAATCAATACCTCAAGCAACATCAGCCACAAAAGTTCAGCAACAAATGCCGCACAAAACAGAGACTGAGTGGGATATTTTGCACAGAAGGATGGGCCATATTAACATCAAAGATATTGATAAGATTCTGAAAACAGGATACACCGGACTGAAAGTTCCTAGAGAGAAAAGGCCAATTCCAATTGGATCAAATTCTTGTGAAGCATGCTTAGCAGGAAAGATGAAAGAAAACTTCAACAAGAAATCTGACAATTGTTCAAACACCATTCTTTGTCAAGTTCACTGCGATATCTCAGGAATCCAATCTATCTCAGTCAGAGGATATCGGTTCTTCTTCCTCATGGTAGACGATGCAACAAGGATGTGCTGGGTCAGGTTACTAAGGACGAAGGAAATTAACGAGGTCATAGTAACATTCAAGCAAATAAAGGCCGAAGTTGAGCTACAATCTGGCAATAAGATTGTCTACATGAGAGCTGACAATAGTAGGAGTGAATTTGGTACTGCCCTTCAACACTACTTGAAAGATGTAGATGTAACGTTTGAACCAAGTCCACCATACAAACACTCAATGAACGGAGTAGCTGAAAGATGGATGGGCATGATAGCCGTCATAGCAAGGTCTATGTTATATGAGGCACAGTTACCTCACCAGCTCTGGGATTACGCTGTCGAGCATGCGTCCTGGATCAAGAACAGGGCTCCCACGTCAGCGCTACCTTTCGCTGATAATGACGCCCCAGAAAGATTCACTCCCTACAGTGCTTATTATGGAAAGCCTGCAGATCTAGCAAATATCAGAGTTTTCGGGTGCAAAGCAGATGTGCTTTACCCTGCCAAGTTAAATCCTCAGAAATGGCAACCTCACGTTAGGGAGGGAAAATTCATCATCATAGGAATGACTTCAACGAAAATTTGGAAGCTACTTGATACGCTTACCATAAGAGATACAATCTCTGCTGATGTTGAGTTTAATGAATATGAGTTTCCTAAGATTGACAAATCACTCTTTACTCTACCTGATAGACTAGATGTGCTAACACCTAGACAAGTACCTTTAGAGCGAACAAAGATGTACCAGTCGCAGCTGATAGAAGCTAGACAGAAAGGTGTTAAGCAAGCGCGTAAGAAGTACGCTGCAATTCACCCAATTGGGGCAATGAGTTCAAGTGAAAATAACTCTGAATTGCAAAATCTTGTAACTCGCCTGCGAGAGGCTCGAGATGCGTCTGATCAACGCTATATACAGAAGGCTCCCATTAGAATGGTCGAGCAAGAAACCTACATAGGTTCGGTAGAGCTATAGACTCCCGTAATAAGACGTGGAGGAAGCTATCACGCAAACCCATGATTGAGGCTAGTCTTCCTACTGCAGTAGTGGAAGAGGCCACCATGATGGTAGTAGAGCAAGAAAATCTAGGAGAGCAAATGAACTTTGACGAAAGTGCTCTTCAGATTATCGGAGAAGCCATCGAACAATCGATTGGGCAGACTCCTTGCTCCCTGCCAAAATCAAGATTTGGCAGACCGCTGAGAAGAGTGGCGAAGGCTATGTTCAACCATGTTGTTACAGAAAATGCAATATCTGCACAAGCAGTTCACATTAATGCCGGTGAGTCGTCATCAATTCAAGTGCCCACTTCTCCATTTGAATCTATTACTGTTGAACAGGCCATGCATGACGATCCCAAATTATGGAAAGAGGCAATCAAATCAGAATTGCGCTCTCTGCAAGCCACTAATACTTATACGATTTTGACTGGGTCTCCACCGCCTGGAAAGAAAATAATATCCAGCAAAATAGTTCTCAGAAAGAAGTTCAGAAGTGACGGCAGCTTAGACAGACGAAAAGCACGAATCGTTGTCCGTGGATTTGAACAGCAGTACGGTATCGATTACTTCGAGACTTTTGCGTCGGTCATACGGTACAACATACTCCGGATACTTCTATCCAAGGCTGCAGTAGACGATCTTGAAATTGAAGCGCTTGATGTGGATACAGCCTTTCTAAATCCAAAGTTAGAAGAACAGATTTACATGGAGATACCTGACTTCTTTTCCTTACAACACCCTGGAATCAATCGAAAGGAAAATTACCTCAAGCTAAACAAATCGCTATGCAGTTTGAAGCAAGCTCCACATATTTGGTTCAAAGAAGTTAAAGATCACTTTAATCGAATTTCCTTAAGAGCGGAGATTCTGATCCAAATTTGTTTATAGGTAGAGGTGTCTTCGTACTTCTTTATGTAGATGATATGCTAATCATTGGGAAACGCGGAAATTTAAATCCCGTCAAATTAGATATATGAATAAATGGAGTTGCAAAGCGCTAGGACCAGTTGACACTTTCGTCGGAATTCAAGTGGAAAGAAATAGACAAGAGCGTACAATTCGCATTCATCAAACTGCCTATACAACAAAACTCATTCAGCGATTGGGAATGGATAAAAGTATACCAAAGGATCTCCCACTTCCAGCAGGAACTGTCCTAAAGCCAACCTCCGAAGATGATATCCAGCAAACGCTCAAAGATGATGATGTCTGCCTCTATCGACAAATTATTGGATCTGTCCTATATATTCAATGGTTCAAGGCCGGATATATCATATGCCGTAGGGCAACTTGCACGATTTATGTCTGATCCCGATTCAAACCATTTGAGCATGGCAAAGCATCTACTCAGATACCTCAACGGTACAAGATCGCTCGGGATTAGATACAGACCTTCCGATAGCAAATATCTGGGCAGCATGGACAGATGCAACATGGGGGACCGAAAATGATAAGAAATCCTTCCAAGGGCAAACGATCATTTGGAATGGGGCGCAGTTACTTGGTCCGCTAACCGTCAGAAAAGCACAGCTCAGAGCTCAATGGAAGCAGAGATCATGTCTGCTAGTGAAGGAGCCAAAGAAATCGCCTGGATGGAGAAAATTGCTCAAGATATAAACGTTAAAATAACGAAACCTCCGCTTCTATATCTCGACAATCAGGCTGCAATAGAGCTTGCCAAAACCACCAAATTTCATCGAAGAGCTAAACACATTGAAATTAGGCACTTCTACATACGAGATGATATGGTGATGAGAAATAGGTTGATAGTTACATTTACACCAGGTACTGAACAGATTGCAGATATGTTAACAAAACAGTTACCCAGGCTCAGTTTGTAAAGTTCTTGTCTGAGCTAGGCTTATCTCATTAAACAACAAATTGTGTGGATGACGCTCATATTTTAGAAGTTCACACAGCAGGTTACAATGGGTCCAGGATGAGAGTACTCTTGTACCACAATGCAGTTTCATTCTATTATATTCTGTAGGACTACTGAACTCTTTAAGAAGAGATGTAGGGGTCACACTTCTTAAGTGTTGTGGGAGTTAATGAGGCTCTATGATATTGCAGCATGGGGGCGTGTCAGGAAATGCTGCTTAGTCATCTAGTTGGTCAAGTGCAAGGTGTCCACATCCTTGGTACATAACACGTCTTGATTGCTCTATACCTATAGTACTCACGATATACATTCCTCTGCATATCCCATATTACCGTCTATATTATCTTACTCTCGTGATAATCCCTCCTTAATATCCCAACACAAGTGATAGGTTTATGGTATCACGTGATGTGTAGTCTGGTTGAGTAAGTGTCGGTCCTGGAAGCAAGCTGGCAGAGTTTTCAGCCCAGCGAGGCTGCATGCCTTTTTCTCTCCTTGTCTTTTCTTTTAGTTATTGTGCGTAGCTTTAGGTCCAAATACAAAGCAATTACTCTTCTATCTTTCAAGGGAGCCTTCTAATATCAACCTGAGGTCGGTCGTAATAAAGAACGAGTGCCAAGTAGTATGCGGCGCTACACCAATACAGGTAAGGCCCACAGAAACAAAGCTGGGGCAATATTCAACAAGCTGGATTGTTCATTTCCAACAAAAACCAGAAAACACAAAATTTCGGCTATTTATTGAGGGCGGACCAGCCATTCCCTTCTCGTGCCAAAGACCAATCGAGCAATGCCAACGCTGCTGGGGATTTCACACAACGCGTTCCTGTACCAGGAGCCAGCGATGTGGACAATGCGGAGGAACCCAAGAGACATTGGAGTGCCAGGCCAAGGTGCTAAAGTGCTCGAATTGCGCGGGACCTCACCACTCGAATGAGGGTAGCTGTATGGCTAGGCCAAGACGAAAAAACGGGATAATTCTGCCCCGCACCCCCGCAGAATTACATATCATAAGAGAACGCAGACATCGTGATTATCACGTTGCTCTAGCGTACTCGGAAAGGAAAGGCAAAGTGTTGTGATCAGGCCCACTTATAGATTACATAACTTGAAATGGCTAGTATTAGGCAAGTGTAACCGACAGGACAGGCAATCCTGTGTAAATGATACGTCATTAACATACAGCAAATGACAACACCAGTATCTCAGCCATACATGATAATATGATCATATGACGCAGGTATATCTAATGATATAATTGTTGAATGGCTGAATGGTTGGGAGTTATTGCTATAGAGGGTATAGTTTGTGTACCATTTTTGTGTATAAATACTTGCTGCTAGAACTCTGTACATGGTCAACCTTTTCTACTCCTATCTTCAATAGTCATCAATATAGCAGATCTACAATACATATCCTTCTTCTTCTGACGTTAGACTTAAAGCGCTATCCTATATCCACCCAAGTTGACTGTTACATCCATTGCGACCATTCTTAGACTTCTCATAACCTCGTTATCATAATACAAAGCGGTTGAAACCGTCATTGCCCAGGACTCAACAATGTCGTGTTTGTTATAATGGAAGTTGTGTAGAGAAGCTTAAGCTGTTAGGCTTCTGTTTAATATCACCTAGTGAAGCGAGTTGGGAGATTGAAGAGTCTGAAAACTATAGTGGAGAGTTGTTGATTAAACCCACTTAGTATCAGAGTGCTACTTAAACTAATTATTACAACTAAGCGAGGGACACGATTACTAGCTTATTGTGGATAATTGGGAGGCTGGTCAATGTATGAGTCATCATGAACCTGGCTAGAGAACTTATACCTTTCTACGTTCCATGTTAATGATACCCTTCATTACCATATAGCACCAATTTCAACACCCCTTCTCACTTTGTACCAAAGATATTGGTGCACAAGTGCATCAGTCTTGGTTTTGGTAGACCTTTTGTACAGATGTCCGCAAGATTATCAGCTGACGGAATATGTAGTAAGGTGAGCGTTCCATCTTCAACTCGCTCTCTAGTGAAATGATAAGCGATGTCAATATGCTTTGTTGCATCATTGAGCTTTGGATTATGTGCTAGATCAATCGCGGAATTATTATCGGTTGACAGAGAAGCAGGTATATTTCTATCCAATATTTGGTGAAGTCCTCGTACAATCCAGAGGAATTGCTTAGTTGCGTACGACAGTGCCATATACTCAGCTTCACAAGTGGAGTGAGCAACAGTACGTTGTTTGCGAGACTTCCAGCAGATTGTGGATTGACCAAGTTGGAATAAATAACCAGAGAAACTTCTGCGTGTATCGAGACAATTTCCGTATGATGCGTCACAGTATCCATTGAGAACCAGGGGAGATTCAAATTTGTATAACAAACCGACATCTTTTGTCCCCTTGATATATCGTAGAACTCGCTTGGCAGCACCTAGATGAGTGACAGATGGATCTGAGTTAAATTGAGAGAGGTGAGAGATTGCATATGCAAGATCAGGTCTAGTGGCAGATATGATATACATTATAGATCCGATTATTTGCTGATACAGAGTAGTATTGGCCCTAGGCTCTCCATTTTGCGCAGCCTTTAGCGGTTGGTTACACTCTATAGGCGTGGAGACCGTATTACAATCTTGCATCGAAAATCTATCCAGGACTCTATTTATGTATGCAGACTGCGATAGAGTGATACCTACATTTGAGTACTCGATCTGAATTCCAAGTAGCCAGTGAAGAGTTCCCATATCCTTGACCTTAAATTCGGTCTTGAAGTGGTTCACTAAATCTTCGATGACCTCATCTTGTTCTCCAATCAGTACTATGTCGTCCACGTAAACTGCAATGATCATTTTACCTGTGTTGTGGATGAATACACAGGGATCAAATAGGGAAGGAGCAAGACCATAAGGAATGATATATTCAGCCAACCTGAAGAACCATTCCCGAGGTGATTGCTTGAGTCCGTATATACACCTTTTAAGTTTAGCAACATGATCTCCTTGCCTGTACCCTTCAGGAAGTTCCATGTAAATATCCTCATTCAAGACTCCATAAAGAAATGCAGTTTTAATGTCGAGCTGTCTCGTTTTCCATTTCTTAGATGCTGCAATCGCCAAGATTAACCGTAATGAATCAAGTCGTACAACTGGAGCAAAGGTTTCGTCATAGTCAAGCCCTTGGATCTGTGAGAATCCCTTGGCCACGTAACGTGCTTTGTATCGTTCAACTTCCCCATGTGCGTCTCTTTTTATTTTGCACACCCATTTACCATTGACAACTTTTCGTCCTGTAGGCCGAGGAACAACATCCCAAACGTCGTTATCTTTAAGGGATGCTATCTCCTCATCAAATGCCTTTTCCCAGTAAGCCCAGTTAGGTGATGACTTGGCAACACTGTAGGAGCTGGGCTCAGATTCATCATGAATATTTAACAAGGCTAACTCATTTCCATTGCCACAAGTTGAAATCTGCGATGCGGGTTGAGGAAGATCACGAGAAGCTTTCCACCATTCCCCCGTTATCGTGTCTTCATATGTCCGAGGACGTATCGTGCGCTTTGGTCTGGAGTTGACGGATGTTCTTGAATCTTCATTTGATGGGTCGGGCGGATTTGACAAAGCTGCTGTTGGTTGGGGCTCGATCTGAACAGTAGTTGGAATCGACGACGGTTCTTGCAATGACGGCTCTCTTAAATTGGACTGAACAGCCAGACATGGATCTTGATTTTGATGAATATTTCGAATATCTTGTTCTTGTCCAACATTTGGAGGATTTGACAAACTGGTCAACATCAAGGATGATGTTGATAAGTCTGGTTGATTATGGTATGTGGATAGGAATCAAAAGTTTTCTCAGAGACGGAATTATCAACATGGTAAGGTAGGAATTCCACGTCGCCTGATATAACTATCTGTTTCCTTTGAGACACAAATATTCGATAGTGGTGATCAACTTCGGTGTATCCAACGAACAAACCTTTCTCTGCCCTTGGTAGAAGCTTGCTTCCAGATGGTCGCTTCGCCATGGGGACATGCACGTAGCATTCTCTTCCAAAGGGTTGAAGGTGTAGAATGGATGGTTTTCTCTCATGGAAAGCTTCATATGGGGTCTGTCCATTTACAGAGCCATGTGTAGTACGATTTTTAGTGTAAACAAATGTTTGCGCTGCTTCAGCCCACAACCGTTTATCTTTGACTGTGATCAACATTGCACGAACTCCTTCAGCAATTGATCTGTTGAGTCTTTCGGCTACACCATTTGATTCCGGAGAATAGGGAGGAGTCAAGTGGTGACTTATCCCCTTCTGAGCGAGATATTTGGATAGTGATTCATTGACATATTCGCCGCCATTATCTGTCCTAAGAAACTTGATTTTGCAATCGTACTGAGTTTCCAAGGCCGTAATAAAATCTATGATAGCTTGTGCTGCATCAGATTTATATCTTAGGGATCGGATAGTAGTGCATCGAGTTGCATCGTCTATGAAACTTATGTAATAAAGCGCGTTGCCATAAGATGGAACAGGGAATGGACCTGCAAGATCTGAATGAATATATTCACCTTTATGTTTTGCTCGGAAAATAGATGGGGGTGGTTTATGGTGTACCGACTTCGAAGACATGCAAGCATCACAGTAAAAGTTTTCTGGTGGACTTGGTATAATACCAGAGTTTTGGATGAGCTTATCTGTCTTAGACATCATTGAAGGTGCTGAATGACAGAGAGCCTCATGCCAAAATTCAAAGGTAGAGCATGCAGTTTCATAACTATTGGCCATTTCCTTGATCACGGGTAACGGGCCATCGTAGTAAGCTTCCAACCATATTTTATTATTTTTATATATCTTCATCGTAGTACCATTATCTTGGAGCATGTATCCTTTGGATCTAGCCTTTTTCCAAGAAAACAGTGGTAGGGATAATTTGGGCACGTATAGTACATCATCAATTTTAAAAGTAGAAATATTTCCATTTGATAGTATACAATTTAATAGCACTGTTCCTTTTCCTTCAATCGATATCTTTTCATTTGAGCTTGACATTACATGACCCGCGCAAACTGAAAGTCGTTCGAATCGTTCTGGATAAGGACACATATGAGCTGTTGCACAGGTATCAAAATAGAAAGGATGATGACTTACCCCTTGAGGTCCACTGACAGCAGCATTTGCTCGTTCTTGGATATCCTTGGAGCCCTTATCTATGGATGAGTTTCTTTCTCGGAGCCTGACACAAGCGTTCCAAACATGTCCTCTATACTCCAACGGAAAGTGTCTCCTACAGAAGGAACATTCTTTCGGTTTAGAATCTTTAGGATGTTTAGATTTAATGACTTTATAGGGTCTTGATGCTTTGGAAGTGTCATTTTTCGGCCTCCTGTGATGCGTGACATGGGCTGAGTGAGAAGAGGATTGAATTGGAAATTCATGATCAAGATCTAGAAGACGCTGCTTAACTTCAGTGTAGGATAAATTATCCTTTGTCACCAAATTGTCAACGATATTCTTGTGATGTCGACTCAGACATGCCAGTATCATATCCCTCTTTATCTCATCATCATCCAAAAAATCAGCAATCTTTTGACGACTGAGACTAGAAGATTCTCGGGCTAAAGATGTAGTCCGAAAGTATTCGTTCTCATAAATGTCAATGAAAGAAGTCATCGTACCACTGGGATCGTATGTGCTCGAGAGCGACATCAAAGATCCAAGTTGATGAACCAATGTGAACTTATTGGTCCGATGAAATTCGGCACTCAAGTGGTTCCACATCAGATGGGGGTCTTGTAGTTTGAGAATTTTTCTCAGTATACTTGGAGACACCACCAAGATATATATATTAACAGCAATTGTAGACAATTCGCTGTATGCTTCCTGCTCTTCAAGGCAAGCATCTTCCTTTGGTTTCTTTCCATTCACAACGAGTTCAAAGAGCTTCTGACCTCTCCAGATTGCCTCCATCGTGATTGCCCATGACTCGTAGTTATCGTGTCCGACGAGTTGGGTGACATTAGAGAACGACATATTTCGAAGCGTGCAATTTAGTCGCTTTGCAAAGAATCTTTCGTTATCTTTATCAGATGTGGAGGAAATTGGGTTCGAAGGTAAGTTTGCCATTTTTCTGTTGAACTGTTAGATGATTGATTGGATAATAAAGAAAAGGAAAATTCTAGGATATTAATGCTTTTCTTTGGGCACCGGGTCATAACCTGTTATAATGGAAGTTGTGTAGAGAAGCTTAAGCTGTTAGGCTTCTGTTTAATATCACCTAGTGAAGCGAGTTGGGAGATTGAAGAGTCTGAAAACTATAGTGGAGAGTTGTTGATTAAACCCACTTAGTATCAGAGTGCTACTTAAACTAATTATTACAACTAAGCGAGGGACACGATTACTAGCTTATTGTGGATAATTGGGAGGCTGGTCAATGTATGAGTCATCATGAACCTGGCTAGAGAACTTATACCTTTCTACGTTCCATGTTAATGATACCCTTCATTACCATATAGCACCAATTTCAACAGTGTTAATGTTAGGAAACCCCTTAACAAAAGCACCAAAAGACAAGTACAACACCGTCCACTTTCACCGAGTGAATGTCGGAAGGGGTGGGGAAAATACGGATATAGCATTGCAGCAGGCATGGGATGCCGGTGCACATGTAGTCATGGTACAGGAACCATGGACAAGAAAGAAAGAGGGGGGTTTTATAACAAAAAGTCACCCTGGCAACAATAGCCATATACCATTTGGAGGAACAGACATCCGGCCCTGCGCAATAACTTTCATGCGCAAAGGTAGTGTCACGGACTGACTGATGTGGAGATGATTCATGGTGTTGAGTTACTTCGATGGCATTCTAAGCTATTCTAGCAATTAGTTTCTAGATGTTTCCGGATAGTATTTTGTACTCTTACCAGTTCACTGGGCTTCGATCAGATTCTAGGTCACTCTCAGGAGTTCGACAGGAATTGGGCTGGAACTAGATTACTGTAGTCTGTAGTAGATAGTGTCGAAGTATAAGTAGCTGAGGTATCTACATGTCGAAAGCTCTCCAGCTTTCAGTCTTGTACTATTACCTAGATATCCAAGAATCAAGAACCTAGTCTTCTGTTAATATATTGTCTTTATTATCAAGTATCCAAGATTTCCCACCAACCATTTCCAAGTTAAGTAACCAAGTCCCAAGAGAGCCCTGACATTACTGAAAGCTCGTTATATCATTTTTCAAGTCATGTCTTCGAATCCAGGAAATCAAGAAGCACCAGGCCAGGAACGACGAATATTGGAAGAGATTGCCGGCATTTCAGATGTGTCGCAATTTGTTAAAGGGGTCAGACCGACCCAGCTGTTGTCATTGATGCAATTAAGGCATTGAAGATAAGAAATGAAGAGGCCGAAGCGGAACTGGAATCAGCAAGGCGGCGAATTAAGAAGCTCGAAAAGAAACCAACAACCCCGGGAAATGTGAATAGTCAATCAGTGAATGAGGATTGGATGTCGCGACTAGTGGTTGCATTAGAAGGTCGAAATACAGTGAGGTCAGCATTACTGCCGGATGCTCATATTTTCAGTGGTACCAGGAAAGATTTTTACAACTGGAAAGAATTAATAATGATGAAAATTAAGGGGAACCTAGACCACTACCCGACGGAACAATCTAGAATGATTTATGTGTATTCACGAATGAATTCAGAAAGTCGCACACTTTGCAGAATTGGGTTCAGGATGCATCTTTGCTGTTCCCAACTCTGCCACATGATGGATCAGTTGACAATTATCTTTGGCGATCCGCACAGAGCGCGTGATGCAGCTTCGCGTTTACACTCAAACGCGCAGAAGAATAAGAGTTTCGGTACCTGGATTGCCGAAATTAGACGCGACGCGGCTATTGCCGGATACGAAGGCAATTCTCGGTATCTACGAGACCTGGTTTTGAACAAGATGAATCTGGAATTGAAGAAGGCCCTGGTCCATGAACGCGACATCGAAATATCTCGATTTTGATGAAGCGGCATCTCGACTGCAGGACATAGAAAATCGCCTGAGATCCTGCGCTAACGCAGAATTTCGACCAAGTTTGCGCAGTGGAGGTTCGACTCAGTCCTTTGCATACCCTGAACCAGCTACACATGCAATATCTCTCGCACCGTCGATGACCCCATGGACCTTTCGGCAACAATGCCTCAGAAAAGAGGTAATTTATCTCAGGACGAAAGAGAAAGACGTAGGCGTTTAGGACTATGTTTTTACTGTGGGGAGATAGGCCACAGGTCATTTGATTGCAATAAAAAGTCACGACCAGCAGTTCAGGCTCGGGTAATGGAAATGGATAAGATTGAGGACGACACATTGCCGTCGGGAAAAGATTAAGCCCTTTAGAAAGTCGCCTAAGAGGGCAATCCATATTGTTTAACACTCTCGTCAGTTGCCACCGGTGGAAATGTTAGGGACAAATGAGTCACTTTGTAGTCAAATGTTCTATTAAAAATAAAAAATCAATTAATGTCCCAACTTTTGCACTGATTGATAGTGGTGCCTCAGCCCATGGCTTCGTAGACGCAGAGTTCGCGCGTATTCAGGATTTGGAGATATTACCATTGTTTCACCCACGCTCTTTAAAAGTTTTCGACGGAACTGATTCAGTTCATGGAAAGATAACACACATGGCTCAAACTACCATTGACATCGGCGGACATCTGGAACGTATCTTCTTATTTGTCACCACTCTAGCAAGCTTTGACGTTGTTCTCGGTCTTCCTTGGCTTCAATTTCATAACCCGAAAATCAATTGGTCTCAAGAACTTCTTACGTTTGATCGAAGAACCTGTGAAAATCATTCAAAGAAGTTTCCAACTACGGTTCATGCAATTTCGGAAAGTGTATTTGACAATACCGGAAACAATCTTCCAAGTCCAGGCCACTCCGAAAAGTTGATAAAATAGAACACTGTAACTATCAAGACTTTGAAGATATATGCTGATAGAGAAAATTTGAAAATAATGAGTGTGTCAATTGAAGAGTATCCAGGAGGCACTTAAAGAAAAACCAAGAGTCGACCCGGCTAAGAAGTTACCAGAAGCATACCACGAATTTCTTTCTGTTTCTCTAAAGATGAAGCTGACAAGCTACCCCCACACAGGCCAAAGCGATCATCAAATTGTTNTCAGCAATTGATCTGTTGGTCTTTCGGCTACACCATTTGATTCCGGAGAATAGGGAGGAGTCAAGTGGTGACTTATCCCCTTCTGAGCGAGATATTTGGATAGTGATTCATTGACATATTCGCCGCCATTATCTGTCCTAAGAAACTTGATTTTGCAATCGTACTGAGTTTCCAAGCCGTAATAAAATCTATGATAGCTTGTGCTGCATCAGATTTATATCTTAGGGATCGATAGTAGTGCATCGAGTTGCATCGTCTATGAAACTTATGTAATAAAGCGCGTTGCCATAAATGGAACAGGGAATGGACCTGCAAGATCTGAATGAATAATATTCACCTTTATGTTTTGCTCGGAAAATAGATGGGGGTGGTTTATGGTGTACCGACTTCGAAGACATGCAAGCATCACAGTAAAAGTTTTCTGGTGGACTTGGTATAATACCAGAGTTTTGATGAGCTTATCTGTCTTAGACATCATTGAAGGTGCTGAATGACAGAGAGCCTCATGCAAAATTCAAAGGTAGAGCATGCAGTTTCATAACTATTGGCCATTTCCTTGATCACGGTAACGGGCCATCGTAGTAAGCTTCCAACCATATTTTATTATTTTTATATATCTTCATCGTAGTACCATTATCTTGGAGCATGTATCCTTTGATCTAGCCTTTTTCCAAGAAAACAGTGGTAGGATAATTTGGGCACGTATAGTACATCATCAATTTTAAAAGTAGAAATATTTCCATTTGATAGTATACAATTTAATAGCACTGTTCCTTTTCCTTCAATCGATATCTTTTCATTTGAGCTTGACATTACATGACCCGCGCAACTGAAAGTCGTTCGAATTGTTCTGGATAAGGACACATATGAGCTGTTGCACAGGTATCAAAATAGAAAGGATGATGACTTACCCTTGAGGTCCACTGACAGCAGCATTTGCTCGTTCTTGGATATCCTTGGAGCCCTTATCTATGGATGAGTTTCTTTCTCGGAGCCTGACACAAGCGTTCCAAACATGTCCTCTATACTCCAACGGAAAGTGTCTCCTACAGAAGGAACATTCTTTCGGTTTAGAATCTTTAGGATGTTTAGATTTAATGACTTTATAGGGTCTTGATGCTTTGGAAGTGTCATTTTTCGGCCTCTGTGATGCGTGACATGGGCTGAGTGAGAAGAGGATTGAATTGGAAATTCATGATCAAGATCTAGAAGACGCTGCTTAACTTCAGTGTAGGATAAATTATCCTTTGTCACCAAATTGTCAACGATATTCTTGTGATGTCGACTCAGACATGCCAGTATCATATCCCTCTTTATCTCATCATCATCCAAAAAATCAGCAATCTTTTGACGACTGAGACTAGAAGATTCTCGGGCTAAAGATGTAGTCCGAAAAGTATTCGTTCTCATAAATGTCAATGAAAGAAGTCATCGTACCACTGGGATCGTATGTGCTCGAGAGCGACATCAAAGATCCAAGTTGATGAACCAATGTGAACTTATTGGTCCGATGAAATTCGGCACTCAAGTGGTTCCACATCAGATGGGGGTCTTGTAGTTTGAGAATTTTTCTCAGTATACTTGGAGACACCACCAAGATATATATATTAACAGCAATTGTAGACAATTCGCTGTATGCTTCCTGCTCTTCAAGGCAAGCATCTTCCTTTGGTTTCTTTCCATTCACAACGAGTTCAAAGAGCTTCTGACCTCTCCAGATTGCCTCCATCGTGATTGCCCATGACTCGTAGTTGTGTCCGACGAGTTGGGTGACATTAGAGAACGACATGTTTCGAAGCGTGCAATTTAGTCGCTTTGCAAAGAATCTTTCGTTATCTTTATCAGATGTGGAGGAAATTGGGTTCGAAGGTAAGTTTGCCATTTTTCTGTTAACTGTTAGATGATTGATTGGATAATAAAGAAAAGGAAAATTCTAGGATATTAATGCTTTTCTTTGGGCACCGGGTCATAACCTGTTATAATGGAAGTTGTGTAGAGAAGCTTAAGCTGTTAGGCTTCTGTTTAATATCACCTAGTGAAGCGAGTTGGGAGATTGAAGAGTCTGAAAACTATAGTGGAGAGTTGTTGATTAAACCACTTAGTATCAGAGTGCTACTTAAACTAATTATTACAACTAAGCGAGGGACACGATTACTAGCTTTGTGGATAATTGGGAGGCTGGTCAATGTATGAGTCATCATGAACCTGGCTAGAGAACTTATACCTTCTACGTTCCATGTTAATGATACCCTTCATTACCATATAGCACCAATTTCAACAGTGTTAATGTTAGGAAACCCCTTAACAAAGCACCAAAAGACAAGTACAACACCGTCCACTTTCACCGAGTGAATGTCGGAAGGGGTGGGGAAAATACGGATATAGCATTGCAGCAGGCATGGGATGCCGGTGCACATGTAGTCATGGTACAGGAACCATGGACAAGAAAGAAAGAGGGGGGTTTTATAACAAAAAGTCACCCTGGCAACAATAGCCATATACCATTTGGAGGAACAGACATCCGGCCCTGCGCAATAACTTTCATGCGCAAAGGTAGTGTCACGGACTGACTGATGTGGAGATGATTCATGGTGTTGAGTTACTTCGATGGCATTCTAAGCTATTCTAGCAATTAGTTTCTAGATGTTTCCGGATAGTATTTTGTACTCTTACCAGTTCACTGGGCTTCGATCAGATTCTAGGTCACTCTCAGGAGTTCGACAGGAATTGGGCTGGAACTAGATTACTGTAGTCTGTAGTAGATAGTGTCGAAGTATAAGTAGCTGAGGTATCTACATGTCGAAAGCTCTCCAGCTTTCAGTCTTGTACTATTACCTAGATATCCAAGAATCAAGAACCTAGTCTTCTGTTAATATATTGTCTTTATTATCAAGTATCCAAGATTTCCCACCAACCATTTCCAAGTTAAGTAACCAAGTCCCAAGAGAGCCCTGACATTACTGAAAGCTCGTTATATCATTTTTCAAGTCATGTCTTCGAATCCAGGAAATCAAGAAGCACCAGGCCAGGAACGACGAATATTGGAAGAGATTGCCGGCATTTCAGATGTGTCGCAATTTGTTAAAGGGGTTCAGACCGACCCAGCTGTTGTCATTGATGCAATTAAGGCATTGAAGATAAGAAATGAAGAGGCCGAAGCGGAACTGGAATCAGCAAGGCGGCGAATTAAGAAGCTCGAAAAGAAACCAACAACCCCGGGAAATGTGAATAGTCAATCAGTGAATGAGGATTGGATGTCGCGACTAGTGGTTGCATTAGAAGGTCGAAATACAGTGAGGTCAGCATTACTGCCGGATGCTCATATTTTCAGTGGTACCAGGAAAGATTTTTACAACTGGAAAGAATTAATAATGATGAAAATTAAGGGGAACCTAGACCACTACCCGACGGAACAATCTAGAATGATTTATGTGTATTCACGAATGAATTCAGAAAGTCGCACACATTTGCAGAATTGGGTTCAGGATGGATCTTTGCTGTTCCCAACTCTCGCCCACATGATGGATCAGTTGACAATTATCTTTGGCGATCCGCACAGAGCGCGTGATGCAGCTTCGCGTTTACACTCAAACGCGCAGAAGAATAAGAGTTTCGGTACCTGGATTGCCGAAATTAGACGCGACGCGGCTATTGCCGGATACGAAGGCAATTCTCGGTATCTACGAGACCTGGTTTTGAACAAGATGAATCTGGAATTGAAGAAGGCCCTGGTCCATGAACGCGACATCGAATATCTCGATTTTGATGAAGCGGCATCTCGACTGCAGGACATAGAAAATCGCCTGAGATCCTGCGCTAACGCAGAATTTCGACCAAGTTTGCGCAGTGGAGGTTCGACTCAGTCCTTTGCATACCCTGAACCAGCTACACATGCAATATCTCCTCGCACCGTCGATGACCCCATGGACCTTTCGGCAACAATGCCTCAGAAAAGAGGTAATTTATCTCAGGACGAAAGAGAAAGACGTAGGCGTTTAGGACTATGTTTTTACTGTGGGGAGATAGGCCACAGGTCATTTGATTGCAATAAAAAGTCACGACCAGCAGTTCAGGCTCGGGTAATGGAAATGGATAAGATTGAGGACGACACATTGCCGTCGGGAAAAGATTAAGCCCTTTAGAAAGTCGCCTAAAGGGCAATCCATATTGTTTAACACTCTCGTCAGTTGCCACCGGTGGAAATGTTAGGGACAAAATGAGTCACTTTGTAGTCAAATGTTCTATTAAAAATAAAAAATCAATTAATGTCCCAACTTTTGCACTGATTGATAGTGGTGCCTCAGCCCATGGCTTCGTAGACGCAGAGTTCGCGCGTATTCAGGATTTGGAGATATTACCATTGTTTCACCCACGCTCTTTAAAAGTTTTCGATGGAACTGATTCAGTTCATGGAAAGATAACACACATGGCTCAAACTACCATTGACATCGGCGGACATCTGGAACGTATCTTCTTATTTGTCACCACTCTAGCAAGCTTTGACGTTGTTCTCGGTCTTCCTTGGCTTCAATTTCATAACCCGAAAATCAATTGGTCTCAAGAACTTCTTACGTTTGATCGAAGAACCTGTGAAAATCATTCAAAGAAGTTTCCAACTACGGTTCATGCAATTTCGGAAAGTGATATTGACCAATACCGGAAACAATCTTCCAAGTCCAGGCACTCCGAAAAGTTGATAAATATAGAACATTGTAACTATCAAGACTTTGAAGATTATGCTGATAGAGAAAATTTGAAAAAATGAGTGTGTCAATTGAAGATATCCAGGAGGCACTTAAAGAAAAACCAAGAGTCGACCCGGCTAAGAAGTTACCAGAAGCATACCACGAATTTCTTTCTGTTTTCTCTAAAGATGAAGCTGACAAGCTACCCCCACACAGGCCAAGCGATCATCAAATTGTTCTCAAACCAGGATCGGAGCCTCCCTGGGGTCGTCTGTATGGTATGTCTCGCGAAGAGCTTCAAGTCCTTAAGAAGTACATCCAGGAAAATTTAGAGAAGGGTTTCATCAGACCAAGTTCATCCCCAGCATCTTCGCCAGTTCTTTTCGTCAAAAAACCAGGTGGGGGCCTCCGCCTGTGTGTAGATTACAGGGCATTAAACGATGTAACCATTAAGAATAGGTATCCTATACCACGAATCAATGAGACTCTGTCGCTTTTAGGAAAGTCAAAATATTTCACTAAGTTGGATGTTATATCTGCCTTTAATCGTATGCGCATCAAAGAGGGAGATGAATATTTGACGGCTTTTCGAACGCGATTTGGGCTATACGAGTATTTAGTGATGCCTTTTGGTTTGGCAAATGCACCAAGTTCTTTTCAAAATTACATCAATGATACTTTAAGGGGATATTTGGATGAATTTTGTACAGCCTACATAGATGATATCCTGATTTTTAGCCAGTCTCTAGAAGAACATCAAGAACATGTAAAAAAAGTACTCGCCCGTCTAATGAAGGCAGGACTTCAGCTTGATATCAAGAAATGCGAATTTCACGTGGAACAGGTTAAGTTTCTAGGTCTTATCATAACTACTGCCGGAATAAAAATGGACCCGTCTAAATTAGAAGCCATCGAGAACTGGGAAACTCCGAAAAATACAAAAGACGTCTATCGGTTTATTGGATTTGCGAATTATTATAGAAGGTTTATTCATAAGTTCGGATCAATTGTGATGCCCTTGACAGATTTGATGAAGAAAGATGTACCTTTTACATGGGGATCTACTCAAGAAACCACATTTAAAAATATTAAGTCTAAGTTCAAAGAGGATGTTATCCTTCAGCACTTTAACTGGGATCGGCCAGCTCGTTTAGAGACTGATGCATCAGACCGTGGAACAGGTGGAGTTCTTTTACAGCCGGATAATTTAGGGAATTGGAAACCAGTCGCTTTCTTTTCACGAAAAATGAGTCCGGCTGAATCGAATTACGAAATCTATGACAAGGAGCTGTTAGCAATTGTACAGGCTTTCGAGGAATGGCGTCCCGAGTTGGAAGGATCTCCGAACCCGGTAGAAGTAATTACGGATCATAAGGCTTTGGAATATTTCATGAAATCTCGGCTTCTAAGCAGACGTCAAGCTAGGTGGAGTGAATTCCTTTCTAGGTTCAATTTCAAAATATGCTATCGGCCTGGTTGTCAGAACGGATCAGCTGATGCATTATCTAGACCCGCCGGGACCCAGGACTTAGCTTCTAAACAGTTTCTTGAGCAACGGCTATTGAAACCGATAAACTTGTCACCTGGTATGGGAGAAACAAATTTACTTGCAAATGAATTGGAGATTATAGATCAATCTGAGAATGGTGTTGAGTCTTCTGGTTCCTCACGGCCAGACACATCATTATTAGTATCTGGAAGTCCCTCATCTTTTTTTGAACGAATACGGCGATTAACTCTATCCGATGAATCAATAAATGCCGTAATAAAAGCGCTGGAAAGCAATGGAATTCCTAGATTTATGAAATTTACACTCTCCGAATGCGAAAAGAGAAATGGTTTCCTTTACTATCGTGGAAAGATTGTTGTCCCTCAGTGCGATCAGGATAAGACCTTGACAGCAGAAATTATCCAGAGCCATCATGATACACTAGTTTCAGGTCATCAAGGAATAGCTTCAACTTATACCGCGATTTTTCGAACCTTCTTCTGGCAGGGGATGTTGCAACAGGTCAAGAAATATGTTAGGAATTGTCATACCTGCTCTAGAATAAAAGTATCTAGGGAAGGTAATCAAGGTCTTCTCTGTCCACTACCTGTAGCAACTGAAAGATGGCGTCATGTGTCAATGGACTTCATAGTAGATTTGCCATTAAGCAAAGACTGGAATGATAATGAGTTTTCGAACATTTTAGTTGTGGTTGACAGGATGACAAAGCAGACTCATTTGATTCCATGTAATGACCTCTCATCGCGGAATACAGCCTATTTGTTTTACAAAGAATGCTTTCGGCTTCATGGCTTACCAGATACTATCATATCTGATCGAGGGTCTCAGTTCACATCCGAATTCTGGAAATGGCTCTGTAAACTCCTTCAAATTAATCACTGCCTTTCAACAGCCTTTCATCCACAAACCGATGGACAAACCGAAAGAATGAATGCGCGTGTTGAACAGTATTTGAGAGCATACGTTAATTACTTGCAAAATGATTGGGTTCGATACTTGCCATCTGCAGAATTTTCCATGAATAATCAAGATTCATATACAACTGGCGTTTCTCCCTTCCTAGCGGTTTACGGTTTACATCCACGATCAGGATCTGAGCTTTCTGCTCCATTGTCTGGACCAGCAGTCCCCGCTTCTATTCAATTCCAGCGACGCGATGCTGAAGAGCTAGTTGAAAATGCTCGAAAAATTGATAAATTCTTAATTGATAATATTACATATCATTCTGCTGAATATGAGGATCAATCGAATAAATTCAGAAAGGCATCAAGACTCTTTCGCGTGGGAGACAAGGTTTGGCTCAATCTTAAGAATGTAAAGCTACTGCGTCCTTGTAGAAAATTAGACTTTAAGAATGGAGGACCTTTCGAAATTATACAAACCATCGGAAATTATGCATATAGATTGAAACTACCACCAACTATTAAAATACACCCAGTATTTCATGTTTCCTTGCTTAGATCAGCAGCTAAGGACCCGCTACCAGGACAAATATCAGGGCCACCTCCATTACTTGAAGCAGAAGGCAATGACCCTGAGTACGAAATAGAAAAAATAATTGGTTCACACTGGGTTGATGGCAGCTTACATTACCTGGTCCGATGGAAAGGATATGGACCTGAAGATGACTGGAGTATTCCAGCATCCCAAGCAGATAGTTTTAAGGAATTAGTACGCCAATTTCATGAACTAAATCCCTCCGAACCGAATCAACCTCATGGCCACATCTCAGCAAAAAAAAAAAAAAAAAAAAAAAAAACAAATGAAGAATTGACTACCAAGAGCCTCGCAGGAGCTCGGCATGCCTTGCGGGAGGGTAATGTCACGGACTGACTGATGTGGAGATGATTCATGGTGTTGAGTTACTTCGATGGCATTCTAAGCTATTCTAGCAATTAGTTTCTAGATGTTTCCGGATAGTATTTTGTACTCTTACCAGTTCACTGGGCTTCGATCAGATTCTAGGTCACTCTCAGGAGTTCGACAGGAATTGGGCTGGAACTAGATTACTGTAGTCTGTAGTAGATAGTGTCGAAGTATAAGTAGCTGAGGTATCTACATGTCGAAAGCTCTCCAGCTTTCAGTCTTGTACTATTACCTAGATATCCAAGAATCAAGAACCTAGTCTTCTGTTAATATATTGTCTTTATTATCAAGTATCCAAGATTTCCCACCAACCATTTCCAAGTTAAGTAACCAAGTCCCAAGAGAGCCCTGACAGGTAGTCATGCGACTCAATTCTTTCCACCGTTGTCAGGCCCGACATCTGACTACTGCTTTGCAAAGATTGGCGGTCTGACCTTTGTCAACATATACTGTGCCCCAGGAACTAGTGGAACCTTGGAGCCCCTACTCCGGTGAGAAGTCAGAGGACTAGTGGTTGTTGGAGTCGATTTCAATTCTGTGTCACAGCATTGGCAACCGCTAGCGACAAATCAGTACGGCAATGGTGACCAAGTTATGGAATGGGCAACAGCCCACAACATGGAGCCTAGTCAGCATTGTTGGAGAGCCAACGCATAAGGATGGGAACGTCCTAGATCTAACTTGGAGCGACACGGCCGCTATAGCATCAGTGTCCAAACGTTACCACTGTACCTCAGATCACTCGACCATCAAAGGTACCGTGCTTAACCCTACAGTGTCAGATTTCTCTGGAATTGTAAAGAAAATTCGTGTTAGTGACGCCAACTTGAAGGAATTTAGCCGATGCGTTAGCCAGTGGACCAAATCTGGCCCTCTTGACAGTGTTGTCAACATCGAAAACTTCACAAATGATCTCCTACAAGCACTTGGAGACGCGCTCAAGATTGCAGGGAAAGTCCCAGCCATCGAAAGCGGAAAAACTGGGCCATGGTGGACCGATGAATGTCGCACAGAATGGCAAGAGTACAAGGCAGCGAGAGACAACCCTGACCTCGCAAATGAGGCCCGCAAGAGCTTTAGAGCCGTGGTGCGAAAAACCAAGTGAGAGTACTGGAAGAGGCAAGTGGAGGCAGTCACTACTGACGCGTAGGTCTTCAAGCTAATGAGATGGGCTAAACCTCGACCAGCTGCTGAGCCCCCTCCTCTACAGATTGACGAAAACTGGTGGCTATCTGAACCGCGAGAGCGAGCCAGTGTGCTACGAGACATTCTCTTGGCAAGATTTAGCGGCGAGAACGACACTCTTATCTGGGAAAATGGACAGGAGGAGCGTATCCCATGGGATACGGAAATATCAAAGGACGATGTGACAAGCGCCACTGTATCTGTCAACGATACAGCACCAGGCGCTGACAAGATAACGGTACGATTACTGAAAGCCTGTTGGTCCCATCTAGGACCTCTGGCTAAGGATCTCTACCAGGCCTACCTGATTATCGGCCACTTTCCCACGGCTTTCAGGGTGGCAGGAGTTGTGCTTCTTCCAAAGCCGGGTAAAAATCTGTCAACTGCCAAGGGTTGGCGACCAATATCTCTGTTGTCGAGCTTAGGCAAAGGACTTGAGCGTCTAGTTGGTAAGAGAATGGCATGGCTGACAATAAGTCACCAAGCTGTCCACCCTCAATTATTCGGCTCCGTACCAGGACGATCTGCAGTCGACCTTGCATCCTGTGTAATCCATGATGCTGAGGCGGCCATGAGAAGTGGTAAGTGTGCGGCTATGGTCACACTCGACATTCAAGGTGCATTTGACGCAGTCCTTCATAACCGACTGCTCAAACGCCTTCGAGAACAAGGCTGGCCACGATCCTTGTGCCGGTTCATTCAGACATTTCTTTGCCAACGAAAGGTTCAGGTCAAATACCGTGGTAGAATCACAGAAGAGAAGATACTGGAATATGGAGTACCTCAGGGCTCGCCACTATCGCCACTTCTTTTCATGCTCTACTTCGCTGTGCTTTTTGAGGATCATGGTCTAACGAGTAGGTTTCGTTATGCTGATGATGTAGCTATTGTCAGAATTGGAAATACCGCGGCGGATGCTATCTCCGCCGCTCAAGACAACCTCGACAGCTTAATTCTTCTCGCAAGAGAACACAGGATTGATTTTGACCCAGCAAAGTCAGAACTTCTAGTGACCGGAGGAGGGCCTAGAAAGAAAATCAACGCGGCTGATCTCTCCATCTTGGTGAAAGATCGCCGGATCGAACCGTCACCTCATATCCGGTGGCTAGGAGTCTGGCTTGATACCCAGCTAAACTTCAAGCAGCATGTACAGAAATGGACTGGAAAAGCTAATCGTCTAGTACATTTCTTACGACATATAAGCGGAGTTCAACGCGGTGCAGCACCCGGACCTATGATTCGTGCGGTACAGGCATGCGTTCTGAGCACAGCTCTATACGAGGCAGAAGCGTGGTAGCCGGGTCTTACTCAAATAACCACACTACGAGATAAAGAAGTTGGCACTGGAGTAGGCTGGCATAAATTTCTGTTTGGCAAAACGTTAATGAAAGCTATCCGAGTAGCACTCCCAATAGCGCTTTCATCGTGAAGCGGGAATACCCCCTGCATCCATAATTCTGCAGAAAAAGGTGCTGGGGTCGGCAGCTTGAATACAAAGAATGGATGCCTGGCATCCACTAGCCCTTCAAGCGGCTGAGGATCCGAAAGAGACAATAAGACGCTTAGGTCTTAGATCGGGACAAAGAGATCGTTTTTTCAGACAACCAGAACAGTACATGACACGCCTACAAATGAGTGTGCGTCGAGTTCCGACAGCCGAAGGCTCGGGAAAGCTATACTTCCCACGTGGCACCCCAGCATCGATTCCATGTAGTCGAGAAAATGAAGCTAGGTCTGGAAGTATAAAGAGGTGATTAGCTTCCCGTCCAGCTAACACAGTCTTCGATTTCTCTGATGGATCATCATCGGGTCCCGGAAAATCAGCCTGGGGATATGTAGTATACCAAGGAGGCAAGCTAGTTGCAAGTGGCTCCGGTCCACTTCCTGGAGCAGAGGTATTCGACGCGGAAGTTGTGGGTGCCATGAAAGCCTTGAAGGCTGCAATAGAGGTAGGAGAAGACTTACTGATCTGCATTCTTGTGGACAACCAAGCGGCCACCCAGGCGCTCGAAAGAGGAAGATCTAACTCCTCGCAGTCAGCGGTGGACAAGTTTTCGTCGCTGAGACACAATCTGCGTGTGAAAATACGCTGGATACTCGGTCATGTGGGGATCCAAGGCAATGAAGAGGCCGATAAGCTGGCCAAATCAGCCTTGGGAGCTCCCAATAACCGGTCACTAACCTCAGCTGCGCCCAGTGGAGAAGATCAAGATCTAACCTTTGCGGCACTAGGGAGGTGGATTAAACTGCGCAGCCAAGAACTCGTGGAAGAATGGTGGCAGAAGTATCGACCGAAACGATACAAAGACCTGGACCTATTCATGCGTTGCAAAAGACCACCGGAACTAGCTTTACCAAGATGGGCGTACCATCGTCTTATTGCGGCAAGAACAGGCCACGGGGACTACGCCGACTACTATCGACGTTTCAACCCCGAACATGAAGATCTGAAATGCATTTGCGGCCGAGAGAAAAGGCCCCGGCATTTTTCAGAGTGCCGACCTGCTTTGCTACGTTGGAGAAGCTATGAGAAAATGGCCCCACCTGGGGCCAGGGAAATGATAGGGGAGAAGGGATGGCAGAAGTTCATTCAATTCTTAACTACAAGCAGATGTTATAGTCTGCCGAAGAATGAACAGGGTGGGAGGTGACCACACTGAGATTGTTTCTGACCCGAGAGGAGATGGGTGTGGAAGATAGGGATGCGGCGCAGGGCACCGTAACTCAGACATATACTGTTCCTTTTGTTTTATTTCTTTTCTTTTGCCGCTTCTGGCTCCACTGCCGGTCATGTAGGTAGCAATGAGTTTTCAGAGCCCATCTACCCGTGTCACGTCTAAATAGATGTTAGGTTCTTCCTGTCACGTAAAAGATTTCAAATTCAAATTCAAATTTAAACCCGCCGGGATACGGTGACTTTTTTGCTCATCATGTAAGGTTTCTGTTGAAATTGGCGCTACTTAGCAATGAAAAGATGCATTAACATGGAGCATAATAAGGCCTTAGTACTACTAGCCACAATCATGGCGACTCATACATTGACCAGTCTCATAATCATCTAGCATAAACTAGTGAGCCGTGACCTTCACTTAGCTAAAGTAATTTTTTTAAATAGCGCTCTGATACTAAGTGGGTTTAATCAACAACTCTCCACTATAGTTTTCAGACTTTTCAATCTCCCAACTCGCTTCACTGGGTGATATTATATACAAGCCTAAAAGCTTAAGCTTCTCTACCCAACTTCCATTGCAACAGACTCAACATGAAGATTCCCTCATTACTTGTGCCCATGGAGAAGAAAATTCAATCACGCACTTAGTTTTTTGACCCATCGTTCGAAAGTAGTGGCCCTTTGCCGGTCTCCGACGGAGTCTGAGGTCTCTCGATTTCCTTCTCGGCACCTCCCGTGTTGCTAAACGATTCGCTTCTATACTTAACGGCCCCGTGTCCCGTGACTTAGGGTTGCGCGCATTCTCGGACATAACACTTGTAGCTGGGAGAGGGGGATGGATAAGAAAAAATATATACTTCATTAAGAGTCTTACTTCTATTAGCAATAGTATGCTATCGTTAAACGACTCATTTTATATTAGATACGAGACTTGAAGCTGTTGAAGGATATGGATCGTGAGAGGAGAATGCTGAAACGGTGGAGGGAAGTGAAGAGTGATCGTCGAGTAGAGAAGCAGGTGAATGGAGCCTTATGAGTAAAGCTTGGTGGGTTGACACGAAGTGGGTACAAATATGTTCTTCAGATATATTCAGTAAACGCAATGAACTGAAGACTTCTGAAGGATAAGGCCACTAGATATATACAGGAATTAGCCCTATTGGAACGAATGTAGAAAATAACCAGGATATGCGCCCTAGTCCCAATATAGCGTCATTATCAAGGTGTGAGTATGTCTTTACTATTAGTAGGCCCCCAAGCTAGCTAAGTGTAAAAGAAAGCCTTGCATATTCGTCAACAAATAGTAACTAAAACGAGATAGTGCATGGCTAGGGTAACAGGTGCAGGACTGTTAAAATTACAACAGAAGCCACATGCTGGAGAAGGCTAAATTTTTTTTTTGTAGTAGTACCAGGCTTACACCCTCCATCCAGTGGACATGACACGTATGGAGGACATCTAGAATACAAGTTCCTCCATTCTCCAGCAAAGCCCATCCGGTGCCTGACTTTTCCTACTACATGCCTCACGCTTGTTACATCAGGTCGAATAGGTAGGAACGCATTCACCATGATCCTCAGACCATGTATTGAGGGAAAATAAGGCTAAGTTTCTTTTCTTTTAATTCATTTTATTGTCCTGTCTGAGTCTATGACTATGTAGGATATGCAGGTCCTCTCTACCTACAGGCCAAGGATACCTATGCCAGTAATATATCCCCTCGTATGCTTCCCATAAAGCTCCCCTCAAACAGTACCGCCCCTACAAGTTCTCATACGATCATACAATTAGAGAAGCCTTTCGCCCTTCATTATCTCCCCTATCTAACCAACGAAACGATGGCCATATGCAGGTGTATGGCAGCCGGGGAAAATCGCAAAATCCACTGGGTACGGAGCTCTCTTAATATTAACATGAGGACTAAATCCGAAGACATAGTGGTCCTTCTGAAGCGTTCGAAGAGGCCAACCAGCAGGGCGCTGCAAACTTGTGGGTGCCTCGGAAAATTTACCCTCTGCCTTTCTAGCCTCTTTCTTGAAGGTCGTGCTGAAATGTCAGAAAAGTCTTGACAGAGCGCGGCTGCTGTATAGCAGCTTAGCCCAACTTCTATTGTACTGTCCAGGGTGCTGGGGAGTGCCGTTGGCTCATCGATAATAGAAGCCGTCTTGGTTAATTTACCGAAACCTTGGTCTTGGCTTCCACAAACGTTCTAAAGTTGAAAACCCCTCAAAAATGTCAGTCCCAGCATGGTCTTCAGAAACCTGTTCCACCCCTCTCTCCATATCTCAGCCACCTATCCTTCCTCAAGATGTATAGCCCCATTAGAGCATCAGTCCCCTATAAGACATGACCCGAGCTTTGTATATTATGAATTAATTTCCTCCTTGCGGGTATACGTAGCGTCGTAAGTTTGTAGTGAGTGATGGCCGGTAATCAATGGAGCAAGCTCCTTTTGCAATTATGGTGACGCCTTTATCGGTCGCTGAGGCGAGATGATGCGTGGTTAAAAAGCATTTGAGGAATCAGATGAGAATGGTAAGAGAGGTGTTGTCGAGAAGTCGTCAAATGGGGATATGACTGGGATTGCTTTCGACTTCGATTCGTATGCGATTCTTCTTGGCTATCCCAGATATGCAAAGCATACTGAGCGATTACACCGGCAACACTGGAAGGTGAAGAATTAAGTTTCTTTTGTAGCAGTCACTACATCCCCAGTTAGGATGGAGCAACAGCGTTCGCTTTCGCCCGGTTGACAATAAAAATAAATAACTAATCAGTTATCTTGGTAATAATAAGTGTTCCGGAATCAACTACCCGGGTCATATCTTTTGGATATAAAGCTCATACCTGGCATGTTATGACTATCAAATCAAAGTGTGTTGAAATATCATATATCCTGGAATGCCAAGGATAACTCATTTGTAAGTCCGGCTAATTAGGTTATCATATTCACCTTCCTATATCATTATCATCAGCACATTCCTCGCGGAAAGTTTAATGCATATTGGCATTTATTTCACACTAGCATTCCATCAGATGATTATGTATCAAATGCAGGTTAAAGGTTTCTCGGATCTATTACCGACACACATGTATTTAGCTTTATATTTCTGGCTCATATATCTGTACGTATATAGATTTACATCTACAGGGATCATAACTTATGATCCATGGAGATTGATAAATACTGGTCAAAAACCTCAGTTGATAAGAAATGCGCACACGCAATCTCACTCTTATCAGCTCAGTTTACTTAGAACCATACATCTCAATACACTTGTTTCCTGTCAATTCTTCCTTCTACAACTTCATACGAGACTTACTGTATCGGTCTAACCGCCGACACTGATTCCGCTATAACCTCCATATTTGCTCAAGCTCATAACTTTAACAGGTTATGAGCCCGGTGCTCTCAGTAAATCAGTAAGACTTCCGATCCAAAAAATGGCCTCCTCTAGCTCTTTTTTCTTATCGCAGATAAACGATGCTACCACTAGGATGGTAAAGCTATCAAATATCACCAAACTTTCGGGCCAAGAAAATTACAATGTGTGGGCCTCAACTATGACAATTGTTTGGCGAGCCCTGAAAGTATATGAACTTGTTGTTGAAGGAAAGAAACCAGAAAAGAACTCATCCGAAGAGGAAATCAATGCATTCGATTCATTAAAAAACCATGCCCTCACGGTTTACCTAGAGGTTGTATCCCCAAAACTTATTGAACAGATCATCGAGCTCGAAGACCCACATGAAATGTGGAATTATCTCAAGCAACAATTTTACAGGGATACAGCATTTGCCCTAGTCTCTCAAATGCGAAACTTGATGAATCTCATCAATGCCTACGATCCGTCTTCCTCTATTTCAGATTACATCCAAAAATACGAATCCGAATGGCTTACCCTCTACAAAATGTCGAAAGCATCTACTGACTCCTGTCGTAAATTCCTATCGAAGTTCAGAGAAGAAGAAAAGACCATAAAAATGTTACCACGTGCAATTCTGCCTTTATGACAAAAGGTGTCATAGGCATCGAAAATTTTATCTAATCAAGAATCCAAGATTTCGAATATAAAAGAATGCAACTGGCTCAATAAACATTTTTCAGGACGGCAAATTGGACACATACATAACAATTGCATTAAATTAAAGGAGTCTAGGACTTTTCTTTCCAAGAAAGATGGAGGCAGAGATGAGGCTCATATTACAAACTCAGAAGTAAGATGCCAGATACCATCCCTCCTTGATACTTGTGCAATCTCCCATATGTATCCTTACTGAAAACGGTTTGAGAATCTCTCGACTTGTACCGGACTTGAAACTTCAAGCTCTGGTCAATGTATTCCCGTGAAAGGTAGAGGAACTGTGGTGATGAATTGTAAAGCCTCAAGTGGTTCTGTTTCATCCCTTCGTCTTAATGATGTTTTAAATGAGGCTCACATTACAAACTCAGAACGAAGAGGTCAGATACCATCCCTGATACTTGTGCAACCTCTCACATGTGTCCTTACCTAAATCGGTTCGAGAATCTCTCGACTTGTACCGGACTTGTAACTTCAAGCTCTGGTCAGGTATGTCCGTGAAAGGTAGAGGAACTGTTATGATGGATTGTAAAGCCTCAAATGGCTCTGTTTCATCCTTTCGTTTAAATGATGTTTTGTATGTACCTCAACTGCAACATCCACTCTTCTCTTGGCAGAGAGAAAGATCCAAAGGCTACACTTTATTTGATGACGGGAATATAAAATTAAAATTCTTAAAAATGGTAAAACACTATTGGAATCAAAGTTTGATGGCCCTGTGCCATATTCAACCGAAATTGAAGACATTACCCGCCTGACTTACGATTCTGGTACGAAGCTTTGCGTCATTCAGCTCCATGTTCAATCACTAAGATAAACAAACTTATATTGTATCCCAAAAAATATTCCCCTATGTCCAGAAAATTTCAAGTGTGAAGCCTGCGTAATTGCTAAGTCCAATCGCAACAAACCTAAACCAGCTCCAAGAAGAGTAAAAATCAAAGGAGAATACATACATTCTGACTTGTGTGGACCATTACCAGTACCTTCTTATGGAGGCGCTCTATACTACATCAGTTTCATTGGCGACGAAACTCGGCTTTCTTCAGTTCAGTTTCTAAAACTTAAATCAGAAACCCCTCAGTCAATCATCGATTACATTTCAATAATGGAAACTCAACATGATGTCAGAATTAAGCAGTTCCGTACTGATAATGGCGGGGAATATCTGAATGAGAAATTTAGTAGATTATTTGCTCAGAAGGGGATAGAAGATGAACCTTTAAGCCATGATAATTTTCAGCAGCCTCTCGACTTAACATCTTCACAATCTTCAACAGACTCAACCTCTATAAATCCCTCGTCAACTCCTGAATCTCAAAGCTTACCTCATCTTACAAGTCGTAATTCTGATGAAAATCAGATCTATTATTGAAGAACGCAATCTGGACGTCAGGTTCGACCTCGGCTATATAATGAAACTATAATAGGAGATTTGTGGAATGTATCGAATGACATTTCCCTCAATCAACCCTCAACCGAGAACTCGACTGACCTTCCGGATGAAGAGGCGTTTATAAACATTCTAGAAATTCCTATACCAAAATCCTACAACATGGCTAAACTATCTGTGCACTGGGATCAATGGGAAAAGGCTTTCAATGAAGAGATTACTTCCCTTCGCGAAAATAATGTGTGGGAAGTGGTACCTAGACCCAAAGGACGAAAGGTAGTTGATGGCAAATGGGTCTGTAAAGTAAAAGGGGATGCTCAAGGAAATCTAGAACGCTTCAAGGCACGATATGTAGCTAAAGGATTTTCTCAGGTACAAGGGCTCGACTATGACGAAACCTTTGCCCTAGTCGTGCGATACGACACTCTCCGATTACTTCTAGCTATTGCGGCAAACAAGCGTTGGAAACCTAGACAGCTCGACATTAAAACTGCTTTTCTCTATGGTATTCTCAACGAAGAAATATATATGCAGCTACCCGAAAGATTTAGGAAAGAAGATCACGTTCCACGACTAAAGCGATGTATCTACGGCCTAAAACAGTCACCTCGAGAATGATACTTCCGATTAGTCAAATACCTTAAACCTTCTGGTTTTACCTCTTCTCTCTTTGACCCCTGTGTACTTGTCCATGGTTCAGGAAACCTAATCATGGCAATTTATGTAGATGACATCATACTATTTGAAAAAAAAAAGGAGATCTTATAGAGCAAACAGTCAACCTACTAAAATCTGAATTCAAAGTTAACAATATGGGAACACTTCATTGGCTCCTTGGAATTCAAATAGAGTATTCCGAATCAGACATATCTCTGTCGCAGACTGCCTACATTGATAAGATATTGAGCCGATTTTCTATGCAAGAATGCAATCCTGTATCCTCACCCATCGATCCAAATCATCGGCTCATGGCTGCGGAAGAAGGGGAAACTAGAACTAATACAACAAAATATCAGCAAATTATTGGGTCTATTATGTACCTAGTCTCTGGAACTCGACCAGATCTTGCAAATACAATCACCCATCTCTCCCAATTCAATTCGGACCCCACTTAGGCTCATCTAAATACGGCAAAACGTGTCCTACGATATCTAAAAGGTACAAGGAATTTAAAGCTCCACTACAAGTTTGATTCTCCCCTCGTACTTAATGGATTCTGTGATGCATCCTTTGGTAACTGTCTCGATACGCGGAGAAGTTTTTCTGGATACATCTTTCAACTCGGTAGCTCTACTATCTCTTGGAGATCACGCAAACAACGTATTGTAGCCCATTCAACCTGCGAAGCTGAGTACATGGCAATAGCGCTCGCATCCAAACAATATATCTGGATTTTGCGCGGACTTCACCGATTCCTTGGAGACAGCATCCCAGCAGCAATCTCGACTGACAATACGGTTGCCATTGAACTTGCTCACAATCCAAAACTAAATGATGCTTCTAAACATATCAACATCGCTTATCATTTTACAAGGGAACGAATTGAAGACGGCTTGCTTACACTATTACATGTTCCTCCAGCTAAAAATCTCGCAGATATATGTACAGAAGGCTTACCGAGACCAAGGCACACCGATTTATGCACTTCAGTTTTTGGTACTAGTACAACCACTGGCGTGTCTACCATACCAGCATTAGGTGAGAAATGACAATAAATATACTAACAGTTTTTCACTTATGTATCTATCCTCGATGCAAAGTGAGGAGGGGTGTTGAAATATCATATATCCTGGAATGCCAAGGATAACTCATTTGTAAGTCCGGCTAATTAGGTTATCATATTCACCTTCCTATATCATTATCATCAGCACATTCCTCGCGGAAAGTTTAATGCATATTGGCATTTATTTCACACTAGCATTCCATCAGATGATTATGTATCAAATGCAGGTTAAAGGTTTCTCGGATCTATTACCGACACACATGTATTTAGCTTTATATTTCTGGCTCATATATCTGTACGTATATAGATTTACATCTACAGGGATCATAACTTATGATCCATGGAGATTGATAAATACTGGTCAAAAACCTCAGTTGATAAGAAATGCGCACACGCAATCTCACTCTTATCAGCTCAGTTTACTCAGAACCATACATCTCAATACACTTGTTTCCTGTCAATTCTTCCTTCTACAACTTCATACGAGACTTACTGTATCGGTCTAACCGCCGACACTGATTCCGCTATAACCTCCATATTCGCTCAAGCTCATAACTTTAACAAAGTGAATTGCCTGAGTCTTGGCGGGGAGTACAGAGACATAATAAATATCGATCATGTTTCCAGTTCTTTTAATTTGAAAATAGTCATCTAATTATATAGATCATGATCTTTTTATTTTTTTCGAGCTATAGAAAAACTCTTGAAAAAGATGTGTAGTTTTGTAAACTTGTATCAATCAAATAGACTCAATCAGGAGTTATAGATGTTCTTGTACCTCTTCCTATCCTAAGTCCCTATCCCATTTCTATGTATGCATTCTAAATCCCCTCTGCTCCATTTCTATTCCATGTCCTCGTCCCAGGCTGATCAATTTGTGGGTGCTTTGGCAATGAAATCTGTTAGACATTAGGAATCATCTAAGGTTTATCGGTTGTATGGATCACATTTTGCTAGATTGGGTCCAATAATAGAGTACTATAAATTAGCTAGTTGAACGCACGGACTACGTAGAGAAGAGTTAAGTAGTTTTTGTTTATTGCCCTGTAAAGTCTATGACTATGTAAGTGTTGTGATCAAAAGCATGAAGTTTTATTTATTTATTTATAATACTCAACGTCGTGCCCGCGCACAGCACGTGAGCTCCTCACGTGCCGGTTAGCTCAGTCTAAATAAAACTACCCGACGTGTTGGCGCCTACACAAACCCAACATAGCAAATTAAAGCCAGGATCTTATCATCCTGCGCTTGAAGATTAAATTATACATGGTTACCGGTCACTCTTCAACTCTCATGTATTCAGATTGTATTGAATGAAGAATAGATAAAATAAACAATATGGAAGGGGGAACTTGGTTAAATCACATGATTCCCTTTTGGTCAGACTTGTTGTGCTTTTCCAAAGAAATTTGTGACCCGCACCCAGCTATTAAATGCGTGAACTCCCTCCACGGAAGCGAGAGCCCAAGATATGCTGGGACTAGGATTCTGTGCTCTGTGGAGCTGTGCCTGGTACTGCCCAAGGTGGCAATAGAAAAAGTGGTCGGGGGACGCATAAAGTTTTATTATAAACTATGAAGGCTATAATTACAATATTGTCACATGACCAAGTCATGTGAGACTTAAATACCATCACACCCCCCCAGAAACTGAATGCTTTTGTCAGGATTGCCTTCTGTATAATCTATATATGTGGAGATAACCAAATTCTAGTGTTCTATGATTCAGTTCTCGCCTTTTGGCCAAGTGGTTATGCAACTATCTCATGCATAATGTAGGATGGCACCCTGTAGCCTGAATACCACCTCTCTGGCCCCTGGGTCCTCCTTGCTGCCTACATGCTACTCTGACTGCTCTAGATCAATTCTTACTTGATCGCAAAATATATTATGTTCGGGGCGTTGTAGTGCTTTTGTAAGACCATCAGCTTTGCAGAGATCTGTGGGAGTATATTTTAATTTGATGGAGTTGGTTTTAATCGCGTCTCGAACAGTCCCATGCCGCATTAAGAAATGACGATTTCTTGCCGAAAATTTGTTAGAGTTGGCTGTTATCATTGCTGCAGTATTATCTATTTGAGTTATGATTGGCTTTGGAGGGGTTCGAAAGAGTTCTTCATAAAGAGGCTTTAGCCATTGTGTAGCGACAGCTAGCGTGGTAATTGCAGCATACTCAGATTCACATGTACTCTGGGCTGTTACTGTTTGTTTCTTCGACCACCATACAATTGTTGAGTCATTTATCATAAAAAGGATTCCAGATGTACCTTTGGAGGAGCTAATGTTTCCCCAACTACTATCAGAAGAAGCAGTTAGATTCAAATGACCTTTCTTTGGAAAGAATAAGGATGCTGATTTTGTTCGTGAAGTATAACAAACGAGGTGTTTAAGTGACGCTAAGGCATTTTGAGAGGGGTTTCTCATGTGGCGACAGAGTCGATTAACTGCTGTCACAGTCTGAGCATAGGCACTGAGGCAACCTTATGGTCAGAGGTATTCTATTTTCAATCTATGGTGAACTACAGATTGAAGAGGATAATAACAGTTACTTTATACATGATTATTACCCCGGCCAATGACACAGTTTTCTATCCGTATATCCGTATCCCTTCTCGTATACCTTCTCGTATCCCTTTGTCGTGCCCTATTCTTGGAGGTGTTTGCCAAGTTGTAAGACCCTGCTTCCAAGAATAGTCCCTGCCTAGTTTCATGCTAAGCCTGCGTTAGACAGCGCAGGCTACAGGCAATTACCGGCTTACAAGCCGTCACAACTGCGTATTGTATATCAGGCCTCGTCATATTCGCAATATGAAGTAGCGTTCCTACGGCCGATCGAAACAATGAGGCATCATCTTTTGAGCATAAGTTATCTGTTTCACGATCTAACAGATTATCATCAGTGATCGGTGTACTTGCACCTTTACAATGTACCATGCCCATTTCTTCGCACAGAGATTCGATTTTATCTTGCTGGTTGATTCTTATACAATCAGATTTCCTATCAATATTGATACCAAGAAATTTAGTCATTTTGCCAAGGTCTTTAAGTTGGAATGATTCAGCTAAGGTTTCAACAATCTAATCAATATGAGAATCAGTTTCAGATATGATCATAAAGTCATTGACATATGTTGAAATGATTGTGTTTTTATGTCTAAATATGTTATTATCGGTCTTTAGCGATTGGAATTTCATTTCATTTAACACTTGTCGAAGTTTCAATTGCCATCGTCGTGGTGCCGTCTTCAGACCATAGATTGCCTTATGCAGCTTACAGACTAGATCTCCAGGTAATTCTTTACCATGTGGTTGCTCAATATAGATTGGGCGATCAATTTCTGCATGAAGAAACGCTGCTGTAATATCAACATGGCGAATATAAAGGTTGTGCCCAGCGGCTAGTGCCAAGAGCATGCGCATTGACGTTGGAGGAAGGACATCAGCGTATGTGTCATCCGCAAATGGTTCTGAAAATCCACGAGCACACCATCTTGCTTTTAGTTGTCCATTTGGCTTTTCTTTTAGAGCCCATTTTCCTGTCATTATTTTGCTCATTGCTTCAATTCGAGGGACGAGAGTCCAGACCCTATTTCGTATCATATTATTTATTTCTTCATTCATAGCGTTATTCCAATCATTTGCTCTAGGTCCAGATAAAGCTGTCTTGACAACTTGTCGAGTTGAATAAAGAGCATGAACTTGAAGTCTGAGAGGAAAAGAGTTTTCTTGGAAGCGGACATCACGTCTTACAACTGTTCGTTGAGTGTTAGGATTCAAAATAATATGGCCACCGGAGAATTCGCAGCCAACATAAATACCTTCTCTGGCTTTTGATTTCAATTTGTTGCTGTCTAGCTCAAGCCAAAAAGCACGACAGCCAAAAGAGTGAAGATTATGAATTTTAGGCATTGCATGAAAAACTGAGTAATACGGCAAATTTGGAGAGACAGAGTTAGGAGTGACATTGAGGATATAAATGGAAGCTACAAGAATGAGAGGCCACAAACGTAATTGTAAGCCAGATTGTAAATGAAGAGCACGCATTTTTTCTGTAACAGTGCGGAAATTTCTCTCCACTATTCCATTTTGTTCTGGAGCGTATGAGGAGGACCTATGCCACTCGATTCCGCGGGATAATAGATTTTGTTGGAGATCCGAGTTAGAGAATTCAGTGCCACTATCGGTATGTATAATTTTAGGAGTTTTGCCAAATTTTGTCATTAAATGTTCCAGTAGTTGAACAATTTGGCTAGGCACAGTTTTCTTCGAGTAGACTGGCCATGCCCACTTCCAGGAAGTGAATTCATCAACGGCAAGGAGAAACCAGCTTGCATCAGGAATCGATTTATCAGTCGTGGTAGGGAACAATGACTTTTGACCTCCGACTAGGACCATATGGATGACCTCTCCAAACGAAGATGCACTACGTAAAGAGCTATATCCTTTGGACTTGGTGATTTTGGTTTTGATGCAAGTCTCACAGTTGTATGGAAATTTGTAACCTTCAATACCTGCAGTTTTTAAGGCTATGTCTTGTGCTTTCTGTCCAGGGTGTCCAAGTATACCATGCTAATCGCGTTGCACGGGATAGAGTTCAGGGTTTACTAAATTCAAAGGGGGCTTATATATTAACCTGCCAGAAGTACGACGAAAAATTGCACAAACTGTACCATCAGGACGAAGAAGTTCGACATTACAATATTCTGATGGCCAACTTATTGAGAATCCTTGGCTTTCTAGTTGTGCTGAGGAGAGAATTTGATTTCTTTGACCTGGCATGTGAATAGCTCCCTTTAAGATTTCGGTTTTGCCGTCAACGGTGGGAAAATTTAGGTCACCACGGCCAGGAGTTATCACTTTACCTCCTCCGGCTACATAAATAGTGTCACAGGGGCAACTAGTTAGGACGTAATCACGTGAGAACTATGGCGTAACCCTAAGCGAGGATACTTAGATTTAGATCTCTGCTTGTAGATTAGCTTCGTTCCTTGTACAACTACAATTATCTATTCTGAACATCCGAGTATTTATACAACGCCAGCCCGTGATAGTTAGTTGTACCTTTCTTTGCACACGTTTCATATCAAATTTTAGGCTACCAGGAATAATTATAGCGCGTAGCAATTTAAAATAAGCCTTATGGTAGACTCAGTGATTCATAGATTTTGCTACTAACCCGAGACCGAGCAAAGACCGAGATATATATCATAATCCGAGACAAGATAGAACCGAGTAAATAAAATAAAAAATTGATAATCCTTGGGGAGAAGATAGCAACATTGAATCCGCTCCTTCATACACTCATGACGATAGACATGAGAGGGCCTGGAGAGCTTTAGTGGAGGTGATAACCAAATACCCTGCAGTACAAGAAATTTTTATTGACGTCAATTTTGAAAAGAAAGTCGACCTTTCTATATTGGCTAATTCCCCAGCAGAAGTTAAAGATATTTTCCATGAACTTTTCGGACTTATTAATGGACACTGTGTGGTCCAGAGGCAAACTCTACATGCCTTACAAAGGACGAATGAGGAGATAAACGACGAGGTTCAAAAACTAAGATCAGTGTACAACAAACAGAAAAATGAAATTTCGTTGCTCAAAAGTCAATTATCCGAGGTTCGAATTAAAAAACAGAAACCCCCTTCCGTAGCTCCCACAGTTCCCTAAGCCTCTGTCATCCAACAACACCTGGCGCAATCATTTCCGCCAAGTATGATTTACTTGGAGAAGCCACCATCCATAGACCCATTCTCAGGTGATCAGAAAGACGTAGTAAAAAGGCACAATGATTACAATGCTTGGAAATTTAAACTAATCTCTAAGTGAAATACTAGCAGTGGGAACTTTGATTCTGAGTTCAAGAAAATCTGTGATGCAATCAATTGGCTCAAAGGCGATGCTTATACTCGCCTGCAGTCTAAAATTGCTTTATTTTTCTCAAGTACCGATGATCCATCAGCCTGGCCATGGTCTACTTCTGCAGAACTTTTCCGGGAACTCGACAAAAAATATCTTACAGCTGACATACGCTCTATAGCTAGAGGAAATTTGAATGATCTGAGAATGACTGGGAAATGGAAAGACTTTCCTTCATTCATTTCAGAATTTGAAAGACTTGCAAATCAAGGAGAACTCAGTCCTTCTATGCGAGTATATCATCTCAGACGTAAGGTTTCAGAACCTCTACGAGCAGCGGCAAAAAATCATATTCCCTTGCCTTCCGAAGATGACGTATATGCATGGATAGAGATTTTTTCTCAATTCTAGAAAAATCAGGAGTCAAACCGCCATATCGAAAGCAGCTTCTTTGGCAACCCAAGTGGAGGGAATTTTTCCAAGTCCCATAGTAGCGAAATGATTTCAACAAGTGATCCCATGGACTTGGATCAAATGCACTTGACTAGAGTCACTGTGACCCCGGCTGAATGGCAATATCGAAGAGATCACGATTTGTGTAATCGATGTGGTAAAAGAGGTCACTATTCAAAGGAATGTACTTCCGAAATTGCGAGAAAAAGCAAAAGGGGCCATGATACTGCCGATCGTGAGTTAGCATCAGCGGAACTGAGTCGCGGTAACCGTGGAGGTCAACAAGGTAATTTTAACTATAATCGGAGTAGTCAACGAGGAGCATTCAGTAGTGATAATCAACATAACTATTCTTCTGCTCCATTTAGTCGCCGGAGCCAAGATGGAAGAGATCCTCAGCCGGACTATGCAAGAGGAAAAGGTGGAACTAGAAATGCTAATTCCAGTAATTTTCCGCATTTACGGATGCAAGAAGTAAACGACTGGGACCACAATTACGATTCCCCATATGAACAGCAACATAGCCTTGGCAGCCCTGTAAATAATTTAGGCCACAAGAGTGGTCGAGTTCTGGGAGAAGTTGAAACGGAAAATGGGCATGTTAATAAATATCAAATTGATAGGAACGCTCTTTGGAGTCAGGGAAATGGAGAGCCCCGGCATTAAGTCGCGTGCGGGGCGTCAATGTACAAAAGTTTGTTGATTTACAGAGAAAATTTGTACATCAGGATTCAACTATTGGAAAGCCTATAATCTTAAATAAAGTTGGCAAAAATTCTATATCATTGTCTGGAATCTTTCACTCTACAGTACAGCGCAAAATTTCTTTCTCAGTGTCTATACTTCTTGATACTGGTAGCACCGAGTTCATGTTTGTAAGAAAAGCTTGGGCAATTGCTATTAAACTATCCCTAATACCCCTTACACGTCCTCGCCCTCTCTATTTAGCTGACGGATGTGTTTCGGAGCTAATAACGCATCGTGTTTCTGGTTCCTTAGAATTAAGCAATCATTTCGAGGAAGTTGATGCCCTGGTTACCACACTAGGACCCGAACATGATGTTATTCTGGGATTTCCATGGCTGGAGCGTCATAATCCTTCCATTGACTGGCAATTGAAGTCAGTTAAATTTGACAAAGAATTTTGCTTAAGTAACTGCTTTATTCCCCGAAATTCAAATTATAAGTTACCTTATTTTGAGGAAGTTATCGATCATGAACATGTCACTGTACCCGAGAAAGACGCACCGGAGCTTCCGACTACACTGGCATCGACGAGTCCAATTCAAGTCAAATCTATTGTTGTTAAACGGGTCAAACAAGCGACGAAGAATAAGCATGAAATGCTACATTCTCCGCTAGAAGTCTTTGATGAAGTGAATTTTAGTGACATCCGTATTCTCAAAGCACCAGGATTTTTTCAATTTTCAAGACAAAAAGGTGTGCAGGTAATGCGAATTATGACAGATGAACTCGAAATATTAGGGGAAGAGCGAGAAACCGATATCAAGGTTCCTGACTTAGTTGAGGATGAATACCAGAAATTACTCCGAGGACAGGGAAATCCTCGTGAGTGGAAAACCAGATTCCCCAATTATTTTCATGAATTTATAGATTTAATATTTGATACTAACAATACAAAGCTACGCAGAGTCACTGATGAAGATGTACTTCAGTTTTTTAAGAAGGCTAATCGTCGTCCTCCCTCTATGGAGGAAATAAAGATGAAAATCCCTAAAGTTTATCACGATATAGCAGATGTAGCGTTTCCCCAGAAGGCCACAAATCTTCCTCCCCATCGTTCTTATGATCATAAGATAGAGCTTTTACCAGGAAACCATAAATTTCCTAGATCTAGAGCACGTCCCTGTTCTCCATCAGAGCTGCATGTCATCAAACGCTGGTTGGACGATCAATTGGGTAAAGGATGGATAAGACCATCGACGTCGCCTATTGCAAGCCCAATTCTTCTAGCCAAAAAACCAGGAGGAGGTATTCGTATTTGTCATGACTTTCGTGGTATAAATAATATCACAATGAAAAACTGATATCCTCTTCCACTCATCAAGGAAACTCTGGACCTTATTTGTGGGGCAAAAATATTTACAAAAGTTGACGTTGTTTCAGCCTTCAATAGAATCAGGATAGTAGAAGGCCACGAATGGCTGACAGCCTTCATAACCCGTTTTGGCCTCTACGAGCAACTAGTGACACCCTTCGGATTAAGTGGTTCACCCGCGACATTTCAACGGTATATTAACGATATATTATACGATGTATTAGATAAATATGCCACAGCCTACCTTGATGATATCATAATTTTTTCAAATTCTATAGAGGAACATGTCAAGCATGTTAGAGAGGTACTGAAACGGCTTCGCGCCGCAGGGCTTCAAATTGATATAGATAAATGTGACTTCCATACTACAAAGACTAAATACCTTGGTCTTATTATTACACCTGGAGGTATTGAGATGGATCAGGAGAAAGTCAAAGCTATACTAGAATGGGAACCTCCAACTTCAAAACGACAACTCCAACGATCCTTGGGGTTTGCAAATTTTTACCGCCGTTTTATACGCAATTTTTCTGAATTGGCGCACCCTCTATACGGCCTAACTAAAAAAGACGCTGTTTGGACCTGGACTTCTATTTGTTCGTTTGCATTTCAAAGTTTACGAGAGGCATTCAGCAAAGCTCCTTCTCTCGCAGTCTTTGATTGGTCAAGAAAAACCGTTGTGGAAGTGGATGCAAGTAATTGGGCATGTGGTGGTACTTTATCACAATGGGTTGGAAGCGAACTTAGACCTGTCGCATATTTTTTGTCCAAACATTCAGCTCAAGAGTGCAATTATGATATTTATGATAGGGAATTAATCAGTGTTATCAAATCACTAGAAGAATGGCGCCCAGAGTTAGAAGGACTACAATCCCAATTTGAAATTCTAACAGATCATAAAAATCTCCAAACTTTTCAGACAACTAAGGATTTAAACCAAAGGCAAATGCGATGGGCGGAATTCTTATCCCGACTCAACTTCCAGCTTATATATCGGCCAGGTACAGTGAATACCCGAGCTGATGCCTTGAGTCGAAGGCCGCAAGATGCTCTGAAGGATATTTTAGATGACCGCCTTTCCGCAAGACGCGTTCCTTTGATTCCAGCTTCCAAATTTGATCACAGTTTTGCCCATTTTAAATCCATTAAAATGTACAAAATAGACGTCTCTCAACCAATCGATAATTTGATCTCGAACGCATACAACAACTCCTTCATTATGCAAGATATAATAACTGATCTATCAGATTCTACCGTTAGGTGCTGGAAACCTTCGCTTGCGAGACTGTTAAAAATTGCATTTAGTGAATGTCGAATAGTAGCTGGACGCGTTTATTATAGAGACCGTCTAGTAATCCCACCAGATAATGAGGAAATCCAACTTCAGGTACTTCACAGAGCACACTATTCAGGAGCCGCCGGACACCCAGGAAGAGAGAGAACTATTGACTTAATAAATAGAACGTACTGGTGGCCCAGTATGACAGACGCTGCAAGGAAGTTTTGTAAAGGCTGTCTCCTTTGCACTAAAACTAAGACACCTAGAAAAGCTCTTACCGGTCTGCTTAAACCACTACCATTACCATTTAAACCATGGTCTGATATTTCCATTGACTATATATCACCATTGCCAGAATGTGAAGTTCGACATCTAAAATTCCGACACATTGCTGTTGTTGTAGATCGACTTACAAAAATGCGTCACTTTCTTCCAACGGAAACTTTATCCGCAGAGGAGCTGGCCGAAATATTTGTCGAAAAAATTTGGTCGCTGCATGGTTCACCAGAACGGATTGTCTCCGATCGAGGGTCTCAGTTTATCTCCACATTCTGGAAATCTCTATCCCAAAGACTGGGAACTATTCTCAATTGAAATAGTTCCGGATATTGGAAGAGTTAAATACTAGCCTTGAGGTTGATTTAGAGATATGATGAATCTGTTTAATGTACGAAGAAGTTTAATGATATTTAATGGATAGTTAATTGTAAAGAAATTGCTATAATTCTATCTGTGTGGCGAGAAGTCCCTCTATATACATGAAAGCGGGGTTTTCCGCACACTAGTGTAAATTCCAACATACTTCCTTATCTAACCTAAATGGGAAAGTTGTTGGAGATCCTGAAGCCAATGTATGCTGTAAGGCATCTATTGGCTAATTACTATTCATGCCAGTGAGTGATGATATAGGTTAATCATATCTCATGGCGTGTCAAAGGGTAGAATTTCACCTATTCATGGAAACTAAGCTAGTCACGTTACATGACCTTCCTAGCAGTACATAGATTTCATCTGTAGCAGTAGACCTCATCAGTTAACATTCACAATCTATAAACCGTGTCCCACTTTCTCTTTAAGATGGCGTCAGTGCATATTATTCTAATATGAACTATTTGTCTACTGCAGTCATGTTGCTGCCTTAATTACAACATTCTCAAGCCCTCTTCTGCATATCACCCAGAAACGAATGGACAAACAGAGCGGGTCAATGCTGAAGTAGAACAATTTCTACGAATTTATGTATGTTTGTTTGTTTGTTTGTGTTTATTGTCCTATAAAGTCTATGACTATGTAAAAGACAGGTAGGTCCTTTCTGCCTACAGGCCGGGAGTATCTATGCCTCGGGTAGTGTACTCCCTCCTATGCTCCCTTCACGACTTCTTTCCAACAGTAATACCCCCACAGGTCTTCATTCGAGTACACACTAAGAGGAGCCGTTATCCCGTCATTATCTACCCTCTCCAGCCAACGAAACGATGGCCATTTGCGGGTGTGTAGCTGCAGGGAAAAGTCTCAAAAACCACTGGGTGCGGGGCTCTCCTATGACGAAGAGGCCGGCCAGCCGGGCGCAGCAGACCTGTGTATGCCTAAGAACGTCTTTCAACCTTCCTAGCCTCCTCCTCCCTCTTTTCCTGATTCATGCCGCAGGACAAATCGAAGATCGTGAAAGGATGTCAGAAAAGTCTTGGTCGAGAGTGACTGTCGTGAAGGAGCCTAGCCTAGCATCCAAAAGTCGTTACGGACGTGGGGTCGTCGGGTAACTCATGTATTTCAGATGCCCTCCTGGCTAGTAGATTCGGAAGTATAGATTAGAAGGGACGATATTTTTGACGAGTCGAAATCTGCTTTTCCTGAGGGCGGAAGGGTCTTTTACTTTGCTTTCGTGGGCTTTTTGTTCGCCCGCCGGTTGGTAGCACATGTTGTAATATGACGAGGGCTTCTCTGACTACCGTTGTAGCATTTGATACTGCATTATCTTTCCTTATTCCTAGCATCATTTTCGTCGTCATGGTCGTCATGTGTGTTATCGGAAGCGTATCTTTGACGGAGGGGGAGATAACTCAGCTCAAAGTTGAAAAGGTGTTACTCAATCTCGGCTCTGCAGACTCTTCCGTGAGAGCTGGAGGTTCGTAGGGGACACCACTGACAGGTGTTGAGAATAGTTCCCCTACGAATTTATGTAAACTGGGCTCAAGATGACTGGGCTTTGTGGCTGCCGCTAGCCGGATTCGCGGGGAATAATGCTATATCCTCAACAACGGGGGTTAGTCCTTTCTTTGCCAATTATGGCTACAATCCAAAGTTGGGCATTGAAGCCCAAATACCAGCAGCCCCAATGCCATCGGAAGCTCAGCGGAAAGAATATTTTAAGGCTCATGAGATAGCTAATAGATTTAAAGTCATTCTAGATCATGTTAAGACCTTGTCCAAGATTTCTCAAGACCGTTATGAAAAAAATGCAAATTTGCATCGTTCGGACGCACCAAAATATCATGTTGGAGATATGATTATGATAAGCACTCAGAACTGGAAAATGGGGCGACCTCTTGAAAAACTCAACCCACGATGGGAAGGTCCATTTCGTGTCACAAGAACCTCACCACACACCGTAACGGTAGATCTACCACAAAATATAAATATTTATCCAACTTTTCACGTCTCCAACGTTCAATTGAGATCGAGTGAGCGAGCACCAGGGCAAGAAGACGAGGATATAAAGGCAAATGAAGGCAGAACAATTGTAAGAACAGATGGCCAGAGAGATGTGGTAGAATATCACTTCGATAAAATTGTAGGATACGAAAAGATGAAAAATAATCGTTGGTACTATCAAGTTCAGTGGACTGCAGGCGACACAACATGGAAACCTGCATCGCATTTAAAGGGGTGTGATGACGCACTCTGGAAGTTTCATAAACTAAATCCACAAGCAGGGTCGGATGGTGTAGCGGTACACCATCCGGGCCGGTCTCCTAAGTAGGGTCTGGATAGCCTGAACATCTATCCCACCTGAGACAGAAGATCGCTGGTTCGACTCCAGCAGACCTCACCTTACTGAAGTAAGCTACATTGATGATGCTGGCATGTCTGGATAACCCAAGGTTTTTTGAGAGGTTTCCCTTGGGTGAGTTTCACGGAGGGCATAGTTCGACAGCGGTGAAGAAAAAGCCGCCTTGTCACAGCCATAGTGAGACTTGCAAATGATATATGAGGCATGATGTTCATCACAACTATATCATCATTGTATCTGACTGAAGTCAACACCTGCATGGGCCAAAAAGGCGCCAAATCAGGAAAATTGAATAATTTATTTATTTAAATCCACAAGCAGGAGCACCACGGCCATGGCTAAAACGCAAGTGAGAGTGTTATATTTTTATCTAATTGCTTCTCTTTATCTTTTTTTTCTCATGGTACAAGAGTGAGGCTCTTGTTTAAAGGGGAGGTAGTGTCACAGGGGCAACTAGTTAGGGCGTAATCACGTGAGAACTATGGCGTAACCCTAAGCGAGGATACTTAGATTTAGATCTCTGCTTGTAGATTAGCTTCGTTCCTTGTACAACTACAATTATCTATTCTGAACATCCGAGTATTTATACAACGCCAGCCTGTGATTAATAGTCTGCAATGCAGGGGAATAAGAAGAAAAGTCTGATTTATTTCCAGTTACGTGAAAATCCGCAGCAGTATCCAATTGATAACTAGAATCTTCTAAACATTTATCAACAGAAAGAATATTCTTGTTCCCTTGATTTAGACCCGATCGAGGTTGTTCCTGAGCTTTGCCCTTGTGAACGTTCATTTTCTTCCTACATTTGTCTTCACTGTGTCCAACGATATGACAAAAATTGCAAGCCTTTGGCTTACCTGAGGATCTAAACGAACTACTACAGGTCCATTTTAGACACTCAGAGATTGTATTTTCATATGATAGATCACGGCACCGATTTGCCAGATCAGGCTGGAGCTTTCTAACGTGAAAGAGTAAGAGATGATGCATTTGAAAGTGAATTTCTGTCGTAATCTGAAAATGTTCCCTTAAATCCTGATATCGCTTTTGATACTCTTTCATAAAGCTTTGTAAATTGGTGTTCTTTTCAGGTTGATAAGTCTAAAATCGAGAAACAATGGAGTTTATGTTTGAAAATGAAGCAGCTTGAGAAGATGTAACGATTCCATTCAGGATAGCTCGAGGGTTATCACGAGGTGCTGTTCTAATATGAGGGGCCGTCTCACGAAGTTTAGCGACCCACCACGTTGACCACATTCGAATGGCTTTATTTCGAGGTAGTTGAGGAAGGAATGCCGCAGAGGTTTGGGATAAAAAAATCAGATTTTCGACGGATTCAAACCATTGAAACCAATTGTTTTTCTTAAGACAAGGAAGTGGTGTCATCTTGTCAATGCTTTGTAATCGGTCAGTTAGCGTCCAGATTTCTGTCTTTCTCTGAGACTCTTTGATCGATTCTTTCAAGTCATCCGCAGTAGCGAATGTGAGACCACCAATGATAATATCATTTAATTCATCGGAAGGAGAATTATCATCTTTGAGGGGATGTTTTCCCTCAGTAGTCGGGGCCTTAAAGGAGTCAGACATCGTGAAGATGTGCGAGAGTTGCTATCGGATAATACATTTAGATGAATAAGAGAGCACCTTAATCGATTTCGTTGATTAAGAAACGGAAGCTGAGAACGAAGTGGAAGCGACTAAAGGGCTCATAACCTGTTGTGATCAAAAGCATAAAGTTTTATTATAAACTATGAAGGCTATTGTTGGATAGACTACGGGGTGGTTTCACGATAGATCGTAAAGGTTGAGAAAGAGTTAATAGTATTCTGTCTGTCTGTCTCGTCAGGGAGAGAGAGTCCCAACTCATAACTAAAGTGGGACCTAGCTAGAGTGTTCATAGCGAGCTCGTCATGTGATCCCCCATGATGACAAATCTATTCTAGTGGAGCTATCTGAACCGACAGCTATAAATAATTACAAGATTGTCACATGACCAAGTCATGTGAGACTTAAATACCATCACAGTAAGGACATGTAGATCCTTTCTGCCTACAGGCCGGGAGTATATATGCCCCGGATAGTGTGCTCCCTCCTATGCCTCCTTCACGACTTCTTTCCAGCAGTCACACCCCCACAGGCCTTCATTCGAGTACACACTAAAAGGAGCCGTTATCCCGTCATTATCTCCCCTCTCCAGCCAACGAAACGATGGCCATTTGCGGGTGTGTAGCTGCAGGGAAAAGTCTCAAAAACCACTGGGTGCGGGGCTCTCCTATGACGAAGAGGCCGGCCAGCCGGGCGCAGCAGACCTGTATATACCTAAGAACGTCTTTCAACCTTCCTAGCCTCCTCCTTCCTCTTTTCCTGATTCATGCCGCAGGACAAATCGAAGATCGTGAAAGGATGTCAGAAAAGTCTTGGTCGAGAGTGACTGTCGTGAAGGAGCCTAGCCTAGCATCCAAAAGTCGTTACGGACGTGGGGTCGTCGGGTAACTCATGTATTTCAGATGCCCTCCTGGCTAGTAGATTCGGAAGTATAGATTAGAAGGGACGATATTTTTGACGAGTCGAAATCTGCTTTTCCTGAGGGCGGAAGGGTCTTTTACTTTGCTTTCGTGGGCTTTTTGTTCGCCCGCCGGTTGGTAGCACATGTTGTAATATGACGAGGGCTTCTCTGACTACCGTTGTAGCATTTGATACTGCATTATCTTTCCTTATTCCTAGCATCATTTTCGTCGTCATGGTCGTCATGTGTGTTATCGGAAGCGTATCTTTGACGGAGGGGGAGATAACTCAGCTCAAAGTTGAAAAGGTGTTACTCAATCTCGGCTCTGCAGACTCTTCCGTGAGAGCTGGAGGTTCGTATGGGACACCACTGATAGGTGTTAATAATAGTCCCCCTAGAGTAGAGATAAGTTCTGGGGATCTATGCACATAAAAGAATCAAGTTGCAATACCCGTAGATTCTCTTCACCTGCTATAGGTCAGGTTCCCCAGTTTCCCAATAAAATCCTCATGTCAGAAACTTTTGACGCGAACCATCTTTCATCGGTATTCCCAGAACTGCCTTTGCCATTGGTGACCTTCATGTGTACGCGCACATTGATATTTATACTCGGGGAAGGGAAAAAATTGTAGCGAAATAGTGTAGGGTCAGTTTTTTGAGATAGGCATGAGAGAGATCCTGACAAGTAGTTAAAATCATATAGAGTATGGAGACAACTTCAATGGTAAAAGATATAACCGCGGTATTAGACTGGGTTATACCAACATTACGTGAGTCCGTTTTTTTGCTTAAATAATTTTTCCTTCTGGGCTGCGGCCATTCGGGTTGAACATATATATAGAGGCAGAATGAGATAATAAATAAGACTATATATATTTAATTTTTGTTTAAAACTCAACCAGTTGATTTTTGTAAAATCTTTCTTCTTATGTTTTAATTTTACATTACTTACCTTCTAATTTATATAAATTAACTTATTAGTATCCTGTAACTTATCAAGATTTGTAAAAATCCATGAAATTTTGCGGGCTTTGCTTGTTTTTAAAATACCATAGTCCAATTCTATCAAGTTTTATCTAGAGTTACTCATTCCGAGGTCAGGAGTCATTATACTACTAGGGGGCCATATGAAATTTTATATTTCACAAACATCCTGTATTATAATATTAGACCGCATTTTATTTTTGTTCATTCTTTCAATTCTTACAATACTGTGTTTGATCTTTTCGCTAGTTTCATACTGATTTAGGGAAAACGAAATGGTTGTACCTTCATGTTATTCCAGCCCTTCAACTTACTGGATATTAGCGAGATATGAACAATTGCTGAATGCGCACATGGATCGACATGAAATTTGTTGGATGCTTTCATGAATTCTAGGAGCATTTAGCCACCCAGAAGTGGAACTGACGCGAGTGCTTAGATTCCGTTGTTTCATTACATGAGTCATGAACTTAAAAAAGTCCAAAAAAGCTTGGATTTTTCTTATTTGCTTGGTTCGTATTACAAGCTCTTGGTGTGATCTGGGATATTTGAATGGATTGGAAAGCCTCCATGATAGACAACATTGACCTCACTACCACATTTAGCAGTTTGCTAAAATTTGAGTTCTTTTCTTGTGATGAAAGTATGGACTCGCACGACTGAAAATTGGGGCTGAGGCATAGAATCTGTGTCAAGAAAGTCGTCAAATAGACCTTCCAATGTAAAGACTTTAGAAGTGTAATCGTGTAGCTGTACGGGCCTTGTGAAGTTTAAACGGAACCAAGAGCTATTATTTCACGGTATATAAAAGCATATAGAAGAGCTACGTTTCATGAGGATTTTGAGTGATAAGAATGGATCATCAACGTAGGACCTGCAAATTCTGTATCCTCAAATGCTGTGAGGTATCTTTAACCACTCCGGCTAAATATTGCTGTCTGCATATCAGTCAGCACGTTTCTTGGCGTCACTCCCATCTCCAGCACTCAATGACTGTGCACTAGGTCTTCTAAGGCTTTCTGCCGAGTTTGAGAATTCAATCTCTTCTTGACTGTCTATCGTTCGTTCCAATAGAGGTACCCCTGGTGTTCTTGATGTTGAAATAATTTCCTGAGTTCCAGCACTGCTACCAAGCTCTATATCATCGTCTTCTGGTACTGTTTGGTATTGTTTCGCCAATCTTTTTCTCTCTAGCATGCGTGTATGGTACCAACTATTCATCCCGAGAGCTAAGAGAGAGCCCAAGATGTTTGCTAAAACTTCATTGAGGTTGAATACGTGAGAATTGGGCAAGAAGCCCTGAAGAAACTCAGAGCCGATACCAAGCACACCGGTACAGACTAAAAGAGTGAAATTGAAGCTTCTGCGCCGAGAGGTATCGAGAATCCAGTAAAAACTAGTAGTGAGGATGAAGAAAATAATGCTGTGCAGAATTTTCTCGTTAACTCTAGTCCCGGACTGATATGGAGAAAGACTATTGTAGCCAACAAAGATTACGAGTAGGATAAAACTCCCTAGCATCTGTTAGATGGAATAATGATGGGATTCTAGAAGACAAACCTGCAAATGGTAGCCGGACCCTCATTTCAAGATCTACAAAGTATGTGACAATTATACGGTCGAAAGATTAGTTTGAACCACTTTGCAAATATCCTCCATTGTGAAAGTCAATTACACGTGATCTGGACATGAGCTAGGTTTATGAGATGTGTCGACGATGGTTACGTGCGGATGACTGAGATCAATATCCACACGTCTAAGGGCTCCAGTTATTAGCAAAGAACACTGAATTCGTTTACGACAATCATTCGTAAAATTCTAACTTGCAAGGCAGACATACTGTAATAATATTTCTCAATTAATGCTAAGTTGAGGACTCCTTTCGTAGATATGTTCGAAATAGTAGCCTCGCTACGCTAGAACTTCTGACAACCTCTCCTCTCCCAAGCTTATGACGAATCATTTCATCTATCAATAAACCACCCGAAACATCAAATTCCTACTAATACTTCGCGGCAAATTAATTACCAATGACGAAGATACACGCGTTACCAGTTTAAGTGGAGCACCATCGCCTTATTGCGAGGCTGTGGAGATTTAATGCAAAGGCATCTTTGGCTGGCGCAATATGTCATCGAGAGGTTCAATTGCTTCTTTAGTTGATGCACAACAATCATGGCACGCAAATTTATCACCACGAATAAACAAAAACTTAATTCCGAGAAGTGATCATCTTGCGCGCCTAAGTAGCAAAGATAATTTGCTCTACGACGCAAGCATGATTCAATCGGCTACTCTTCCATCAATTGACGACAAAGATGAACAGCAACGAAAGCTTTTTAAGAAGCTTTACCTCATAACAGAATCTAAGATTGATGGACTTTTTGGGGGAAATAGACAAGTTGAGAAAAACCTGAGCCCGAGTGATCAAATTCTAGCAAATCAAACAACAACAGGAATTGAAAATGACACTAAGAGCTCTAGAGAAGAACAGCCCAAGAAGTCACGCAGAGTTATCGACGAGGACAACTACGACGATGATGATGATGGTGAGGAGGAGGAAGATGAAAGCACACAAAACTGCTTGCCAAAAGATGAAAGCGCCAATGATGTTGAATTGCCTCTTAAGATGGGGCCTTCAGCTATATCTGGAGATTCTTCCAAGTTGACTAAACCTAACAAAGAATTTGAACAACCTAAGTCCTTGGAACATGTGCGCAAGCAATTAGAGCTCGAAAAAAGGGCCATTGAAGAGACTGCTAAGCGAAGCTTTAACACCCTCTTCTTTACGTTAGAGAATGACCGAATCGCTATGTTAGAGCAACAGCAACTCGAGGAATCAGAGAAGCAAATTGATGCAGAAATGGACCACTCTAGCGCCTCTAACATCAATAATGTAAACGGTGAGAATCATGGCTCTCTCAGTAATACCAACCTCGGCGCCTCAAGTCTCACCCTCAAGCACCTCATCGCTCGAATTGACCTTAAACGTGACCAAGTACGAGCTTCTGATGCTGAGTTACGATCTCTAATGAATGAGGTTCGGAAAAACAGGAGCAAATGGGCGAGTGAAGAAAATGTGCACCAAGAAGAGCTATATGAGGCTGCTGAAAAGGTGCTAAGTGAGCTTAAAGCAATGACAGAATACTCAGCGCCATTTTTGACAAGGGTCAACAAACGTGATGCTCCAGATTATTACAACAGTATTTACTCCACTCCGCTGATCAACTCAAAACTAACAGAATTATAGTCGTCAAACAGCCCATGGACCTTGGTACAATGACTAAGAAGCTGAAGACCTTGACATACAAGTCTAAGGCCGAATTTGTAGCAGATCTTAATCTAATTTGGAATAACTGTTTAAAATACAATGCCGATGTCCAACACCCCTTGAGACGAAACGCAAATTCAATGAGAAAAGAAGCCGAAAAACTGGTCCCTCTTATTCCTGATTTAGTTATAAGGCCCAGGGCTGAAGTAGAAGCAGAGGAGCGCCGTAAGCAGAATGGTGGCGACGATGATATTATTGATGATAGCGATGATGAGCCAATAATGTCTTCGCGTGGGCGGAAAGCTGGCACCAAAGGATCTAAATCTAGGAAGACCGCAAAGAAAGAAGAAAGTACTGAACAAAAAACTAACTTATATTTGAATGGAATACATAATAATCCAGAACTTGAAGGCTTTGATATGGCTTTAGAGGGGTGCCAGAATGGCCTTGCGACACCGCCTTTTAGATCCTTTACTCCATTAAATGGCACCATATTGCATGGAAATCAGTCAGATATTGTGGAAAATGATGGCCCTCTAGCTAATGGACTATCAATTACGGCCACAGATGACTTAGAAGAAGATGAGGAATATAAAATTTGGAAGCAAGTCACGAAAAAAGATCGAGCCCTTCTGGCCACAGAAAGAAATGCTCTATTTATGGGCGACAAACTTAATCCAGACAAGCCTGCTCTTCTTCGTACCAAAGCTGGAATGCGGAGATGGCTTCGGCAAAGAACCCAAGTACAACATGAGACAACTTCGCAGATAGGACTTGATTCAAAGGTGAAGAATAATGTACAGAGTATTGCGACTTTGGCTGAGGGTATGGAAGGTGACGAAGAGCGGGTTCTACCTGATTACTACGACTATCTGTCTGCAATCCCTGAAATTCCAGCAAAACTTCAATGGCTAGAAGACTCCGATGGTCATCTAATCGACTGCTCAGAAGAATACATGCGCATGGTACCAAAATGCCACTTCACGTCTCCAAAGAGCTCTTTAACTGTGAAATTTGATGCAAATATGAGACAGATCCAAGAAACAAGAAAAATATGCTCTAAAATTGGTGTTATCAAGCAGATGCAGTTACAGGCGCAGGTATGGTTAGACATTCTCAAGAGTATAAGTGCTGACATCAATAGACTTACAATAACCAATTCCCTAGGTATGAGCCTGAGCCATTTATCGAAGCTGATATTGAACCACACGTTGTTTCAGATGATGGTCCTATTATGGCAACGTGGGTTTGTAAGGCAGCGATGCAGCGGTCCGTTGCCAAGGTTTGTTATGCAGCTGGCTTTGAAGAACTTCAACCAAGTGCCTTAGATGTCATCACAGATATTGCCGGTGACTATTTCGGCAAACTCGCGCAAACATTCAGCTTATATCGTGAGGCTCCAAAAATACCTGCCGTTGGAGCTCTCGCCAATTCAGGGGCTCGGTTTCAAGAAAGGTTTACCGATGAAGAAGTTGTACTTCACACCTTGAGTGAGAATGGGCTAGAAATCGAAACATTAGAAAGCTATGTTAAAGATGATGTTGAACGTCTTGGAATAAAGCTTGGAGTCATGCATGAGCGTATGAGGGCACATCTCTCCGACTTACTCCGCCCAGTACTTACAGATGGAGGAGCTGATGGCTCTGGTGCGTTTAAGGATGGTAGTGACCAATTTATTGGTGGTGACTTTGCCGAAGAGCTGGGCGAAGACTTTTTTGGATTTAAAGCTCTCGGGTTAGACTCTGAATTTGGCATGTCAAGTCTCTCTGTGCCCTTGCATCTTCTCCATACACGTCTCTACAACAATCAACCAAGTCAGGTTGTACAAGGGCCATCAACTGACATTTTGAAATCACTTCCCCCTCTGAAACCGGTTACAATAGAAAGTGTTAACGATCAAATTGGCTTGATAAGGAATTTCTTTCTGGCTAAACTTCACGCGAACTCAAACCATCCACTAATAGAGGATGAAGAACTTCCTCCTAAGCAGCGGCCTTCACGACCACGTCTTGGACCTACCGGAAAGATTACGTGCCCCCGAAAAAGGCCACTTAAGGAAGTTGGTGGCAACTCCAAGAAAAAAAAGAGACTCGATAATGGCAATGCGGTGGATCCTTCAACTGGCTCCAAGACGAATATTAATGGAAGCCTTGAAAAGGGTATTTCGGCTATTTCATCTTCTAAAATATCGAAGCCGTCACAGTTGAATTCCGATTCGATCATATCAGAACAACCGGAATGTAGTAGGGACAACCAAGGCCAAATCGAGAAAGATGATATCAGTGCAGTATGCATGATGAGTCCTGAAAGCATTGAACGCTAATTAAATTATGAAATTAACATCAACTGTATGCTTAGGTCTGTATCTGCTGGACGAATACACGCAGAGCAAAACTACGCTTATTTTTGCACAATTAGCCTAATATTTTATATATAGCTTGGTAATTTGGATTTGGTGGGATTTAAATCAGCAGGCTCTCTTAAAAATAAGCCTTCACTGCCATTGTATACTCTACGAGATGAGCTCTACGCTCCATGGTACCTCATTTTGGCGTTGGGGTGGGAATCTGCAGCATATGAAGCAAGTGTTATCTGTTTGCATGGGCTTGAGGCTGGGTTCAAGGGATCTTTTAGGGGCTTGGGAGGCTTGAGTGATTGGTAGGTGGTTCTAGTGCTTAAAATGAGGGCACGCTTTTTCACTATTATGCGCACATAGAACTTAAAGAGTATCTAAAAGCTTTGAAGGATGACAATGTTCGTTGGATAGCAACGTATAATTCCAAAACGTAATATTCACAAGTCTTTCCGATCATATTAATCTGTGAAGCAACTCAAAAACTTTTCTATCGTTGGCTAAATTCATCATTAACCTTTAATTAAACAGGTATTTTTATCTGAGTTGAGTACATCGAGATCTATAATTCGACGATATACTTGAACAACCGATTAGAACATGGCGGCATGGGAGTTTCAAGATAGTCACGCAAATAACGTTGCCCGAGGGCCATCACAGGAGCGAAGTAGATTACAGTTTCTGATAAGTTAGCGGTTTAAAATACTACTGAAGCAAATAGAAACCATTAAGCGTTTCTATGTGAAGATTCAATGTCGGGAAAAGAGGCAACCAAGGCAATTATTACATGTGAGACTGGGGGGCCTTTCTCAACACCTGTCAGTGGTGTCCCCTATGAACCTCCATCTATTCCTGTAGAGTCTGCAGGGCCGAGATTGAGTAACAAAGCCCTCACTTCGATAACGATTTCCAATTGCTTTTGCCGCCTGTATCGTCTTTATCTCTCAACACATCCTTTTATCACCATTATCATGAATTTAACCACAATCAGATCAGATGGTATGGTCGAAGCCCTTCTCATTCCAAACCTTTGCTCATGGAGGAAAAGCCATCCAAAGAGTCGCCGGAGCGTACCTAGCACCCGATACGTAGATGGTGGATTGGATCAAGTCGGCCTCAACTGTTACAAAGAAGGGAGAAATAGATGAACAGGCGCACCTCATGTGGACCCAGTGTCTATGCCTCGCCAGGCCGGTGCTGCAGGTTTTTTGAGACTTTCTCCCGCGCACGCAATTTCCATTACTATCATTTTCGGCTCTTTTGGGGAGAAGGTTCCAAGGAAAAGGTGGCCGAATTCCACGGGTAAATACTGAGCCGAATGACTACTCATCACGATCAATATACCAATAATCTTTGAAGTAACAAAAGGGGGTAGGAGCACTTTACACAGTGTGGCCTGGGTCAGAGAAGAACCCAATATGTTAGATAGTCAAAGACTCAAGTGGCACAATAAATACTTCTCTCTCTCTCCCTCTCTCACTCTCTCAAATCAAACGTGGCCTTCTTAATAGCCCTAACTATTCTAACTTCTAGCAGTTTAATTTTTTTCACGCCTAGACTTTAATGACAGATTTTCAGCTGATACTATAAACATCGTCATAGCTGGATGGTGCAGTGGTACATCGTCTGGGTCGGTCTCCCAAATTGATGATAGATAACATGGACACACATCCCACCCGAGACTGAAGATAAAGTCATGATAGGGAACCTACAGTAGACATTGGACCAAAGGTCGTGTTCAGCATTGTGCGTAGGACCTGAAAACGGTGTAGTGTTATTGTTTTTTACATTAGGCTACATGTGTCTTGTTTTGTTTTGTTCATTAATGTGTTAGGTAGTGACTACCGTCGCACTCCTACTGGAGCTTAAGGACGAGTGGGGTCGGGCTGGATCAGGTTGACTACCATTAAGTACATCTACCTCGTCCCATTTAAAAGAACGGACTACCTCAGATTTCACCCATGTGTTGAACTTTGTCAAGCCTAACCGTCCAGAGAACCCTCTTTAGACGCGCCGAAGCGCCAATTCCTCCTCAGCCTCAGGCACCACGCACCCGAGCCATTGACATTCTCATTAACTCCGATATATAAGTGTAGTCCCAGATCTCATCGTTGCTCTAGCCTTGCACCTTCATATCGTACCGTCTGGCTGTTGTCGTTATTGGGGATTTGCGTAATCCCCTCGGCGTATATTCTCTTTTCTTCCTTCTTTGTACATGTCCTGTTTCCATCATGAATTTCCTCATTAAGACGTGTGTAGGTAGGTTATGTGACGAGTATGGAGGTGGGTCACAGGCGTAGAAACGACTGAAAAATGCTTTGTTGCAAGTATATAGGGAGTTTGAGGGTTGTTATCTGTTTGTATACAACCCCAAAATAGACCTAGGCCCATTCGTGAATCGTATGTCGGCGGTGATGAGTTTTTGATCGGCTTTCTTGCGGTTGTGACATATCTGTCGACAGATGTTCCGACCAAAATACCAATTGGGACTCCTTCGATCCAAAAATCCTTCAAAAAAATTCATCCAACCCTTTTTTGTGACTGAATCTCGACTTTGGGAGACTATTTCACTCCCAGGTTCGTAGAGGACACCACTGACAGGTGTTCAGCATTCGTGCTCCAGCAGATTACATGTATCTAGTGCTGTGAAGAATATATGTACAAGAATGAGGTGGAGGGCAAGACTGAACACCTGTACGCGGTGCCTTCTACGAACCTTGGTGTGAAATATTCTCCCAGATCCGAGTTCAGTCAAAATTCGCAAAACCGAACAAGATGGCCCTCGAGAAAATGATTCAAGACTCTCCACCAAATCAAAATTTCCCACCCGACGAGATCAATCACCACCAAAACCTCATCAAGTTTACAGGTACGACTTAATACATCCTTACTCCAATGACCACACCTCTCGTCGACTTTCTCTGGCCTCAATTGACCACCACATACACGCCCACGCCGATATTTATACCCGACGGAAGAAACAAAGCGTGGCGCACAAATCTGGGAGACTGTTATTTGGGATGGGCGTGAGAGGGTTCAGGACAAGTTTACAAGATGATGTAGAGGATGGCTACAAACTCGACGGGCGTAAAATTTAGAATTTGAGTTTGAGTTTTACGAATTGAGCTTTTTGCGTGCACCAAGAATTCGGTTGCGATAGTGCAGGCAACACTATATACACCGCCATTTTTGGATGGTGCAGTGGTAAATCATCTGGGTCAGTTTCTCAAGTAAGGTCTGCATAGCTAGGACACACATCCCACCCGAGACAGGAGACCGCTGGTTCGAATCGAGCAAAACTAAACTACATTTCTCGCGGCCCTAGTATGCATGGATGAGGAAAGCATGCTTGGATAATCAAAGGTTTTAAATTTCCCTTTGGTGGGTAATTACGGAGGAGGGTCTACTGTTTGTATAAGCGAACATACCTCATAATGGTATTTGCAAATGAAATACAGAGTATGAGTAGCCGGCAAAGACGAATTCTTCACCTTCCAGTGGTGCCGGTGTAATCGCTCAGTATGCTCTGCATATCTGGGATAGCCAAGAAGAATCGCATCCGAATCGAAGTCGAAAGCAACCTCAAGCATATCTCCATTTGATGACCTCTCGACAATCCCTTTCTTACTATTCTCATCTCAGTCCTCAACCTTCTTTTGACCACGCCTCATCTCGCCTCAACGACCAATAAAGAAGTTGCTCCAATTGCAAACAGGAGCTTGCCCCATTAATTACCGGCCATCACTCGCTACAAATTTACGACGCTACGTATACCCGCAAGGAGGAAATCAAGTCATAATATACAAAGCTCGTGTCATGGTTTATGGGGGACTGATGCTCTGATGGGGTTATACATCTTGAGGAAGGATAGGTGGCTGAGATGTGGAGAGAGGGGTGGCACAGGTTTCTGAAGACCATGCTGGGACTGACATTTTGGAGGGGTTTTCAACTTTGGAACGTTTGTGGGCGCCAAGACCGAGATTTCGGCTAGTTAGCCAGGACGGCTTCTATTATCAATGAGCCAACGGCACTCCCCAGCACCCTGGACAGTACAATAGAAGTTGGGCTAAGCTGCTATACAGCAATCACGCTCTATCAAGACTTTTCTGACATTCCAGCACGACCTTAGGGAAGGAGGCTAGAAAGGCAGAGTGCGAATTTCCCGAGTTACACACAAGTCTGCAGCGCCCAGCTGGCCGGCCTCTTCGAACGCTTCAGAAGGGGCACTATGTCTTCGGATTTAGTCCTAATGTCGGTATTAGAAGAGCTCCGCACCCAGTGGTTTTTGCGATTTTTCCCGGCTGCCATACACCCGCAAATGGCCATCGTTTCGTTGGCTGGAGAGGGGAGATAATGAAGGGCAAAGGGCTCCTCTAAGTGTATGATCGAATGAGGACTTGTGAGGGGTGGTACTGTTTGAGGGGAGCTGTATGGGAGGCAGAGGAGGGGATATACTACTGGCATAGGTATCCATGGCCTGTAGGCAGAGAGGACCTGCATGTCCTACTTAGTCTTAGATTCAGACAGGACAATAAAATGATTTAATACAGAGTATGAGTGTCTCTAGCGTCAAAAGAGCCATCCTACATGTCACAGGCTAATGCCTTAGTAGTTGAATCCGGAGACTATCCGGCTCTTTTTGATTACATAATGCGGCGCTAGTAACACGTTGGGATTAGTTAGATAGTGATTAGAGTGTAGATATTTTCTCTCCTTAGATTAATATAGACTCATTTTTGGGCACTTTCGAGCGAACAGCAACATTGTCTGTCCTCTCACACTACATCTATATAAAGTACCGGTACAAGGACTTACAAAAAGAAGCGATAAGAGTTGCAGCGTACCTAGAATGGGCGAAATCTTGGTCAGCCACAAAGCGAACTCGACAGCCTAAAAGATTTGCTTCAGCAGATCCTAAAACTTGGGCAGCAGCAAAGTTTTACCAATGCCGCCATTCTGGACGTACAAAAATAAGCTTCCGGGAGTCGCCATTTTCTCTCCACAAAAACCTGACGAGGGCCCAAAGTAGCTTAGCAATCCAAATTCGAAGCGAGCATATCGGGCTCAATTCGTATTTGCATAGAAGAAAAATACCAGGAGTCTACAATCCATGCTGTCTATGTGGCTACCAATCACAAAATCCCAAGCACATGATCATGTCCTGCCCTAAGTGGTCAATTGGTAGAGGAGAAATCTGGAGACAAGCCCGAAATCGCTCCTTTGAAGCAATGACCAAAATCCTAGCGATATGAAAAGAATCACACGATGGATTCTTAATCATGGTTGGATAGAACAATTCCGCTTGACAATTGCAGTCAAAATGCTGCTCAGGGAACGAGAGGGAACATGTGGAAGGTTGGGATCCATAGAAGGGACGTGATTGGTACACATCGACGGCGTTATAGTGTAACTGTACTTCCTGAAGGATAAACTGCAAACTATAAGAATTAAATCAGAAAGCTTGGGGGGTTTTCACCGAGAGGTTTCCTCCTATGTAAATATATAGACAGGGTTATAGCCACCTGCATGGGCCCATAGGGCGCCAAATCAGGATAATGAATACAAATCAAATCAAGTACCGGTCATGTATCATTATTTTATAGCTGCATACATATATAATGATTAAAAAAAAAAAATTATGCAGAAAGCAGTAGTCAAGCTTAGGTTACAAACTTGTATCTGTCTCAGGCAATGCACCGACTCCGAAATCTATTATTTGTGCATAGATTACTAATTGCAAGCTAACCGCATTTAGTGGTCGATATTACTTAACTTAATCTGCTACGTTTCGGGTCCACACAGTGATCCTCGCTGGTTCAACCAGTCTTGTATCCAAAGTTGACTACGGGCATAAGCTTAGACCCTAAACAACTACAAAATACGACAACTAACACTAGCAATCAACAAATTTTTGTAATTCCAAATATCTATGTGGATCCCAATTGATGGAAACCCGACCATGCACATTGTGCGCTGTTGATTGGCTCACGTGGTGCGGGGGAATATTTAAATAAGTCGGCGATCCTGTATTATAGAAATCAATTCACGATTTATTAGTCTCAAGCTCTACTCGCATTATATTGTTGATTAGTCGGAGCCACGAGACACCTACGTGAAATCATTATGATCATAAACTGATCAACCAGAAGCCACATCTATACAGATGAAAAGACTGAAAGAGCAATAATCACCTCCAGAGGAACACTCATCAGTATCCACCAAAACCTTAACAGTTCCCAAGGTTTTATAGCTATGCAGATAAGCAGTGAGCATATTGGGTTCATCTCTTATCTATACAGAAGACATCCCCAGAGTAGATACCTCACCCATTGTGGATATCCGTCCCAGAATTTCAAGCAGATGATTTTGTCTGCTCCAACTGGGCCAAATGGGGAGAGGAGATACTGAGAAAGGCAGATTCTCGGTCATTCAAAGCGATGCTGAATAACCCGAAAGACCTCGCAAAAATTATAAAGTGGATACTAAAAGAAGGAAAATTGGAACAGTTTCCACTGACACTTGAGATCGAAACCACGATGAGGGATAAAGATGAGAGTATGAGAAAGGTGATCTCCTGCCGGTATTAAGGAAGGGGACGGTATCCACCCCGAAGATAACAGTGTTAGTGCACTTCTTAAAGGTAACACAGCATTGAAGTATGGATAAATGGAAAATTTGAGTTAACTTTTACCACAAAGGTTTCCACCTATGTAAATATTAGAGTTCGTAGACACCTACATGGGCCCATAGGGTGCCAAATGAGGCTAAGAGAAATCAAAAACAAAAACTCAGTGTCAGTTACTACATTGTGTAAGTCCTTTTTTCCTCAACATCCATTTCTATCCATTAGTCAGGCCTGCGAGCAGATATCCCCATGGGTTGCGTTGAATCTTCACTCAAAAGGAACCTGGAGCTTCAATTTTGGACCCAACATTGAAAAAAACAGACGATCAAAACTTACTCACCTAAAACATCTGTTTACATGTATTTTGGGGTGCAATGGATTAAGCAAGCAATTATTCCAAAATGAATATTGAGACGATAGGAAGAAACGATGCTGTGTTCAAACTTTTATAATCTATAAAATTACTTTATTATAACCTCAGTTTCTAAATGCACAATTGAGAATCCGAAGTTACCTAGAAAAATTGGAATCCGCGTTATAACTATAAATAAATGACTCTTCCCGGCGTCCCAGAGAGACGCGGCGCTAAATATGCGACAACTAACGGAATTTAAAATTTTGCGGCAAGATTTTCCAGTCGTGGTCAACGGTGTCCCATTGCGGACACGAATCAAAGGGGGCAGAGATGCCGACAATTTCGCCATCATCAGGGAGATAGAGACGGCCATGAAGGCACGAATTCCAGGCTTAGTCATAAGTCGTATACGGTGGTTATACGACGGAAAGGAACACCAGCGATCGAGGATCAATTGTGGTCAGCCTCCCATCGGAGGCAATGCAGACGGAAGTGGTCCGAAACGGCCTTGTTATGAACGCCATGCTCTTCACGGCGCAGGTGTGGTCACCACGGTCCCAGCCAAAGCAATGTTACAACTGCAGTCAGTGGGGACACACCCAGGCGTCGTGTGGAAAGGCAGGCAGGTGCGGTGAGTGCGCTGGCGCTCACCAAACTCGGGACTGTCCGAGGAAAAGGGTTTCTTGTGCCAACTGCGGCAAGGAACACCGTTCGTGGCAGAAAGCAGCGTGTCGGACCTACCAGGTCTACAAGGGAAGTGTGGAGAAGGCTCGGATGGAGCTATTATCGAGAACGGCGGAAATATGGAATGATAAACCAATGATGGCACCGATACAAACAGTCGGAACAACTGATGATCAGGGATTCACTTTGGTCACCAGTAAGAAGGCTGAAGGACTCAAAAGGGGGCCAGGACGACCACGCAAGGTAGTTGAAGTCCCAGCAGCACCAACCATCGCCGCGACAGCTGCACCACCATCGGGGCCAACTCTTCGAGCACTTCGAAGACCAACGCCGAGTGAGGAGGTGCCTTCTCTTTTCAATTTCTCATAACGTTAGTCTGATTGAAGGGGGAGTTAATGAATTCTGGGGAAAGTTTAAAAAATTACGGTTGAAAGGAACGTCCTCAGCATTAAGCCGGGTCGGTTCAGAGTGGCGGGACTTCGGGTTTTGTTTGATGAAGGCTTTTTCCCTAACCAAAGCGGCTTACCGTCTTCATGGTTCTGTATATAGATACCGCATAGGACGTTAAACTAGAACAATGAATGAACAATGAATGAATGAAATGACTCTTCCCTTGATCTACCCATGGAATCTTCCGCAGGCATCCTACTAAAACCTTTTACTTCATAAATATTTCCTTATATTACAATTTGAATATTGGGCGTGTCTAATGTAGGTCACTTATATGTGTCTATATTCTGTTGTTCTTTTTCCCCTCTAGAAACCTCATTAGGAAATTTTCTCTATATACTTTGTGATTCTGGATAAAATTCTGGATAGAAAATTAATTTTAATCAGAAAGACATGTACCTTGACGTTTATTTGATATTCTATAACGCCTAAAAGGACAACTTTTCCCATGTCTTAGATTGAAGATGTTCTGCTTCTACCAAAGACAGGCTTAATCTTTACTACTTTCGTCTTTGGCCCAAAGGCGTTTGGGATAGATTGGATATCTCCTAGATAGATAGAACCTAAGAAAAAAGCAACTGATCCTTCATCAATCAGCAATATTCATCCCGGTGAAAGTTTTGTTAAACACAGAGGTAGTAGCACGTCAGAATTTCTATCTCCAAAGTTATTAGTACTCTTAGCGACGACTGTTTTTATTTAAGAATTCTTTAGCTTCGTTGACCTTCGTAGCCAAGTAGGGACTGCCGCCTCGGTCTGGGTGGTTTAACATCATTAGCATTCGATGGTTCTTACGGATCGCTTCTTTCGTCAAGTTTCTTTCACTGCGATGCATTTGTAAGCATGTTAAAGCAGAATCTGCGCGTGATTGAGAATTTACTTAAGTTGGAGAATTAGGGCCGCTTCTCGAAGGTTCATCTTGGGCTCAAAACCACCTTTATAGTACGCTTTTCCAAAGGCGCCAACTGCTTCACCTCGTGATCGCCTGAAGGCAATTAGCCCGGCACGTCCCTTGAAGTTTTGTGAGATTAAATAGTATGAGGAAAAGTTTCTAGCACCTACAAGAAACGCTGCAGTTGCGACACCAACACCGAGAACTGCCAAGGAAGCCATCGAAAGTTGGTAATAATTTTATTCCAATGTATGGGCGACAAAATCTTCAGGTGAGGATGTTTCAGGGTCACGACTTTAGCGGGTTTGTCTCGGGGTTTGTTTTCTTATGATTTAACTGTAGGGTGTTCAGGGAATCACTCAATCGCGTAGTACTCTGCCTGCTTGTAGAATGGGGCCGACGTTGTCGCGCAGGGATTTGTAAATTTCGAGTTATGATGCAACGATACACGTGCACAGAATTTAAATAATTTTTCACCGACAGATACTGTATGGTGCAGTGGTACATCATCTAGCCTGAACAACAATTTTTATTTCAGGCATTAGATGGCTGCTTAGAATTCTGGAAAAGTCCAGAACACTGCTCATGGTGATAGCTTTCATAGAAATGGTAGGTATACTTGGGTAATCACAGATTCAAAAACGGCCTTATAGTGGATACTTACGGAAGAGACTCGATTGTTTGCGTGTAAACATACGTCAGTGGTGTTTGTGAATGAAATCCATAGTATGAGCATCTCTAAAGTCAAAATTATCATCCAATATTCATACGCGGCACTGATTATATCTCGTATTTGATTAATTGCATACACAATAAATGATTCCAATCCTAACGAAAATGGCGTGCACATGTGGGTGCAAATCTGTTGGTTGAGGACCCAACCGTAGCCTAAACAGTGGAATTTGAGATGGATATTATAGCCAGTAAATCAATAGTTAATTTGTTTGCGTCAGATTTTAATTGCGTATGCAGCTATCTAGCTATGGCACAATATCAGAGCTACCATTCCTGAATAACTTTGAGAAAATCGATGAGATACCCCATAATCATCTCCCTTACCAATTGATTCGCATACACGTACACTAATTTGACTTCTCATAGTAGCAAGACCCCTGATCCCCAACATGTCTCCGCGGCATTCAAAATCACCGTGGCTTATTCGCCACAGAAGAATTATGGACAAAATGAATACCTAGCTGAAAAAGCACTTGGAACGCAAAAGAATACCATTGGGCTCGATAGGCGGGCGAGAGATGGAGTTGGGCATGACCGAAAGGATAAGAGTCTTCGAAGAAGGCTCAAATTCCACAAACCCAGATATTGAGATGAGTTATGCGGCCATCTACCAATATATCATTGAGAGGCTTGAGAGCTCGCGGTGGAATATACAGGAACCCAAAGACTGTCAGGCCTCAGAGGCTCCCGTTAATATAAAAGTAAGGAAGATAGCTGTGCCGTCCATGAATCGGACACCTAATTTTGACGCAAAGAAGGCCGACGAAGCCGCATCAACCACAACCCCTCAGAATACCATTCCGAGGGAAATTGGTAACAATCAAGCTTCTTGCAGCGATAATAGCTCCAAGAAAACTGCGACTTGTCCTCCCGAGCTTCGAGCCATACTTGAAGCTGAAGAACAGCGAGTGACTCAGGCCGCAACTTATCTTACAATATGCACCGCTGCTATCAATGGCGTGGAGAATGCGCTCTCAGCTCTATCCAAAGGCTCGAGCGTTCAATTTATAGACTCCCTGAAAGTCTTACTCCGAGCTGAAATAGCTCAATTCATGATGTCGGGACCAGGAACAGTCCTTCCCAACCTCCCCTCACCACCAAACTGCCAGAATCATAGCGGTAAGATCGTAGAAAAAACAATGCACAAGCAGCCAGAGCTGCCACAAAAAGAGAACCAGACGAAGATAACCTCGGCCAAGCCTACCTGGGCAACAGTTACCCGAACTGGCCTCCACACGCCAGCAGCACCTGTGAAAGATGTGCGAGTCCATAATAAACCCCCAACACCAACGAGACCTCCAGCAAAGACTTCGAAAACTGTTCCCAAAAATAACCGTTTGTTTCTTCGACTCGGAAAAGAACATGCTTGGCGCGCACTCTCGCTGGCCGGTGTCCGAGATGCAGTAGTAAAATTGCTCGAGCTTCCCCCGCAGAATATTGAACATGTATACCGTGTTCCGACTGGTTTCGCACTTCGAGCAAAAAACCAGGAATTATGATAGCTTCTTAAAAACTGTGCTGAATCTTTCGTCCAGATAGATTCAAGGCTGTATAAGGTCTCAGATCTGGTGGCCCTACGTATTGCGACAATTCCCGTCGGAATTAACACACTCCTAGGCAAAGTAGTTGTCACTGACGAGATGGTGGCCGACGAAATCGCCAGAGTCACTTTAAAGGTTCCGGTAAAGGTTCGCCCTCATGGAAAAAGGAGAGTCGGAGCCCCATACCAGACATGGGTAGCTCATTTTGAAAGAGCGTCCGTCCCTAGACCAGGCTTCCGACTATTTGACAACTCGGAAATTGCTGTTCGCCATCAGCCACGCCAAATTGTGAGCCAATGCAAGCGATGTCTCTTATACCATGAGACTCAAAGCTGCTTACGCACTATAATAAGCTGGGACTGCATCTCAACAATGCACTCAACGTCGGAATGCAAGGAACATACAAAGTACTGCAATTGTGGGAGGCTTCACCAATCGAACAGCCGAGATTGCCTGACTAGCCCCACAAATTCTACATTGGCCTCGATAGAAAATCTCTTGACAGTCAGGCAAGCTAGCTAGGGCGGACATGCCGCGGTGATCCGAGCAAAAACAGCCATTCGACGAGCAGAGGCCGATATTAATGCAGCCGCTGAAACGAACAAAATAAGTCCACTGAACTAGATCTCTAAAAATGGCTATGAGGTTATAATGACGGATAATACGCCAAATGTGACTGAGGTCACAGACGTGGTCATCCCGAAAAATCACTCATAAAGGGCGCCCCACGAGCTCCTTTCTACCTCCCACCTACACTAAGTTTCATATCAATAAACGTAGGTAGAGGAGGCCCGACGCACAATATTTCGCTCGTCCGAGCACTCGAGCTGAGTATCAACGTTGTTCTAATCCAAGAATCTAGATGGAGGGAAGAGACAATTTTGCATCCTGGATATATTTGCCATCTACCTCATGGTGGTAAAAAGGTCAGGCCGAGGGCTGTGAACAACGCTCGAATGGATGATAGAACTATATCAGCGAGGCAACTCTTCCCCTACGCCAGGCTGATGGGTGACTATTGCTGGCTGGCAGTGAATGGAATCACTTACCTCAATGTGTACAAGTCACACAGAGACACGTCAGCCATACAGACACTTATAAACTTGACCCCGCCGCCGAACTCAGTCGCTGTAGGTGATTTCAATTCGATGTACTATGTCTGGCAACCAAGAGTCACTCATCCATACGGACAAAGTGAAATGATTGAAAGATGGGCGAAGAACACTATCTATCTTGTCTCATCATCGGATAACCTGCACATCAAGCTGGAAACACCTTGGAACTTGCCTGAACCAACATCAACGGCTGCCGTTCATGGCTAGACTATGATGAATGTGTCACTAGCGACCATTTTTCCATCCGAGGAATACTTCCGGTCCAGTCTGCAGTATTGAGACCCAAGTTGGCCAAAATTCGAGTGACGAGGCAAAAACTACCAAGGTTTGCGCGAGATGTTGCTAAATTAATTCAATTGCCGCCACTCCTAGACACGATTAAAAAGGTCGAAGACTACGCCCAGGAACTTTGCTCCCACTTCAAGACTGCTATCAGTGCAACAGGAACTCGATCTAGAGCAAACGCCGGTAAATCTGCACCGTGGTAGATCCCGGCATACAAGGTAGCAAGGGCCGAATACCAAGCGGCCGCAACACCTCCCCAACGTGCTGTGTACGCCAAAAAGCTCAGATCAGTTCTAAGTCCCGCAAAAAAGGAATATCAAGCACAGCTGGTCGAAAATTTGGCCACACCAAACGATCTTTTTAGCTTGATGAGAAAAGCTAGTCTAGACAGGCAAGTATTCCCCCAACTCTCAACCACAAAGGAGCTCTTATCTCTGATTGTCAGATTGGAGCGTAGGCGTTTGACCTGAAGCAAAGTTGGAGGGTGAGAAGAGGTCGGATGGGTCGCAAGAGATGACTGAAGGTCTACTGGAGATAACTAGGAGGAACTAAAGGTTTGAAAGATGGGTAATATAAATAACTAAAAGGTCTAAAGGTTTGAGTGGGTACTAGTGGTAACTAAAGGTACAAGAGGTAATCCGAGGTAATCCGAAGGTGTTGGGTATGACGGAAAACTAAGCGTGGAGAGCTCAGCTTCAGTAGACCAGGCCCCTATTTATTTACATGATTTCCTTCCATTGTTCCATCATGACATAAGTCTTATCTTAATACTAGAGTACCCAGTGCCAAGAACTACGGTATTGTCATAGCCGCTTGGAAGAAGACTAAAAATATATACTAAATTAAGAATGAAACAGGGAATCCTTACACTGATCCACTAGAGCTAGCCACAGATTTCCGTGACTCTCTCTTTGCAAAAAACCAAACATCGAACGACCTGCTACCATGCACCGCCGCGAGTAATAACCAGATGCTGTGAAAAAATGAAATCTCCGAGGAAGAATTTCGAGTTTGCACCATTGGCTGTGGAAACACGGACGCAGGAGCATATGGGGTCTTCGTGTAGCTGTTGATGATCTGCTGGAAGACAATTGGACTATGCTTATTCAAACTCTTCAGGGCTTGCATCTAACGTGGCTCACATCCGACCTGTCTCAAATTGGCCGAAGTGTCTCTTGTACAGAAGCTTAAAATGGACCCAATTATAGTCGAAGGTTAGACACCAATCGCCCTTTTTTCCAGCCTTGGTAAACGGGTAGAAAGGCTTCTGGCAAAACGTTTGGCTCAACTAGTAGTGACTTGTGATGTGGCTGGTCGGCAAAATCTCGGCACGCTCTCGAGACGCTCAGCAACAGACCTAGTCACCTGAGTGGTGCATGATGTCAAGGAGACATGCACTCAGAGATGAGTGGCTACTTTCGTCACCTTAGACGTACAAAGTGCTTTCGGTGCAGCTCTTCATAACCGACTAGTGAGAAGAATACAAGAATAAGAATGGTCATACTCAGTCCTAAAGTGGACAACGTCGTTCCTTGCACAATGAATGGTCCAAGTCTGACACTTGGAAGGGGTCACAACAGAGAGACAACTAGTCTGCGGAGTCCCGCAGGACTTACCGAACCCTCCACTTCTCTTCCTACTCTATATGGCAGAACCAATGCGCAGCAGTACGACTGATCTAAGATTTGGTTACGCTGACGACATCGGTATTCTTGGATTTGACCGCACCAGTGCTGAGCCAGTTGCCGCTGCTCAGAAGGAAGTTGATCACCTACTGGATTGGGTGCAGAAGAATGCCGCTCAATTCAAGACAGAAATGTCAGAGGTAGTACAATTCCCACCTCGGCATCGCCAGGCAGCTGTTGGTGCCAACGTTAATAGCACTATAATTGAGCCGGCCGAAAACCTTCGCTAGCTTGGAGTTAACCTCCATCCGTGACTTAACTTCAAGCATCATGTGATATGTTGGTCCGGGAATGCAATGAAAGTCGCACATCTTATGCGATGTTTCAATTCCACTTTTCGAGGGGCCGCAGCAGGAGCGCTGATACGAGCAACAAACAGCTGTATTGTTTCAATTGCTACTTTTGGTGTTGAAGTCTGGTGGCCAGGCTTCCAACGCCCAATAAGATCAGGAATAGCCCCGCCAGCTACCACGAGCCCCTGAATTATGATCGACAAGGCCATCATGATGGGTGTGAGTGTCAGGATAGAGCATGACCTAAGTAATGACAATGTCGAATTAAGTAGAGATATTAAATTAGGAGGGCCTTTTATAGCTGTATAACTGTAGAGAAGACAATAGAATTATCACAGTCAAAGGAGGTCAGATAGAATGAGAAGCGATAGTGTTCTATTTACAAAATAGTGACGGACAATAACTACTAAGTACAAATTTTCTCCACGCGACTGATTTGCATGAGTAGCGTTATTGACGCGACTCCTAAGCTTGACCTTGACTGGCTCGGCAAGTTCCTACACCAACCAGACACACCTTGTCATTTATCAAGAGGCTCAGATCAGGATTGTAATATAAAACATTCTAAACAAAGGAAAAGAAGGAAAGGAAAGCATCTACATATCTATAACTGTTCATAACTTTCACCTGGCCCGTGCATTCTATGCAGGGGAATTCTACACAATAATGACATAAAACTAGGTCATTGCATCAGTACTCAATACTATGGTGCAGGGCCGTTACAATGGGTCTCCGACCTGCACTTCCAGGTCTGCGGACTACTCCAGACGTGGTCCTGCATAGGGAAGAAGGAATCCCACCTGCAAACACCATTCTAGAGGGAAACCGGCTACAATTTTCAGCCAGAATAAAAACCCCTCATGATCGGCACCCGCTGAGGTTTCGTGATGCGATATGCCAAGACCTTGGGACTCGAAAGCACGAGAAGAGTCCACGAGGATTTGATCATGTAGATAGACAAAGGACTCGTGCACAGCGAGCTTATCGATAACTTCCGGCCGCAGAAGCTTCAATGCCTTTGCCCGCACCATCTTACTCTACTAGGCTCATTACCAAGTCAGAAGGAACAGAGGTGAGCAAACGTTGGATAGAAAACGTGCCCGCATCGGAAATTTGCGCCTACTCGGACGGCTCATCAGAAGGAAACGGACGGTCAGCTTGGGGGTTTTTTCTCAGGAGATATAGCAAGACACTTCTAAAAGAGAATGTTATCCGATATGGAGAAGAGGCCCTGGACGCGGAAATCACAGGGGCACTAGAGGTTATTGAGGCGGCGCTGAGAATAAAAGAAGCGCAACAGTAGCAAGAGAGGACGACATGGCGATTGAATGTGTTGCTGGACCGTCAGCATGCTTTAAAATAATTTGAGACGGGCATCTCTTCAACCAGCCTCGAAAGGTACGACGGTTTCGCATGCTTTCAGCATCAGCTATCTTGAAAGTCAAGTGGGCCACTGGCCACTCAGGAATACAGGGGAACAAAGAAGGAGACGCAACTGCGCGTTCCTGTTGACGGATAGTCAGTCTGCAGTGAAGGCACTGCTGACGGGAACTGCCACAACAAGTTTCGACGACGTACGCCAATTTAGAGAGTTATCAGAAAAGGCTCGAGTCTCGGTTCAGTGGATACCAGCCCACTCTGGGATACAGGGAAACGAAGAGGCCGATAGAGCTGCACGCTCCGGCCTCCGACAACTGCCAAGTAAAGAGAGCCAGCCTGGCTCCGTCACTTTGGCGTACGTTCGTCGTCTGATGAACCAGAAACGTCAAGCTCTTCTCGAGGAATGGTGGGAAGAAGCGTGTCCACCTAGATATCGTAACCTGGGTCTTCTCATGCGACGACGCAAGCCACCCGAGCTGACACTTTCCCGGCGGTTACTTCGTAAACTGATCTCAGCCCGAACGGGACACGGAAACTTCGCTGCATGCCATCGTCGTTTCAACAACTTCGCCGCTTCCATGGAGTGTGCGTGTGGAGAGGAAACAACGCCTCTCCATTTCATTCACTGTCGACTGCACGCACGCCATACGCGTCGACTTCGAGGGACAATGTCACATCACGACTTTGTCCAAAAGCTTCTCGGGCCTAAGTGCCTTGAGAATTTCACATATTTTGTGCAGGAAACCGGCTGCTTCGGGGGCCAACCTGCGAGTCCATCTCCAGCTCTCAGCGGAGAGGACATTAATTAGGTCATAGCACGAAGCATGACAGGAAGGAAAACGAGACGAGAAGTGTCGCTTTCTCACCTCAAATTGGAGTATTGGATTTGGAATTTATTTTTGTTAAGGGAATTTATGGGTGTTTTATTTTTATTTTTAACTAGCTACTGGTTGTGTAGTGGTTCACGCGGTGAGACCGAGTTGGGCATGTGGGTAGCATGATCTCGGCCGTGTACGCCGGTCTTTGACTCCTAGGAGATATAGAGCATAGCTTAGGACCTTAATCAAACAAAGCAAAGCAAAGCAACTGCGCGTTCCGGTTTACGAATATTGTATAGTCCGGATATTTAACCAGGATCCATCTCGTCTGTATACTGTTGGAAATATCGCGTAATGAAATAGGCGCAATAATTACGGAACAAAAGTAGAAGTTGACTTAAAGAGATTCATGTTCGGATTACAGCTAAAAGTGTGAGAAGTGTGCGCTACAAGTACAAGTGTAAGCGACAGGTAGCCTAAGCCACAGCATAAACGAGTGTGGCGCCATCTAGGCATAGAAACCCCTCGATAACCTCCTTGTGCCCATGCCATACAGCCGCTCATATATCTAATAGGTAGCCTGAAGCGCTACCATATTACCCATTCCAACCTCTTAAATACACACAAGATCGTGTCGGGAACCTAGACGAAATGGAGGGCCCATACGTCCACAACACACTGTGTCTCCATTTCCAACATATACCGTCGCCCTATCATGAATAGCAGGCTACAAGTTTTGATTAGCAAATGGTGGAATAGAGCGTGCCATGTTCGGTATCGAAGGTTAGATCCTATCATGAAACGGCGCAAGCCGCCAGAGCTGGCTCTATCAAAGCATCTACTCCGCGAACTGATTGCAGCCCGTATGGGCTATGGCAGTTTCGCAGCCTTTAATCGCCGACTTAATAATGCAGATGCACCCAATGAGTGCATGTGTGGGGAGTAGACTTGTCCTACACAATTCATACACTGTGGACTATATCTCCCAAAATGCGTCGAATACGAGGTCTAAAGTCCCACGACGACTTATTACACCAACTTCTCGGAGCCAGATGCCTTGAAGACTTCAGAAACATTGGACAGAAAACCCGATGTCATGGGTGCTCACCTGCAGGTTAGATCTCTCCGCCCAGCGAGATCCAGTTAAACTAGTCATGGAAAATGATACGACCGGAAGGCAAACGAGGCGAGGAGTTCTGCTTCCCCACCACGAAAACTGATATTAATTTGAAGCTCACAATTTTGGATCCGGGAGTTCTATTATGATTTCTGTTTTATGTATCGCTGCATGTAATCTAATAGCTACTATTTGTGCAGTGGTTCGGGTGTTGGGAACAAGCTGGGGTTGTCATAGATTTGACCTTAGATGTAAACACCGGTCTCTTACGCCTAGGAAATAGCTGGTATTGTCTAAATATGTAATTCATAATTTTAAGGGTAACTTAGTGGGGCTGCCTAATTGGGTATGGCGTAACGGAAAAATAATCAATGAATATGTAAATAGTTTCTTGGGATGGAATAGATTAGAGAATTATTTCAGGACCACCCATATCGTTGCAACAAGCTTGTTATTAAATTACTCCGTAAGAGTATTCCGACAGGTATAACCTAGGATTTGAAAATTAAAAATAACAAACAAAAAATATCAGAGAAAAAGTACACAATAGATGACTCAATTTCAACTATAGCACTCATGCCTAGGGCGACTATTCTCAACACCTGTCAGTGGTGTCCCCTACGAACCTCCAGCTCTCACTGTAGAGTCTGCAGAGCCGAGATTGAGTAACAAAGTCCTGACTTCGATGAGGATCCCCAATCGCTTTCGCGATCAGATGGTAGGGTCGGAGCTCTACTCATCACCAACCCTTGATCATGGAGGAAAAGCCATCAGATAAGTTTCCGGAGCGTACCCAGCACCCGATACGGAGATGGTGGATTGGATCAAGTCGGCCTCGACTGTTACAAAGAAGCGAGATATGGATGAACATGCGCACCTCGTGTGGACCCGGTATCTTTCACGGATCCGTAGTTGGAATTTTAATACTAATATTAATTTGTGATAAGATGAAGGGGTAGTTAATTATAACCATCAACTTAATAATAGCTTCCCTTATACAATTAGTCATGTAAAAAGTCATGTAAGGATATATAAGAGAGTCATGAAGAGAAGGACAAGAACACAGCCATAATGCGAAGATATTGGCAAGAATTGATTACGATTAATTCCGGCTGGCAAATGCTTCTACTCTTGTATATAATAGTTGAGCGTGAGAGAGCTTTACTCCTCACGCAACGTCATCTTTACTTACCCATTACAATACATTTGTTTACCTATCTCTTCTTCGGGAAGACCACCTATCCATTATCCAGTTGTTCATCAGCAAGAACCACTTGTAACATCTACTGCAACTAGTTGCCCATTCATCTCTTCCTAGAGAAGACCTGTCATCCTTTTGACCCATTTATTATCCTCATTTACCACCTAGATCTTCACTAGGCTATACAACGCACCCCGTGGAACACTGTCAAACCCTCATCCTTGAGAGTATCTAGGCCTTGCCTGGCTGGGTCTGCATGTTTTTTGAGACTTTTTCCCTCGCACGCAGTTTCCATTGCTACCTTTTTTTCTTTTTTTTTGGGTAGAAGGTACCGTGGAAGTAGTGGCTGAATTCCATGGGTAAATACTGAGATGAATGGCTATTCATCAAGGGCAATACATGAATGATCTTACAAGTAACAAGAGAGGACAGGAGCACTGTACAAGGTGTGGCCTGGGTCAGAGAGGAGCCCAATGTGCTAGATAGTCTACGAGTCAAGTAGTACAATAAACAGAAACACACACATACATATCTGTATGAGTTTGTTTAAAAACTTGTTGGCTAAGCAGTTTGTCGCAATTTTTTGGTTGAGACTGACATTTAACTTCTGATGAGATCTACACGGGCGCATTTGCCCGAATGATTCTCTACTGCAACCGCAACCGAATAGGTTAAGGGGTTTATCTGTGCAGTAGAAAAATATCATTAGAAAAGGGATTACAGCAACCTCGACGCAATGATCTGTTCTTTACCAGGTTTATCGCAACGCCTACTTGAATATTTTTCTTCAATTGGAAGGGAGGTTTAGAGGGTCAGCTTATTTAGAAGCGTCGTTTTTCTTGTATTTTTAATTAACAGTGTATTAAGCTATGTAGCTATGATAAATCTGGTGATTTAACTTACAAATACAAATATTTTTACCCCATTTCCTTTACTTATCTTCTAGTTTCCTCCTATTCAGTCAGCTTTCCTAAGTCCCGTGTTTTTATGGAACAGTAGAGTCGCACATTTTTCTGTTTTTTTGTAGGACAATATCTATATTCTCGACACCTCAATGCTTTTAAAAGCTTCCTCAGAAGTGTTCTTATCTAGAGATTTTGGTGCTTATCAAGGATCTCTTTAGATCAACGTAATGACTGATCATAGCTATTTCTACCTTTTTTCCACTAGTTTGAATTTGATTTCAATTAACCCGATCAGGCACCCTATGGGTCCATGCAGGTGACTATCTGCATTATTTACAAAGGAGGAAACCAATTTGGTGAAAACCCCCTGATCCTGTCTTTTTATCTTCCTATCAATTTATTTGGTTTACCTTCAGGAAGTGCAGTGTACACTGTTCAGCCCGTGTGGATTCCGTCCTTTCCCCTTCCACATCTATTTACTTTATCTGACATTGCTACCTCGACTTCTCCTGCCAGTCGAAACTGTTTTATCCACCCTTTGTTTAGTATCCACTGTGTAATTCTGGCCATGTCTTCTGGGCTATTCATCATTGCTTCAAATGACCTGTCTTTAGCTTGTCGGAGAAAGTCGCCTCTTCCATTTGCCCACTGCGGACACGCCAACACCATGTGCTTGACGTTTTGCGACGGATATCCACATTGACAGCTTGGCTTTTCTACTCCGGGTACTTTTCTTCTGCTCAGGTAAGAATTGAGTCCGATATGCTCGCTCCTTAGCTGAATGGCGACACTGCTTTGGGCCCTGGTTAGGTTACGGTGGATTCTTAAGGGGGTATCTTTGAAGTTCATTTTGATGCTGCCTGTTTGTTTATCAGTAAATATATTTGCCGCTTTCCAATGTTCTGGATCGGCTGATGCTGGTCGGCCAGGGCGGTGTTTCCTGATCTGGCTTGTCCATGAATCCTTCCACTCCTGAAAGGCCGCTATCTTTCCAGCTTCTTTCTGCCTTCTCTTATCCTTTTCACTTCCGCAAGTTCTTGTCCACTCGGCGATATCTTTACTCTTGTTCGACGCATGCAGGGTTTCTCTCCCGTTTGCGGGCAGCTTTATCCTCTTACATGTCGATCGGATTGTCTCTTGAACTGGGAGTTTATCTGATAGTCCGGCGTGCTGGACCCTCCTTTGTTTCAGGTATATCTCTATAGGGAGGACGGACGATTCGTGTTCTAGCACTCTGCTGCTAGTAGAATTGTAGGCACCTGCAACAAGCTTTAAGCATTTTCTTTGAATACTTCTGAGGGGTTTCACTATCCTTTCAGGTATCTTTCCTGTTGGCCCGGCCTCAGCCCATTTTCCACTAGTTATTAAATTCTTTTGTAACAGCGGAGACCATCACTATCTGTTTCTAGTGTACTCTTTACCCGAAAAAACAGATTTTTTATTCCAGAAATTTTAATAAAATAAGCAGAGAGATAATCGTGTGTTATCATCTCATAATTGATTTGATTTGATTTGAATTGAATTCTAGTCGTATCAGGCTTGCACCCTACACCCACGGGGCGTGATACGGGTGTGTGATCCTTGCGGATTCACTACTACCTACATGAAGGGCTTTACTTGCCAGAGAATCTATAAAAATAGACAGATGATAAATATGAGATAGGGGGACTATTCTCAACACCTGTCAGTGGTGTCCCCTACAAACCTCCAGCTCTCACTGTAGAGTCTGCAGAGCCAGGATTGAGTAACAACCTCCTCACTTCGATGAGGATTCCCAGTCGCCTTCGCGGTCTGTACCGTCTTCATTTCTCATCACATCCCCCTATCACCATTATCATGAAGCTAACCACAATCAGATCAGACGTTAGGGTCGAAGCCCTTCTCGTCACCAACCCTTGATCATGGAGGAAAAGCCATCCGATGAGTTTCCGGAGCGAACCCAGCACCCGATACGGAGATGGTGGATTGGATCAAGATGGCCTCGAATGCTATAAAGAAGGGAGATATAGATGAATGTGCGCACCTCATGTGGTCCCGATTTCTAGGCCTCGCCTGGATGGGGCTGCAGGTTTTTTGAGACTTTCTCCGGCGCACGCAGTTTCCATTGCTACCATTTTGATTTTTTTTGGGTAGAAGGTTCCGTGGAAAAGGTGGCTGAATTCCACGGGTAAATACTGAGCTGAATGGCTATTCATCATGGGCAATATATCAATGATCTTACAAGTAACAAGAGAGGACAGGAGCACTGTACAAGGTGTGGCCTGGGCCAGAGAGGAGCCCAATGTGCTAGATTGTCGAAGACTCAAGTAGTAAAATAAACAAACCACTCACACTCACATAAAAATGAGATAAAAAAGGCGTCCGAACAAATCCGCCCTGCGCCTTGTCCTAATTTTCCCGGCAGCTAACCAAAGGAAAAACATTTAAGATCCCCGGCAGTGCCTAGGCTTCCCGGTGTATATTTTGTGCACCATAAAATTTAGTTACAGTCATGAATTCAAAGAATTTCTCCCATCCATCTTCTGCCAGCATCTCGCTCGCCCTCGGGGGGGTTCCCGTTTAATACTTCTCCAACGCTGTAAGGCTGGTCGGCATTCTGCAAAGTGCCGTGGGTGTTTTTCTCGTCCGCATTCATACTTGCTGATAACATCTTCATGCTTGAATCTTTCGCGATATTTGACGAAGTCACCGTGTCCTGTCCTAGCCGCAATCAACCTTCAGTACGCCCATCTCGGCAGAGCAAGCATCTCATAATTGAGATGATCGATAATTTCTTTAGCAATTACTTTGTTTACGTTCCTTGTTCATGACGAAATCATGTGATTATTTCGGCATAAATCTATCGCCTAATGTTTTGGCTCTGATGACAGATTGAAGGTTCGTAGAGGGTACCGTGTTTGGGTATAAAATCCATTTTCATCCTCCCTCATTAAAGGGTAATAACAGATTATGGTTAGGGGATGTATGTATGTTTTTACCAACGTGCTGAGTATTCGTTACCCTCCGTACTCCTGTGGGAGCTTAAGCACGAGTGGAGCCTGACCGCATTAGGCCAACTACCATATAGGTTTAATAAATCTCTTCCCACCTAGATGACCGAACCAACTCAGATTTTACCCATGTGCTGAATCATACAAGACCCGAGCGTCCAGAAAGCCGCTTTTTGTACGCCGTAAAGCAAATCACTCCATTGGCTCCGAAACCAAACGCCTGAGCCATTGACATGCTCCTTGACTCAGAAGTATAATTGTGGTCCAAGATCTCATTATTGCTCTAAACCTGCACCTCCTCATCGTACCATTGGGTTGTAGTTGTCATTGAATGTCTGAACTCCCCAAAAACGTGTGATACACTTGGTATGTTTTCCCTTATTTTTGATTCTTCTAATAAATACCGTTTTCGTCGTGACTTTCCTCATTAGGACGTTCGTAGGTAGGTAGTTCGACAAATGTGTGGAGATGAGTCGCAAATGTAAGGTCAACTGAGAACCCCTTCATCCAAAAAATTATAAATAGTTTGTGAGATGTTGGTTGTTCTGATGAGAGCTATAGACAGACCTAGGCCCATCCGTAAATCGTAAATTAGTGGTGATGATTTTGGGATAAATTTATTGAGGTTATAATATTTCTATTGACTGATTTCTTGACCAAAATGCCAGGTCAATTGCTTCAAGACGATATTATACCGAATATGACTCATCTCAACCTTGGTAGTGACTGAATCTCGGCTCTGGGAGAATATTTCACTCCCAGGTTCGTAGAGGACACCACTGACAGGTGTTCAGCTTTCGTCCTCCTAATTTGAACAAGTAGTAACAATACAGCGATTTAATGCCATTCCTTAAAGTTTGTTAGTCAGTGGATTTTCCAATCATTTAGTCCTACATTTGCTTAAGTTTACAGAATCATTCCCCCTATGATCATCACGAGCCTCCTCGAGCATTTTGTCAATTCCGCGATCCTTCAAGGCAACCTCGCAGAGTTTTAGAAAGATTATAAAAGGGTTAAAATCCTACGTACTGACAAGCAAGAATTGTATTCTTTGAATAGTGTTATACAGTCGTCTTTAGTTCCATTTCCTCGTAGATATTCTTGGTGTTTGTCAGTCCTCACGCAAGAAAGAAGTAGGTGTCAACGGACTTTCACTATACCATTTCAAAAAGCAAGTGTCATAGCGCCTATCCTGGGTTTGAGTATATGCCTACGTATCTTTTGGATACTTACTCTTTAGCCTTATTGCACTGAGGGGCTAGTGATGCCGACATATCTGAAATGATTGTCGAGTTAGCGTCCTAATTCCAAAGTTTTAACCCTACGATCGTAAACTCGCTAAATTTTTCCGTGCTTACAGGAAGCCAGTGGTACAGACCGGCCTGCTAGAAGCCCGGAATCTGCAGCACAAACCTCGATATGGACAGCCCTTTAGATATAAAATCTACTCAGGATCAGATTCTACACGGTCTAGTTACCACAACTAAGATTGTCGGTCATATTTCTGCAGAAGATATAACCTTTCAAAAATCATTGAACCGAGATGTGGGAGATGCGATCGATGTACAGAGTCAACGTTTACTTTCGCTTGCCAGCGCATTAATTAGATCCGCTGCTTCAATATCGGAACTTAGAGTGCCAACCTTAGAAGATCCAGAAGATATTGAGAATAATTGGAGGGGTGTGATAGACGTCGTTGATTCTCTGCTAGAAAAATCGGATACTTGCCTCGATGAATACACAGGCGTCATTAAGCGTAAGGATTCTAGTGACACAATATTGCAGAGTGAGGTAAGTTGAACTATTTTCAATTCCAGATCATAGATTCTAATAGTCCTTAGCCGCATTTAAAATTTAAAAAGCAAGGCACTTCACTTGGTCACAATTTTCGCGTCCAGAACCTTGTTAAGCCTCAACTCTCTTTCGAAATCAAGCCAAATAATCATGATGAAAGTCCTTGGAAGCCACTTCTCACAAAAAAACCTCATGCAGTCGTATCTCTGGACGATAGCCTTGAAATGTTCATTGATAATAACAGGCAAAAGCAGTACGTAGATATATCTTGTCAAAAAATTCTCTTGCGGATTTTAAATATTAGGCCCATCAGTAAGGTTATATACTGGCAAATGATAAGCATCCAAAATTTCTGGCAAATGAAGACTTTTTGGATATTATTGCCGCTCATCTGACTGACCCCTCCCTAGATATAGACACCCGTATGAACAAGAGATATTACAGATGAAATACCCTGAATTCGTATACCGAAAAGAGAAACCTATTCCATATCCACCAATTGATACTACACAAGCAATATTTGTAGACACTGAGCAAGGGGTGATGGAAATGTTGAAGGAACTAAAGCTTGCAAAAGAAATTGCTGTTGACATTGAGCATCATGACGCGAGGTCTTACGTCGGCCTGCTTTCTCTAATGCAAATTAGCACACGAGATAAAGATTGGGTCATTGATACATTGAAATCTTGGAGACATAACCTACAAGTTCTAAATGAGGTCTTTGCCGACCCTAAAATACTAAAGGTACCTATATTTTCAAGCCTCTCCAATGTTTCTGATGGTTTCTGATGGTTTCAGGTATTTCATGGTGCCTTTATGGATATTGTCTGGCTCCAGCGTGATCTTGGTCTCTACATTGTCGGCTTGTTCGACACGTATCGTGCATCTCAAACACTTGGTTATCCAGCCGGAAGTCTAGCTTTCCTACTTAAAAAGATTGTTGACTTTGATGCCGATAAAGTCTACCAAATGGCGGATTGGAGAATACGGTAACTATGCGACTGATCCTACCTGGAATAGGCTAACAATTTAGACCCCTTCCCGAAAAGATGCTTTTTTACGCTAGAGCTGACACCCACTTCCTACTTTATATTTATGATATTATGCGAAACGAGCTTATCGAGAAATCGACCGGCGATACGCAGAATGGAAATTTTATAGATATTGTCCTCGAAAAATCTAAAGAGACATCACTTTCACGCTATGAGCGACAGATTTACAATGAAGAAAATGGAAAAGGACCTGGCGGCTGGTACTCCATGCTTGTCAAGACACCAGCACTTCTTAACAACGAGCAATTTGCAGTTTTTAGAGCTGTTCATGCCTGGCGAGACAAGATCGCTCGAGCTGAAGATGATAGTCCTACTTATTTAATGCCTCAAAATATAGTTCTAAATTTGGCCAAACTTATGCCCACAGATATACTGGCTCTTACACGCGTCGCACGCCCAGTCGCTCACAGTGTCAAGTCACGAGCTCCCGAGCTACTCGAAGTGATTAAGTCCGCTAAACTGTCGGGAAAATCCGGTCCAAGCATGATGGATGCATTACGCTCAAAATTAGACACTGGAAGCGATACTATAAATCCTTCGTCGGTTAATAAAGCTGATGATACCAAGAGTCTCATCCCAAAAGTTGATGAAGGCGAGCTTCGAAGTCAATCTTCATCTTTCTGGGGATCTGCATTCGGCAGCAGCGTATGGGATACTCCATACACAGCACACAAATCGAACCCCGAGATATCGTTGTCATTACCTGTTACACCATCAGAACCGATCGATCGGATCCTATCAGATCAGGTGCAAGCTACTGTCAAGCGGGTAGATGATCCACACGTAACGAAACAAGAAACCAACGATGATGAGTTTATTCTTAAGAAGAGTGCTAAGCGAAAGAGTAATGTAGATCAAAATTCTTATCGTAGACTCAAGAAAAACTGTGGCGAAGCTGATGTTATCAATGAAGATGCCTGTTTTGAGAACAAGGAAGAGGTCCAAAACTTATCCAAGGTACAGCTCTTAACTAAGAATATTGATTCTATGGAAGAAGGCTCAATAGATCCTATCCCAAATCCTTGCGAGACGCAGGAAAATGATCTCAGCACAGTATCACATTCAAATAAACAGGAGCCCTTCGACTATAGCAAGGCTGAATCTATATTACACGGCAAACAACGAGAAGTGAGGAAGCCAACATCAAAAACAACCGGTCATTTTGATCCCTATGCCAAAGTTCTCAACGCGCCGGCTGGAAAGCGGCGCATCAAGAATGATCGACCGGGTAAGAGTCATACGTTCAGGAATTGAGCAAGCTACTGGTGTATTATCTTAGACTTGGAGATAATTTCATCACATAATCCAATTTGTCTTCTACTTGGATTGCTCATCAATAGTTATTATATTTCAAATGTACCGATTTTATGTCAAAAGTCTGACTGCCTGAAATACATATAAAATCTCTCATCAGCTTTATAGAAATGGAATCCCACAGCTAGAGCATCACCACGTCGGTCATATGTCGCAGCTCAGAAACCAACAAAACCCACCTCGACTTGAAGACGTCAATATTTATTCCTTTCTAAAGAATAAGTCAAATATGGAGATGTATTATAAACTCGAGAAACATAAAAGAGCTACCGAGTCTACTTTTTCACTTGAAAATATTTCCACATACATATTCTGGAGGTATTATTGATAATTAACGGCACATAAATTTAATTTCTAGAGTAAGCACATAATTTTGTGCCCTCTCAAACTGTAATTACTCAATCGATATTATGTAATGATTAGAAATTTTTGCAACAAAAAAGCTAATTCAACGATTGTATTCAAAGGTTCCATTACAGCCAATAGACATGAGCTTATGATGACTTATGGTGTCCAGTACCTTTAGAGTCAAATTATAAAGCGACAATGGTAACCTAATTTAAGACAGGCTTTTTACCAATACGCAAACCTCCAAGCAATCATAAGACTAGTTACTTGCTCCGGTAAAGACGTAGGTTAAGGGAATTAATTTTATCAAACGTTCAGATCCACTAGCCGGACTCCCTTGAATATTCAGAATACCCAGTAATGATATCAATATAGCAACTGTTAAGTTCACGTTGTAGGTTAATGGGAATATGTACCAAATTTTTTCAACCTGTATTCACTTCTCAAAGGGAATAGAGCTTCTACTTAGCAGACTATTTTTTACGGTGTATTATAGATGTGAACATAAAAACAAGGGTTACAAAGACACTGCTTAGTCAGAATAAATATAGGGCAATAGCTTTAGAACCAGTCTAAATTTATAGCTGCTCACTAGCATGTACTAAAATGCTGCAAATATTACGAGTAGACACTCCCCTATTTGAAATGATTTCTCTAAATCCCCAATCATCATCTTCAAAGTCCAGACAAAATTTTACATAAACTTTAATCTTAGTAAAATTGGAATTCCTAGATCATTCCGGTAGATAGGGGATGGAATGATAAAGTATTGTACAGCAATTTAGTGGGCCCATTAGTAGCTAAGTGTCTTTTCCGTTTATTGCACTACTTGAGTTTATGACTATTTAGCACATTAGGTTTTTCTCTGGCCAGGGCCTTGAATCCGTACCTTTCTTATTCATTCTGTAGTGGATCTGGCCTATACTAGCTATGTCATACCCGAACGCCAATGAACAAAGAAAGATATCCATTACCAAAGTGTTATCCTAATTTGACATGCTACTCCTTTGACATATAGCATCTTATTTCACTCTCTTCCTCTGCCAACCTATATGACTTACTGTCACCTCCGGCCACTCTGTCTAGAATGACCCCCGCGTTCCTACGAGCCGTCCTTCCTCCACAACTCGCACATCACGCTCTCTCCTACGACTCGAGGCTTGTGCTCAGTGAAACTGCACCTGACCTTTACCACGACATCATATATTTACGTATTTCTACGAAAAAGGCACTTTTATCTTCCATCCTCATTGTCTATTTCAGTCCATTTAATCACGTCGAATCGCTGGGTTCTATTTTAATCTTAATCTTGATCAGATACTCTTCTACCTACTTCTGTTTCCCCAAAGAACTTTAGAAGTTCAGCTGTGGCCCCTCTATCTACAAAGATTCGAGCTTTAATCATTTCATTAGTAGCTGAATCCTTATTCTCTCTTATCTGCTTCCACGTCTAATTTCTCTCCTCCCTCCCTATTCGGTAGTTTAGCACTAGGTGCTTGCCTGTTTGTCTTTACCTCCGGTCGCACCAGTCGTAAATCTAGTCGTCTAGTTTAATTACACGATAAAGATACAGAGCCATAATTGCATGCTTTGATCTTAGTTTAAAGTACCGGCAGGCCAGGACTTTACGGGGCTTTAATTAATCGAGACAGGCAAAACTTGACTAAGATCCAGCTCATAAGTTTTCCCGGATGCTTGAGTTCTTCAACGATGTTCTACTGTAAACCATCAGCGACACTCTACATATGCTCTTTTGATCACAGTTTTCGCAATATACGTCAGAGATGAGAATCCTTAACACATGGTCGTGAGTTCCTTGTTACATTTTCTGCAAACTGATCTGCTTTTTCATTATCCTCGATGCCCTTGTGTCTTGGGACCTAATGCACCTGGACTGAAATATTCTATTCTTGCAACTCGCGAGCTCTATCATGAATTTGATGCGAAATCCACTGCACAACTCCAGGTCTCTCGAGGAGTGTATATGCTATTTGTTCACAGGGTACAAGTGTGAGTAAATAGGGGTTCAAGATCTTCCACAATAAGAGATAGAAGGCCAGTTGTGATCTGATACGAGTACGGGCTCGAGGTGGTCTTCACTAGGAAGAGAGGGAATATCTAGAGCGAGAATAATATTGAGAAGATGTTGCGTGAAGACAGAACCTTGACCGTAGAATACGCTTTATTATGTACATTCTCGTAGTTCACTGTTACGTTACCTTTCCCTACTCAGGCCTGTAAGATTGGTATGCTAATAGTCAATCAACATTCAAAGCCCTGTTATTATTCCGTGAAAAGGTCTTGTCTACCTAATCCGAGAAATCGCGGCTTCAGAATCAGGCCAGACATGCACCAACACTAATATTTCAAGTGTGAATTTACAATCTTTATTCAGGCTCAAACTCTCAAGTTGCCCACCTGAACTGCTAAACAGAGTGCTTTTATTTTTATTAATTTTTGCATCAGATTTTAATTGCGTATGCATCGATCTAGCTATGACACAGTATCAGAGAAAATTATCGAAAAAATGATTCAATACATAAGAAGAGCACTCATACCTCGGATTTCATATGCAAGTACCACTGCGAAGTTATGGCGGCCTTTACTTCACCCCAGGTCAAGCCTCATACGTAAATACTCACCCAGGAAAACGTCTCAAAAACCCTGAGTTATCCAGACATGCCTCCATCATCTATTTACTTTTCTCCGCGCGAAATGCCGTCTTAGATATCTTCTTTCCAAGTGGAGTAATTGCCCAGGCTTCATAGACTACAGCGGAGAACACCGCCAGGAGGCGGATAATAGCACCTTCCATCGTTGACTTGTGTTTATAGTGTCAGCTGGGGGGTTTATTCTCAACACTTGTCAGTGGTGTCCGCTACGAACCTCCAGCTCTCACTGTAGAGTCTGCAGAGCCGAGATTGAGTAACAACATCCTGACTTCGATGATAATTCCCAGTCACTTTCGCGATCAGATGGTAGGGTCGGAGCTCTACTCATCACCAACCCTTGATCATGGAGGAAAAGTCATCCGATGAGTTTCCGGAGCGTACCTAGCACCCGATACGGAGATGGTGGATTGGATCAAGTCGGCCTCGACTGTTACAAAGAAGCGAGATATGGATGAACATGCGCACCTCGTGTGGTCTCGGTGTCTAGGCCTCGCCTGGCTGGGGCTGCAGGTTTTTTGAGACTTTCTCCCGCGTACGCAGTTTCCATTGCTGCCACTTATTTTTTTTGGGTAGAAGATTCCGTGGATAAGGTGGCCGAATTCCATGGGTAATAACTAAGCTGAATGGCTATTCATCAAGGGCAATCGATCAATGATCTTCCAAGAAACATGAGAGGCAAGGAGTATTGTGCAAGGTCTGTCCTGGTTTAGAGAGGAGCTCAATGTACTAGACAGTCTACGAGTCAAGTAGTACAATAAACACAAACACACTACCACGGCCCAGCATAGTCTTCAGAGACCTGTTCCCCCTCTCTCACCACATCTCAGCCGCCTGTTCTCCCTCAAGTTGTTTGTCTCATTAGATCAAAAGCCTCACATTAACCGTGACCTGAGCTTTGTATATTGTGACTTGATTTCCTCCTTGCGGGTATACGCAGCGTAGTAAATTTATATTGGGTGATGGCTGATACTGAATGACGCAAGCTTCTGTGTGCACTTGAGGTGACGACTTTATCGTTCGTTGAGGCGACATGATGCGTGGTTAGAAAGTGGTTGAAGACTCAGGGGATAATGGTAAGTGCTGCATGATTGAGAAGTCGTCAAATGGAGATATGCATGTGTTTTCTTTCGACTTCGATTAGGATGCGATTCTTCTTGGCTATCCTAGGTATGTAGAGCAAACTAAGCGACTATACCGGCACCACTGGAAGGTAAAGAATTCGCCTTTGCCGGCTGTCGTGTATAATAAAATATATAGAAATCTATCTCAATCACAATCATCATCATAATTCATGTCACCATCAATAGCTGCAAAGGTGAGTTTAAATACTTCCCTATACTTTGTGTCTCAATTTCCAACGATAAACTAAGATCATCTTATCTATTACAGATCATCATCATCATTCGGTGCACCCGCATTAGTCCATTTATCACCGTATCCAAACCCGTGAAATCAAGCAATTTCATGGCTACATACAACCAGCCGTCGTCCTCAGCGTCAATCTACCGAGGCGACCATTTATACACGAGACATCTGGGAATTGCTGCAGTAATAGGGTAACCAGAACGCCAAAGTAAGCAACGAATGAGCCAAGCTCAAGATTTCCTGCAAAACATCGACGCCTGGGCGAAATTCAGTTCAGCAATCGAAGGCGTGACTAAGTCCGCGCCTTTCATTGTAAATATTCCACATATCGTGACAGCGTTCGCGACAGGTAATACCAATGCCGTAATTCCACGAGGCAAGAACCCATCCCCGGAAAGTCCACAGTTAAAAATCTCTTTACCCAGGGCGACAAAATCTTGCGATTTACCTCTCCATGAGCTGCCAAGTAAGCCTAAGCAGACTGCTTCATTATGGGCCACAGTAGCCTAGAAGCAGCCAAGCTCCCAGACCCGTCAGCCAATCTCGTAAAACGAAGACCTGTTGTGCAGACAAGACCAGCGGGACAGGAGCCTCCCAAAGAAGGTTAACGACTTTTCTTCCGAATGTGGCAAGAATACCGCCAGCGGACGCTTTCACCTGTCACAATAAAGAAGCTCATCACTGAGAAAGCTGGAGTCGCAACTTCAGCAATTATAGCGATGACACAAATTAGGTTCGGCTTAGCAATAGAGTGCGCATCAGACGCACTCAGAGAATCGATTATGAGTATGAATCCATCGTTTCAAAAGGAGGAAGTCACAATTGAACTTGCATCAGTGTTGCAGGCTAATGCGTTGGAGATGGGATCCGGAGTTTATCCGGCTCTCATGAGTTGATTATGTCAGCGATAAGCCAAATAACATCTAGGGAGTGGTCCCACACTTATGTAGTTTTCTTTTTTAGACACAAAATAAAACTATTTTGGACAGAATCGTGTGGGCAGCTATTCACTCTTGTGCTATTCTTTCACAGCCCAGCAATTTAAGATCTAGTTTATTCGAAGGTCGTGTTGTAGAGATATGACACCTTAGGAGTCCGGCTTTATTCCTTAGTTGAAATAACGGTAGGAGTCGGGATAGATTAACATTCTCGGCCGCAATATCTTGAGCATATCTTCAAGATTTTCAAGATATTTGCTAAATTCCCTTAATCCGAGAGTCTGCGGAGTTTTCTGAGGTTGTGTAAATAGCAGATAGCAGGGATTATAACCATTATTTGCAAAGAAAGGTGAGACTCTGGTTGTAGAAGAAATCGTGTTATTGAAAGTTAATTCATCCAATTGTCCTGCTGATAATTACAATATCCACGGAGATATTGCTCCAGCACTGAATTTACTCTCTCTGTCTATCCTTCGGTTTAAGGGTGAAACGAAGCTGCATGGTGAGGCAAGATACCATTTCCCGTGAAAGAAAAGATTTAAAAACAGAGTTCTTATCTGAAACAATTTTTCTGGAAGTCCATGTAAACGAAAGATGTTATCCTTAAATAGCATGGCTAACTGTTGAGCGTTGCACGTTGTGGCTGTAGGCACGAAGTGTGCCATTTCAGTCAATCGGTCTACAACTACTAGCAGGGCATCATACCCTGCAGCAGTTGGCAACCCAGAGACAAAGTCGAGTGAAAGAGCCTCCCATCGCCTTTGTGGAATTTCGAGCGACTCAAGGTAACCAAATAGAGCATGACGAGCTGGTTTAATCCGTGAGCAAGTATCAGAATTCCTAGAATAACGTTCAGTTGGGGCTCTAACTTTAGGACACCAAAAGCTTCGAGATACCAGTTCGAACTTCTTGTCAAGGGATAGAGTGAATTGAGGGAAGTTACTGTCACGTGATATAACGCGTCTGATACGCGATTCACGATGTATATATTTTTACAAGACTCAATAGGAGTCTCCTTTCTTCTTTGTAGACAATCTCAATCACCAGATTAGACCTCGTCAATCTACTTCATGACCTTCCCCTGACACTTCTTTGCTCTACCAGGGTGACCTGCAGCCAGATGATCATGTGGACTAGAAATAACCTTTGTCCGGAGAGATTCAGGCACATAAATCAAACCAGATACAAGTAAAATTCCGTTGCTTTTAACTTGGCAGGAGCCTAGATCAATGCCAGGGTGTCTGGATGCAGAAGACTGAGGTGCCTTGATGGTCTCCAGAATCCTTACACATCAGAAGTGATGGCTTTTTTAAATTTTTTGTCAATGATACTTCAAGCATAGACGCAGGGTCTTCTGATATCGAATCTAAACTAGTACAAAATACTGCTAAAGTATTCTCACTACTGTTTGGAAGCGAATGGATAAGCTTCTTGGGTGCAATAATCAAATCATGCTGAAGCTCGGTCTCGTTTTTGCCAGCGAAGTCCCCTGCGCGACGAGTTAAGACACTATCCCTTCCATTTTTAATTCCAGGACGAAATTCGAGACGAAAGTCGATTTCAGCAAATTCTAATGCCCATTGGGCTTATCTTCCATTAAGTGTACGTCTAGTTATGAAGTGTTGGAAATGGAGACATAGAGTGTTGTGGACGTACGGGCCCTCCATTTCGTCTAGGTTCCAGACACGATCTTGTGTGTGTTTAAGAGGTTGGAATGAGTAATATGGTAGTGCTTCAGGCTACCTATTAGATATATGAGCGGCTGTATGGCATGGGCACAAGGAGGTTATTGGGGGTTTTCTATGCATAGATGGCGCCACACTTGTTTATGGTGTGGCTTAGGCTACGTGTCGCTTACACTTGTACCTTTTTTTTTTAATCATTTATTGTGTATGCAGCTATTAAGCTTTGACACATGACTGGTACTATGTATGCATGTAGGATGACTCTTTTGACGTTAGAGACACTCATACTCTGGATTTCATTTGCAAAAACCACTATGAGGTATGTTCGCTTACACAAACAGTCGAACCTCCTCCGTAAGTACCCACCAAAGGGAAATTTAAAACCTTTGATTATCCAAGCATGCTTTCCTCATCCATGCATACTAGGGCCGCGAGAAATGTAGTTTAGTTTTGCTCGATTCGAACCAGCGGTCTCCTGTCTCGGGTGGGATGTGTGTCCTAGCTATGCAGACCTTACTTGAGAAACTGACCCAGATGATTTACCACTGCACCATCCAAAAATGGCGGTGTATATAGTGTTGCCCGCACTCTCGCAACCGAAGTCTTGGCGCACGCACAAAGCTCAATTCGAAAACTCGTTGTCAAAATTCTAAAATTCACGCCCTTCGAGATCGTTTCCATCCTCTGCATCATCTTGTGAGCTTGTCCTAATCCCTCTCACGCCCATCCCAAAGAACTGTCTGCCAGGTTTGTGCGCCACGCTTTGCTTCCTCCGTCGGGTGTAAATATCGGCGTGGGCGTGTACGTGGTGGTCAATTGAGGCCAGAGAAAGTCGACGAGAGATGTGATCATTGAAATAAGGATGTACTAAGTCGTACCTGTAAACTTGATGAGGTTTTGGTGGTGATTGATCTCGTCGGGTGGGAAAATTTGATTAGGTGGAGAGTCTTGAATCACTGCCTCATGGGCCATCTTGTTCGGTATTGCGAAATTTGACTGAACTCGGCTCTAGGAGAATATTTCACTCCCAGGCTCGTAGAGGGCACCGCGTACAGGTGTCAGTCTTGCCCTCCTACACTTGTACTTGTAGCGCACACTTTCCACACTTTTAGCTGTAATCCGAACATGATACTCTTTTAGTCAACTTCTACTTTCGTTCCATAAATATTGCGCCCATTTCATTGCGCGATATTTCCAACATGAAGGCTGTTAAGTTCTTGTGATCTGTAATAATTCGAACAGGCAAAGTCAAGATATAGACAAATTGTCGATAATCTTTGTTTCTTTCCACAGTAGCAAGAAGATCCTTATCTCCAACTGTATAATTTACTTCTGCTGCTACCATTGTAAATGAGAAATAGGCAACAGAATGTAATCGCTTGATATTTTCAGATCCACATAATATTGTGAAATGACTGCTGACATGACTTTATCTGATGCATCAGTTTCCAGAATAGTCTGCAAAGTCGGGTCAAAATGTCGCAAAATAGGTCCAATAGTAAATAATTATTTCAACATATCGAATGCTGCTTGACACGAGGGAGATCAAAGAAATATAACGTTTTTTTATTAAATTAAAAAGAAGTACAGCTATACTGGAATATATAGACATGAATCTCCTGTAAAAGTTGGCAAATCCTAAAAAGGGTTGCACACCCCGGACATTTCTAGGAGACCAGTCCTGAATAGTTTTAACTTTGCTATTATCCATAGATATGCCTTGAGGTGAGACTCTAAATCAAAGGAATGTAGTAGATATCACAGCAAACTCGCTTTTCTCAGGCTTACAAAAAAGGTCATACTCATTCAGTTTACTAAGAATTGTTTTCACATGTTCATCATGCTTTGTTATATCTTCAGAGTAAATTAATATATCATCCAGGTAAACTACCACAAAGATGTCTAGGTACTCTCGTAACACATCATTAACAAACTGTTGAAATGCTGCAGGAGAATTTGTAAGTCCAAATGGCATAACTTTGTACTAGTACAGTCAATACCGAGTACGAAAAGCAGTCTTCGGTTAATCTCCTAGTTTAACTCAGATTTAGTTGTATGTGTTGTAATTAAGGCAGCAACATGACTGCATTAGACAAATGGTATATATTATTAGGGAAATAATGGCCCCTCAGTCATTGAGGTTGTAGAGCGCATTGATCCAAGTTACTACCGAAGTGAAACTAAGTACAGAATTTGAAGTCACGTGTGTATCAACAACGTGGCCTACTTGATAGCCCCAATTAATCTAAATTCCAATACATATTAGAATAATATGCACTGGTGCCATGAGATATGATTAACCCATATTATCACTCAATGGTATGAGTAGTAATTAGCCAATAGATGCCTGACGGCATACATTGACTTTAGGATCTCCAACAACCCTCCCATTTAGGTTAGATAAGGAGGTATGTTGGAGTCCATACTTTTTCGCGGAAGACCCCGCTTTCATGTAAATAGAGGGACTTCTTGCCACACACATAGAAATATAGCCATCTACACACACAATTTTTTGAAATTCGAATTTTCGAATATCCCCATTTTCCCTACCCTCCCTTTCACGCTCGTCGCAATCATCAGAAAATTGTGATCTCAGTGACAAGCCCCTGACCTTCGGAATGGCACTGGGGCAACCCAAAAAATCGTGTGAGGATCTTGTAATCGACGCCCTCGGAAGAGCGCACAAGAAAGTAATTAAACGCATTATAGACAAGAACTCGACAGTAAAACTATTGAACATGGAAAAATGGATTTAGAGCTTATCGAGAGGATCGATGCCTTCGAAGAAAACACCAGCTCCAGCAACCCAGACATCGAAATATCCGATAGAACAATCGACATGTATATCCAAGAGGGCCTTTGTATCTCCAGGTAGAATGTGGAAGACTCGGAAGACAGTCAAGTCACAGTCATCCCCGCCATTACAACTAGGAAAATTGCTGTCCCTGCTGTTAGGCGCGCAGCGACCGTACACATTAGTAAGGAAAAATACGCGGCATCTCCCAAATATCCTCCTGAAGATATATCAGGGATTACAGAGGAGAGTACCGCTTCTCGCAGCGAAAATAACCCCAAGATGACAGAAGAATAACCCTCCGAACTTCGGGCCTTAATCAAAGCCGAAGAACGCTGGACTGAAAAAACAGCGGAATATGTAAAGATCTGCACTACTTCAATAAACGGTATCGAGAATATTCTCTCCCCCCTATCCAAAGGGACGAGTGTTCAATTTATAGACTCCATGAAAGTCTACATCAGAGCTGCAATAGCTCAATTCATTATATCGGGACCCGGTACAGTCCTCCCATCACTTCCGTCGCGCCCTGAAATCTAGGCTACTGGCAGCAAGATTATAGAATGTACCGCCAAAAAGCAGGAGCTACAAATTAAAGTGACTCAAGACAAAGTCTCCCAGGCTAAAACAACTTGGGCCTCGATCACTCGGAATGGTCTAAAGACCCCCCCAGCACCTACAAAAGTCACGCAGGCTATGCCAAAGGCGGCAAACTCGGCGCGGCCGTCAAAAAACCTAACCGCATCAACAAAATCAGTAACCAAAGATGAACGCTTGTTTCTTCGCCTTGGAGATGAACACCCTTGGCGAAAGCTATCACCGTTTAGTGTTAGAGAGGCTATGGCGCAAATTCTCGACATTTCTCAACCCAAAATTGATCATGTATACCGTGTTCCAACTGGCTTCGCAATTAGAGCCGAAAACTAAGAATCACGCGCCGTCATGTTAAGCCTAGCTGGATCCCTCTTTCATCAAGATGCCATACTGGAAGAAGCATCGGACCTGGGATCACTGAGAATCGCAACAGTTCCAGTTGCCATTAATACAACAATTGGTAGAGTCATTGTTACAGAAGAGATGGTGACAGACGAGATAGTCAGGGTAACCAAGGCTGTCCCGGTAAAAGTTCGCCCACATGGGGAAAGCCGACTTGGAGCCCCATACCAGTTGTGGGTAGCCCTTTTTGAAAAAGTTTCCACTCCTCGGCCGGGATTCCGACTTTTTGACGACTCTGGGATTGCAGTCCGTCACCAGCCTCAACAAAGCATCAACCAGTGCAAACGATGCCTACAATTCTACGGCACTAGGGGCTGCTCGCGAGCCCCAGCCTGCTGGAATTGCACTTCAACTATGCATTACATCGCGGAGTGCAAGGCACACACCAAGTGCCGCAACTGCGGAGGTCCGCACAGATCAGACAGTAGGGATTGTTTAGCTCGCCCTACAAAGTCTAGAACGGCCTCCAAAGAGAACATTCAGGCCATAAGGCAGGCTAGCCAACGTGAATTCGCGGCAGTTACTCGGGCCAAAGCAGCTGTCAGACGTGCGGAGGAAGCGATGACAGCAGCCGCAGAAGCGTCAAATCCAAACCAGCCAGGCTTCAAATCGAGCAACTGTTTGAAGTTCTCATGTCCGACGCTACAGCAACTATAGCCGAGGTCGATGTGGTATCAAATCAGCAAAACTCTTTGTGAAGGGCACCCCACCGATCTCTTCAAGCCTCTCTCCTACTCTAAGCTTTATGTCAGTAAACGTAGGTAGAGGGGGCTCAACACAAAACATTGCGCTTGCCCGAGAATTTGAGCTGGGTATCGACGTAGTTCTTGTTCAAGAACCTCTTTGGAGTAAACAAAGGATCACAACAAAGGATCACCCAGGATATAACCATCATATTCCTCACGGCGGCGAAAGTTTTAGGCTCAGGGCTGTGATCTATACCCGGATAGACGATAAAAAGATATTAGCATCACAGATCTTTCCATATGTTGTGTCTACTGGAGACTATTGCTGGGTTGAGGTGAACGGTATCACTTTTCTCAACGCCTACAAGACACCCAATGACTCTACGGCTATACAGCCTCTCATCAACTGGATTCCACCGCCAAACTCCGTCGCTGCAGGGGATTTCAACTCAGTATACTGGGCTTGGCAACCTGGTACAGAACGCCCTCATGGACAAGGATAAATGATCAAAAAATGGGCAGACAAATACCATTTGACCTGCCATATTGTTGGGGAGCCCACTCACCGAGCTGAGAACACGCTAGATCTAGTTTGGGGTAACATTGACGACATCCGTGCTTGAGTAGATCGTGATGAATGTGTCACCAGCGATCATTTCCCTATCCGAGGAGAAATTCCAGTTTGCAACTCAGTGATGAGACCCGAAAATGCAGAACTCCGAGTAACGAAGGAAAAGCTACCCAGATTCGCTAAAGTCATTGCACAGTGGGTTCGACCACCACCAGTTCTTGACACAATTGAGAGGGTTGAAGAGTATGCCAAGGAAATTTGTTTCCTTCTCACTAATGCCATTGTCATAGGACACTAGTTACGTGCTATATGTACGCTAGGACTAATATTGATCCAATTTTATGTATATACATTTTTTAGTGAGCCGACCTGTCCTTCTCTCTCTATAGATTACAATCATATTATTGTTTTGACTTTAGTCAGAGCCTTTCCTGGACCTTATACTATCACATTGGTTTTAATCTCCATTCAAGTCTAAACTACCTGTAACCAGCGACGCCTCGCAATTACAGGAGCTTCGGCGACACATTTAACCCTGAGAATCATCTCAGATCTCTTTAAGATCCAGCGCCATAGAAGCCTGAATTTATTATCCAGACAGTGATACACAAAACCAATAATTATAGTCATAATTGGCACTCAAATCAATGCTGTCCAGCATAAATTTACGCCTTGGGATGGAACGCCCGATCAATATTCTTTATGTTCAGTTATGTGGCGAGTAGTAGCGGAGGTTCCGGCAGTAGTAATGGGTTTCGGTGGTGAAAGAGGCGTCTGCCTAGCGCTCATGCAGACCCTACCAGCGGAACATAGAAGTAGAGTGGGACCTTTCTTCGAGAAACAAGTTAAAGCAAAAGAATTTTACTCAAGCTCACTTCTCGACGAATTTGACCGACATTTTGTCGACAGGGATCGAGAAGCTCGGAATCGACGCCTATTATTCTCTGTGAAGCAAGGAAAAGCGCAACCTTTCGCGAAATTCTTACATATTTTCGAAGGCTATCTCAGCAACTCAGGTGATCTTACTCCTATTGGAGTATCCAGAATTCACACGTTATCTGAATCAATAGCGCCATATCTAAGCCGGGCTGCTGCTAATCAGACACACCTGGAAAAGCTTGACTATGAAAAGTACGTCGAGCAATTATCAATTCTGGCAACAAATTGGGAGTTCTTACCCGAATTTCAATATTTAAGTATGGATGAAAAAGTAGAAATCTACACTGAAAATGCGATTGGAGACCTTCCATTAAGTATCCAGGAACAAATGCGTAAACAAATTGCAACTCAAACTCAAAGTCAACCACCGCCTTAGACTTAGTTGGTTAGACCACAAACGCACAACTCTTGTGTACGTGATTTAGAGGGGGATGTTCAAATGTCGGGAACAGATATTTTTTCTATTGTCTCGACAGTTATATCAGCCTTGAATAATGAAAAAAACTTTCGAAAACAAGGACAGCCCCGGCCATTAGATAAACGTCCGAATGCCCCCCACTGTTCCGAAGAAGAGCGTAGCCAGCGTCTTAAATCAGGCCGCTGCATTCGGTGCAACATTTATCCATCTCACCGTTTCCGGGACTGCAAGTTTAAAGGCTTTCACACAGATACAGCCAACTCAGGGATAGCTAATGTATCATCAAGAGAGCCGGGAAACTAGTAACCCCTGAGTATATTGGTGTTTAGGGGAAAGTTAGTGTGTTTGGAGAACTTTTAGATCAAGTACCACCTGCTAGAGAAATTAGTGATGCTATAAAAAGATTAAACAGTAGTCCATTTTTTATTGATGTTTTAATAAATTCTACTTGTTATTCTACTGCATTATTTGATACAGTGTAACGGTTTCGAGGGACAAGTGCTGGGGCAACTATGTGGTCGATGGTAGTAAATAATAATTCTAAGGAGAGAACTCCCACTACATCTATCTAGTCATATATATACGTGAAAGCCTCCTCGCCACCGAGGCTAATCCCTCTCCTCTTCCTATGCTATGGGGCTCTCCTAGTGTTCTGACTATACCTATAATACAGCACTATCGTGTTGTGGCGCGGAAGGATTGAACTCGGTCTCGTATATTTCCAGTTAGTGTACGCCTATTAACATGTGTTGTAGTGCTGTACTACCGAGTTTGATGCCATGTGCATGCCATGCAAATGCCGACGCAAAGGTATTGTATTTGGTGGCGTCGCACATTAGCGCATTGATAGTGGTTAATAGCGCCACTCGAATCAGGCCTAAGTTAACCAACATAGGCTACAGGGACCAATCGGTTTACCAGCCGTTACATATAGGATGTCTACCCTTTGCAGTATTTGATCAAAGATTCGCAAACCAAACGTACTTACCACGCCACCCACTTACCCATAGATCACTAAAGCTTGCTAAAGATGGACCCCAAATTCTTATTACAGAGATGACTTGGGCTACACTTGACATTGATGGCAGAGCTGAGAGAGAATTTGGTTACATTGTTGAAAACTTACCATATAACATAATCCTCAGCAAAGGTTGGGCCGAGCGAAATAATGTGACCTATGAAGCAGGAAAAAAGTTTCTTACCCTAGGAATTGGGGGAAATGCAAAAAAAGTTAAAGAGTCTGGATGGATGGAAAGAGAAGATTTACCGAGTCATATTCGTCAGATACGCCAGGCAAAAAACGTCACAGCTTCAACATTTGCTGCAGAAATCCGACGCGGAAGAAAAACAAATAAAAGTCTATATTTGCTCTCAATTACCATAGCAGATATCAAAAAGGCTCTAGAAAAATTAGATAAATCAGCCAACTGCCTCCTCAGCTTCGACACCTAACAAATAGCGTTCTAGCTGATGAAGATGGGATCTTACCAGAATCTAAACCAGGATGGGACCATTCCATAAACCTCAACCTAGATAATGAAGGTAAACCCAAGGAACCTCCCTCAGGTCCACTTTACGGTATGTCACGAGATGAGTTGCTTGTCCTCCGGAAAACCCTTACAGATTACCTACGAAAAGGATGGATTCGTGCCAGCAGCTCTCCAGCAGATGCACCCGTTCTATTCGCAAAAAAGCCCGGTGGAGGTCTTCGATTGTGTGTTGAATATCGTAGTCTCAATTCAATCACAAAAAGGGATAGGTACCCGTTAACACTAATTAAGGAAACACTTCAACGATTCTCCAAAGCTCAATACTTCACTAAACTTGACGTTTGTACTGCATTTCATCGACTGCGTATTCGACCTAGGGATAAATGGAAGACAGCGTTCCGGACAAGATATGGGCAATACAAATGGCTTGTCATGCCATTTGGACTATGTGGTGGGCCAGCCACTTTTCAACGGTACGTTAATGCAGTATTACAAGATATTTTAGATGAATACTGCCCAGCTTATATGGATGATATTATCATATACTCCGATGGTGATTTATCCGACCATTACGAAAAAGTTGAAGAGGTTATAAGTCGACTCGAAAAAGCCGGCTTACGTTTAGACATCAATAAATGCGCTTTTGCTACTTCCGAAGTCAAATATCTTGGTTTCGTGATTAAGGCTGGTGAGGGTGTTACAGTTGATCCTGTTGTAATTTTAACAGTCCTGCACCTGTTACCCTAGCCATGCACTATCTCGCTTTCGTTACTATTTGTTGACGAATATGCAAGGCTTTCTCTTACACTTAGCTAGCTTAAGGGCCAACTAATAGAAAAGAAATACTCACACCTTGATAATGACGCTATATTGGGACTAGGGCGCATATCCTGGTTATTTTTTACATTCGTTCCACTAGGGCTAATTCCTGTATATATCTAGTGGCCTTATCCTTCAGAAGTCTTCAGTTCATTGCGTTTACTGAATATATCTGAAGAACATATTCGTACCCACTTCGTGTCAACCTACCAAGCTTTACTTATAAAGCTCCATTCACCTGCTTCTCTACTCGACGATCACTCTTCACTTCCTTCCACCGTTTCAGAATTCTCATCTCACGATCTATATCCTTTCAACAGATCCAGCTAAGGTAGAAGCTATCAAAAACTAGGAAGATCCAACTACAGTATCTAAAACCCAATCTTTTCTTGGATTCGCATATTTTTACCGAGAGTTTATACCAAAATTTACAGCCATTGCTCAACCTTTGATCTGTCTCACATCCAAGCATGCCTGTTGGAGCTGGGGTGTGGATCAAAAGGAGGCATTTGAAAAGCTTAAGTTCATGTTGTCCTCAGCTTCTCTATTGGCGCTTTTTTCAGCCGATAGAGAGACTTATTTAGAAGCAGACGCTTCTGGGTATGCCATTGATGGAGCTCTTTCTCAAATTGACAAAAAGAACCAATTAAGACCGATAGGTTACTTTTCACGTAAATTGACACCAGCAGAAGCAAACTATAACATTTACCATAAAGAACTACTCGCTATTATGACAACAATATGTCATTTTGATGGTGAGCTTCGAAGCGTCGAAAATCCTTTCACCGTGATTTCAGACCACCAGAATTTACAATATTTCACAACTTCAAGACAACTTAGCGAACTTCAAGTCAGGTGGGCAGAGACATTAGCAAGATTTAATTTCAGAATCGTATTTCGGCCCGCGTCTCAGTCCGCAAAACCTGATTTTCTGTCGCGACGAGCACAAGAAGCTCCACAGCAGACATCAGACGAGCGGCTACAAGGCCGCGATATTAAGTTATTCAAGAATAACATAGGCATCTCTTCGCCACAAGAATTAATCTTAAACATTATAAATATGGTAAATTTGCCTGATATGACCTTGAAACAAATTGAAAATACAGAAAACATCATACCCGTTGGCAAAACCCTATTTGAAGATAAGGAAGTCGCCTCGCTGTGGGATTAAGCGCTGGGAAAAGACCAAGCCTTTCACAGTATTCATGCCTCAGTCTCTACAGGCCAGCCTGCTTTGCCATTGGACCTTAAATTGGGGGTTCAAATGACTGGTTATAGCTTAGATAATAGAGGTGCGTTAACGCGACGTAGGGCGCTGTGGGTCTCAAATCTGGAACCACTAAGAACGCAATTAATACAATACTCCCATGACTCAAACATTACTGGATATTCTGAAAGAGACGGTACCCTACACATACTGTCGCGAACATATTTCTGGCCCCAACAATATTTAGACGTTCGCAGATTCATACGAAACTGCTCAATCTGTAGTCGGTCTAAAGCGTGGCGTCAAAGTCCCCAAGGACTACTTAGACCTCTCCCAGTGCTTGAACGCTTTCACAGTGAGCTACCGGTAGATTTTATGACAGAGTTGCCCGCACAAACTGATAAAGATCCCAAACATCTAATGGTTATTACTGACCGTTTACTCAAAAGCTGCACCCTTGAAGCAATGAACTCAATGGAAGCCGAAGCTTGCGCAGAACGCTTCCTATATAGTCATTATCGTTTTCATGGGTTCCCAAGTTTATAACATCAGATAGAGGAGCAAATTGGGTGGGTCATTTCTGGACTAATTTGTGTAAAATGACTGGTATTAAACAAAGATTGTCCACCGCTTACCATCCGCAGACCAATGGTAGTACAGAAAGAATGAATCAGGAAGTGTTGAATTATCTTCGAGAATTTATCAGCTATGCACAGATAGACTGGCGTAATCTACTTCCGACTGCAATGTTAGCCCTGAATAATAGAAAGTCATCGGTCATTAGTACCAGCCCTTTTTTGCCACCTATGGCTATGACGCTGAGCCGATCCAACTAACACACAGTAATTCACGAGCAACAAAATCACCGCAAACACGTGCGCAAACATTTGTGGACCGAATAGTACAAGGATAACACTTAGCACAGGCAGCTATGACAACAGCACAATCTTTGATAGAGGAATCAGCCAACCAACATAGGAGGCCAGCCGAACGATTTAAAACAGGTGATGCCGTCTGGGTAAACCTTAAAAATGTTGAAACCCCTCAACAAAAGAAGAAACTTCCATGGACTCAAGCAAAATATCGAATACAAAAAAAATCGCACCTGATATGTACCAACAGGTATACATAATCGATTTTTTGTAGACTTACTAAGGCGCGACCCAAATGATCCCCTGCCCTCCCAAAAAGTCGATGGCACACAACCGCCTCCATTAGTTGATGGCGAACATCCATTGTATGCTGTCGATAAAATAGTTCGTGCGGAGAAAATCAACGGGCACCACAAAGTCCTAGTAGTCTGGAAGGGGTTTGCTGTACCAACATGGGAACCCCGACAAAATCTTAAGTTGAGAGATGCCCACAAGAAAGTTGTTAGATAATATGGAGAAGTTGACAAAGTAGGTCTACAACAAGGAATTATTGCAGGTCGAACATTACGAAATAGAGCAAGACGTAAGTGTAAGCAATAAAAATAAAATTATAAAATAAAAGGGGGGAGGAAAGTAATGTCCTGGGACACTAGTCACGTGCTATATGGATGCTAGGACTAATATTGATCCACTTTTATGTATTATTATTTCTTGTGCCAGACTTTCACCCTCCATCCAGTGGACATGACACGTATGGAGGACATCTAGAATACAAGTTCCTCCATTTTCCAGCAAAGCCCATCCGGTACCTGACTTTTCCTGCTACGTGCCTCACGCTTGTTACATCAGGTCGAATAGGTAGGAACGCATTCACCACAATGCTCAGACCATGCATTGAGGGAAAACCTTCGTGGGAAAACTTCAATAATTCCTCCTGTACTCTTTCACGACGAGCAGCCGTAGTCCCCCCCTAAACAGGCCGTGTAGGAATCCAACCTACCACTTCTAGAAAACACATCCAGTACCCGAACAACTGTGCCAACTGCCTGTTGAAAATCAATTATTATTCTTCCCCCATTCTCCCCTGCATTGCGCTCAACCCCCATTTGAGAGGGCTGAAATTCCGATATCGAGAGCTCGAAACCGAGGCATCGGTGCCTCAGCTTTTGTCGCACATTGATCTTTGTCTGTGTGAGGCGTCTTAGTTCGCGCCGTCTTTGGAATGTGTCGAAAAGTTGAGAATGTTGATGTCGCGGTCGAGGTGCCTGTCTAAAATGAGGCCGAGCAAGTGCCCAGTCCTGCACGCAAAGTTAGTAAGGTTGAAAGCGAAAGGAATTTTACCTTTGATTTTGGGAGGTTGTTGGTGAGACGTTTAGTTCTCCCAGTCAAACTCAATCGGGAAGTTGTTAGAAGACTGAATAGAAGAGACCCAAACTTTTGATCTATCGTGCCGTGAACGGAACCTAGCCCATGTATCAACCGAAATCGACTGGGCCACGCTCAGCAAGCTGCCGTTGCTTTTGGTGTTGCACGATTTGACTAGGCTCATAACCTTGCCACTTTTATGTATTATTATTATTATTATTTCATTTTATTGTCCTGTCTGAGTCTATGACTATGTAGGACATGCAGGTCCTCTCTGCCTATAGGCCAAGGATACCTATGCCAGTAGTATATCCTCTCCTGTGCCTCCCATACAGCTACCCCCAAACAGTACCGCCCCTCACAAGCCTTCGTTTGATCATACACTTAGAGGAGCCCTTTGCACTTCATTATTTCCCCTCTCCAGCCAACGAAACGATGGCCATTTGCGGGTGTATGACAGCAAGTTCACTTTTATGTACATACATTGTTTAGTGAGCCGATCTGTCCTTCTCTCTCTATAGATTACAATCATATTATTGTTTTGCCTTTAGTCAGAGCCTTTCCTGAACCTTGTGCCATCACAGCTCGAAGCAGGGCCCTCCTCCGTAGCGGAACTAAACATCCAACACCGGGAATTCCGTCGATTCTAGGCTCTCCCGAAGGAGCTGTCATCTTAAGTAGATGGCTTTATGTTATGATGTGCCATAACAGAGTAGTCTAGATTAGGACATCGGGTGAGGCCATAAGCCACAGGACAATATCACTAGTGCATCAGTTAAGCGAGCATGTATATACTCTCCTAGGTGTACCCACAATAAAACGACACAGGTTTTTTCTTACACTTTCTGTTCATATCCTTACAGCACAATTTTGTACAAGTCTATTCATTGTCACCCATAGCTAATAACATTACCCGCTCCAGCACTACTCAGTAGTATAGCTTCCGCATTGCTCATAACCACAATAATTTATGATACCAGCTCCCTCGAAGAAATTCAATGTCGACACTGACTGTTGAAATTTGTGACGTCTGTTAGACCATGCTAAGGCGTTAGCCAGCAACAAGCATATATCTTGAAAACCTGAATCAGGTGTTGGATAGTTTATGCACTACACCCGCTCTTAATACAGTGGCTGGCATTATAACACGTACAGTCAGACCACTGTTAAGACGATGTAATCGGGGCCGTGAAAAATATCGTCATATAGAGGATATCGTTTTAATGGATATGATTACGTAATCCAACTATCTAGGCTACTTTGTACTTTTGATGCCTCTTTTATACTCCCAATTGCCGTCTCTAATCGCTCTAATACCCTTGAATAGCTTGAATTAAGAGAATCTTGACTCTCAGTATAGTCAATCAACACTTTCAGAGCCATTTCTGCCTCTTTTGCTGTCCGCAAAGGCTGTTCGTCTTGTACTACCTCTTCTTCGTCTTAATTTGTTCCCAAATATTCTCCTATCACCTCTTGTAAGATCATTGCCTCGTCAAGCATCAAATTCCGTTCCTCTTCCACCTCAATTGGATTAAGAAAATTGTCTATTGCCATTGAATCTCGTTTGTCTCCAGCTCTGAATACCTCATTAAATAATTTAGAAAGTTCAGTCGGAAGTTGTTATGATAGGTCTATGATTCGGGTGTACATACAATTTGTGGGAGCTCGCTGCTAGTGATCACAGATGTGCTGCTGGGCCGGACAGGTCAAGAAGAGGAGTGGAGAATGATCTCTGTAGAATGAGGAAAGACTGTATTGCTTACTAATTATACTAACTCAACGAAGCAGGAGCAAACAGAGCAAATGCATGCAGTCGCGTGACCATCATAACTGAAGCTGTGCACTGTAGCCATGTGGGTCTAGGCACAACAGAAGTACAGACGTAGGAAGAGCAATTGGCTTGGAAATAAGAGTCGATTTCCAAAAGTAATTATGAATCGTTGTATTTGTAACTTCGTGTGACGGGCTTTGCCCGGATTGGGACTGGTCACTAGGACCACTCCGTCTCCAAGGTAAGGTAGTGGCAGAGCAACGCTCCTGGATAGACGAAAGGGGGCTCTAAGGGGGTATTAAAGGGAGTACGTACCAGATGGGGTAGTACGATACAGGAGAAGAGAGCCGGAAGAAAGGATTAATTCTCATGTGGCTAAAGGGGGGAATTAATACTAGCGTACGCGGAAGATATAAAGGACAGGATACGATACGGTAGTTTAGCTTTCCCGAAGGAAAAATTATTCATTTCCATTGCGTTATCGACTTCAAGTACTTCTGAATTCCTTAAACCTTTTACACTTCGTTATTCCAACTTCGTTAGATCCAGCGAATTGCTAGTCGAATATTGACACTTGATTGTGGATCTGTACCCTCTTCAATTGCTTGTAGAACAAAGCGGAGCCAGTATTGTCTGTAGAATACTTTGTAGTTCTGAATAATACCTTGATCAAGAGGTTGGCACCGGCTTGTACTATTAGCTGGAAGCCAGCAGATCTTGGTGTTCGACGGAGGAGGGTATAATTCAACGGCAGAATAATGGGCAGAAAAATTATCTATTGTCAATAGTACATCTAGGGTATTTCCAATGTGGCGATAGAATTTTTGAAGCCATTCGCCCATAATTGCTGTGTTCATCCATGCTTTGGAATTCCACCTCCACTTGCCACTCATTGTCTGAATACTAACGTTTTTCAAGGCCCGAAGCGTCTTATATTTGCCAATAGTCTAAATTGGAAGTCGGTCAGAGCCTGTAGTATTCGTACAACAACAGAGAGAAACTCGGTCCTTGTTTTTCTTGAGCCCCGGGTCGAGATTGTGACAATAGCCCACGTGAAGGTAGCATTTTCCAAAAGAGACCTGACTCGTCCATATTATATATGTTTCTTCCTCAAACTCTCCTGAAATTGTCTGCAAAGCTTTCATTTCGGCTTCTGCAGCCGCTGGAATTGAACCAACTTCACCGTGTTGTATCCGATTCTGAATATGGTATTGATTCTTGAAATTCTCAAGCCAACGAGCGCTGAATTCAGGGCACGGTTGGCTAGAGTGCTGTGATAACTATGTCCAAATCTGCTTTGTCTTCTCACGGAGCAAATCCTCAGTTGTGATCCCTCCTCCTTGTTCAACTCGTATTTGCCACTCCAGGAGAATACTCTCAAGGTCAGGTCAATTTCTAGCTCGCTGTCGTAGCGTAGTAGTACTTGTAGCTTCGTCGAGTTTCACAAAGGTCTTGCTCAAGGACTCGGAGACTGTGGACTGGCTTAATCGATGGTCGTACTCAGCGAAGAACCACTCAATGCACTGTTTTTGTGTTGGTTTTGGGACCTGGCGGTGCGCCCATCGTTGCTCTACAGAAATTCCCTTTTTTGGCGGTATTATTAGTACCAATTTAATTAAAAAAAACCTGGTTAAGACGATATTCGGAGGTTGAAGTACGATAATCGAGTAATCGGTAAATGTTTGGAAAACAAGTCCGTTTCGGAAAAAATATCGTATAAACGGCAATATCGGCTTAGCCATGATCGTCTTAACAGGGGTCTGACTGTATCTCGATCCACACAAGTAATCGAGATCTATGGAAGTGTAGAAACATATCATTTCTAACTTAGTATCAAATGAGGAACTCAACTAGAATGAGACATACGTTCTTGGTCATGTTAAAGTAAGGGAATTAAGTGGTACTTACAAACTGAGGTGTACCAATTTGTTTTAACAATATAATAGTATACAATTTTGCCACTTTCTCGTTTGATCTATCAACTCTAGTCCTAATTCCTCTTAAGTGATATGTCTCAAGGCTCTAACAACTCTTATTGTCGGTAAAAGGATCATATTTGGGCGGTATGAATTCTTCTACGTATTTGCGGTGTTCAGGATGTCGTGAGGACTCTAACAGGGACCTGACTTAGCCCATTAGCGAGGCGCTTGGAGTAGAGGAAGAAATGGGAGAGAGAGAGGAGAGGAGAGGAAGAGACAATATTATTTGTATTTCGAGATACCAGTTAATTGACTCTGTTCACCGACTTCGTGACGGCACGCAATTTGTATTACTTCTTGTTTTACCCACACTTATTGTACTTCCCAAATGACTCTGTTATTTTTACACTAACCAGCACTCTATTCGACTAATACCTGATAGGCTATATTACTAGGCAATGGGTGTAGATAGTAAATAAAATTTACCGTAAACATGTATATTCTTCTTGTGAAACTTTCCGAAAATTAGAAGTCTCAGTGGAAGTGCCCTTTTAACATCTTTTATTAGTTTGAAATGCACGGCAGGGTGGCCTTGGACCAAGCAAAACATGCTGGACTTGGTAAAAAGCACTGGCACGTCGTACAGTTCATATAGCCTGAGCTGGCCGACACGAGCTCTTAGATTTCTATTGTGAGCTGGCACAACTTTTAATAAATATCAAATAATCCTGGAACCTCGGTTTCGTTGTAACGCTCCATGTCCAGTTTCCGTCCTCTCTGCCGCCGCAATCATTATTTTGATCACCATCAAGATTTTTGTAATCTGATCTCTAGGGGTGACGAGGCAATTCAGATTGGATCAGTTGCGCCAGTCAATATAAGTCTTGGAGACTTTCTGATGAGAGAAAGACGTTTAAATAGTGCCATACTGACAGGTGTTCAGCTCATGAGTTCTAAAGACGTTGTGACCGTTTGTAATTCATTCATGTTTTGAGTAAATGTTGGAATGAGATTTTATTATTTCATTTTATTGTCCTGTCTAAGTCTTTGACTATGTAGGACATGCAGGTTCTCTCTGCCTACAGGCCAAGGATACCTATGCCAGTAGTATATCCCCTCCTATAACTCCCATTCAGCTCCCCTCAAACAGTATCACCCCTCAAAAGCTCTCGTTAAATCATACACTTAGAGGAGTCCATCGCCCTTCATTATCTCCCCTCTCCAGCCAACGAAACGATGGCCATTTGCGGGTGTAGGGCAGCCGGGAAAAATCGCAAAAACCACTGGTTGTGGAGCTTTCCTAATACCGACACTAGGATTCTATCCGAAGACATATTGCCCCTTCTGAAGCGTTCGAAGAGGCCGGCCAGCTGGGCGCTGCAGACTTGTGAGTACCTCGGGAAATTCATCCTCTGCCTTTCTAACTTCCTTCCAACTCCTTCCCTAAGGTCGTGCTGGAATGTCAGAAAAGTCTTGACAGAGCGTGATTGCTGTATGGTAGCTTAGCCTAACTTCATTTGTTCCGTCCAGGGCGCTGGGGAGTGCCGTTGACTCAACGGCAAAAGAGGCCCTCCTGGCTAATTAGCCGAAATCTCAATCTTGGCTCCCACAAACGTTCCAAAGTTGAAAACCTCTCAGAAATTTCAGTCCCAGCATGGTCTTCAAAGACCTATTCCACCCCTCTCTCCACATCTCAGACGCCTATCCTTCCTCAAGATGTATAGCCCCATTAGAGCATCAGTCCCCCATAAACCATGACACGAGCTTTGTATACTATGACTTAATTTCCTCCTTGCGGGTATACGTAGCGTCGTAAATTTGTAGTGAGTGATGACCGGTAATTAATGAGGCAAGCTCCTGTTTTCAATTGGAGTAACTTCTTTATTGGTCGTTAAGGCGTGATTAAAAGGAGGATGAGGATTATAAGTAAGGCATTGTCGAGAAGTTGTCAAATGGATATATGCTTGAGGTTGCTTTTGACTTTGATTCAGATGTGATTCTTCTTGGCTTTCCCAAATATGCAGAGCATACTGGGCGATTACACCGGTACCACTGGAAGGTGAAGAATTCGTCTTTGCCGGCTGTTGGAATGAGATTGTTTCCTCGTATCTACGCGGATAATTCCTGGATAACGTACGGACGCAGTTGAAGATCAACAAGGCACCTCAAAGTTGGAAAGCATGGGAAGTTATCTCGTCCGATTGGATGTTGGTAAATCCAGGGCGGGGATTTCCAGACAGGCCATGATTGGGTGGAACGGAGCTCTGAACTTATCAACTCGCTACGACTTTTTTGGGCTAATCAAAATCGGCCAAGCTGCTGATGCCGATACCGACATCAAATACTAGTGGTCTTTAATGTCCGAAATATTCCCGATCGGGCTAAGCGATCATCGAGGACGCTAGAAGTTCACCAGGCTGCTAGAGCCTAAGAATCGTCGCTAACCCAAAGGTAGTGACTGGTTGGCCACTAGAACGCATAGCTATATTACCTTCCAACTTCATCCAACACCGGAATTCTACTTGTGAAAGTGGGTCGTGACTCTCGGCCAGCTACATGTCAAGGCTCGATGTGCTTCCATATAATCTCTACTACCAATGGATGTCTAGCCTCCCATCAAAGATTCAAGTTGACTAGGGCTTCAATGAGATGCGATGACGTCAACTTGCAGGTTAAATCGGGGTCGTCTGGCCCCGGCATAGTCGTGAATTAACGCCGAGCACAGGAAGAGTCCAAATAGCTACGACATCTCTCAGCGCTGAGCTACGTGGGACGTCAGAGTTACCTCTAAAAATAAGCTACCGAGGATAATAGGTAGAAACATATGCGGGAAGTAATCCAAGGCCAAGAAAAACCGCACTTGTGGAGCTTCTTGGCTAAGCTAATTACGCATGTTTACAGATCATTTTAGACCGCTATCGCAAAAGCATGGGATTCTTACCCTTGCCTAGTTAAAACATGAGAATTTGTCACAAACAATCACTCACAACGCTCGTCTCCAGCCTTCAGGTTTTTTCAAAGATCAAAGAAGACCTGAGAAAATTCAATTCCGAGCCAAAGTAAGTTTTACGGGAATACTGTCAGTGTGGGGCTAGGTTAGCTTAACATAACCTTATTTCCCCACATGTTAGGCTCCCACGTTTCTCATCTCACATGCTCGGCTAGCTTAGCCGAGCATGTCGAGTCGGTCTCATAGGCACTACTGCACTGCCACGGCGTCAAGTTTGCAGTGGGGATCTAGTAGGGGTTTTAGCGTGCCAATTAGGCCTGCTTAGGCATGGTTACCTTCCACAATGGAGTTAACCCCCGTATTTGTGCAAATTGTTTAAAATATTTGTATGGCAATTCTTTTCAGGAAACCATAGTTTGTAGTAGGTCTTTCCTTCGTACTAAACCCAATCGGTATAATGATCGTCTGCATAACATTTGTGCATTTTTGCAACTTGACGTTATAACTTATTTACGAGTTCAAAGGTATTCAAATTACAAATTAGGACACCAGTCTTACCTTAAACTTGGATCTGAACATGTGGCTGTAATATTTTCAGGCCTTAAAATCTGGTAGGTCCCCAATCCGCATCTATCACAGCCTAAAATCTTGCTGGCATACTCTCAATAAGTTTCACAAGATCTTCGGGAGACATGGAATCCTACACCTCCTTTACAATCCTGCAAAGACTATCTGGATTACGCTACTTTTAGCCACCCAGATTTGGATGATGAAGCTGGATATAATTTTTCATCCTATTCCAAACAGCTTCAATCGGGTTAAGATCAGGCGAGTTGGCCGGCCAGAAAATCTGTTGAATGAGCCAAAGGCTCACCTTCCATTATACGAGCTACTGCGTGAGTAAGAGCTTTATCCTACATTACGGAAAGCCAAGGTCTCATCGAGACCATGCCATTCATAAGAACTTTTTTCTCGCAATATTTTTGGGAGATAATAAATCCCCACTCCTTCTCCCAAAATAGACAGGGGCCTTTTTCTGGCCCTGCTAAGCAACTCCAGAACATCCAGCCGACCCTTTTCGATTCTTCTCCGACAAAATCAGCGTTGTATTCTTGGGAAGTCTAGCTCATAATATTAGAGCATCAAATTACTATCTTCTTAAAAGGGAATATACGAACACTTCTTATCATCAATTCTCTAGAATTTCTTCCATCTTCTATCCAGGTTTTGTCTGTCCATAAAACTGACGACCAGTCTTCATATGCCCAATTACGATGAGCCCCGGCCCATCCCCTGCCGGTCTTCGTAATATTTTGAGATACTGGAGGCTTTATATGAGCTACATGTCGTTGATATCCTCTTTTTTAAGTTCTCTTTGTATTACTCGCTCGCTGATACCAAGATATTTTAAGGGGCCAGATGCGAATTCTTGAAAAGTTTGTTGGAGGTTTTCTGGTGTAGACTCAGCGTAAGATATAATCTAAGTAAGATCACCTGCTTTCAGTCTTGAATATGTTTTTTTTCTCTTTGAGGGAGATAGATCTACGGCGCAGTGAATAACTAACCATTCCTCGAGAAGTGCCTGGTTGCGCGGTAATCTGCGTCTAGTTTTTGCCAGATTCATGGAGCCCGTAAATCTCGAAATTTTTTTAATTTTAATTAGTTACTATTTAATTTTTCGGCTTACAAGAATATTTTGAGCGCTGGATAATTGTTTGAATCAAGGTGTTGAAGGTGGGGTCTGAAGTAGATTCATCTGCAAAATAAGGTTAGTATCGAGTGAAGCCATGTTTCTGCTGAATAAACAACTTTGTGTTTCAGAAATCTAACTCTTTTTATCAGTCAAGCACAAGATGAGAAGAGCTGTGTAATTTCTTAGATGTCAGCGGACAGCGAAGTGATGGGATAAAACTGATCTTGGATTTGCACAATACTGAGGGTGACAATAAATCAAGTTGTGCCCTTAATCTAGGACAAGAATTATATACCATGTCGAATTAGGCACTAACAGGGGAAGAGCCCCTGAAGCAAATATGCGCCCCACTTAAATCCACTGCAAACTTGAGCCCGTGGCCACATGGTACAATGTCGCTTTTGGCCCTTGTTCGGCCGTCATCTGCCATCATTCCGAACGCATAACTTAAGCCCGCTTCAGCCCTTACATGTTGTTAGGCCCCAGAAATCTTGTTGCCGCGTTTCCCCGCCACCGCGCATCTGTACGATATTCGCTGTAGTCCCAGCAATCCGTGGCTAAGAGGCTACCAAAGTTCCGCTGTGTGCGCAAATCTCCCCCATGGAAATGAACAGCTGGAAGCCCTCGCCCAACTAATTTCTGGTGCCATCCTCAGACGGCGCTTGAGTCTCTTGATCTCATGTTTTGTTAAGAAGATAAATCGAAATGATAGTTAAAAAACAAATTCGCGTCTGTCATTGGAACACGAATAATCTCTACGATGAGTCGGAATAGAATAGAATCCAATTTTAGTCCACAACGAACCTATGAATCTGAAAGACCTTAACTCGGCACGTGGTTAAACTTAGCTGTTTTGCTGCCGCCAATGACTGACAGATCTTAGTCTGACAATTTATTAGTACTATCTTATTTAAAGGGCTATTAATTGGGAGGTGTAGATCCAACCTAAAGGAGACACACATGCCTTAAAATGCATTTAGGTTTGAGATAGTGAGAAATAAAAATTTCATCAGAGTTCATGTCATTTTGATGATTGTACGCGATAGCTAATTTAGTTGATGGCATCTCTGAATCCCTGCTTTCAAGCCTCGAGCTCCCTCGGCTCTACCATTTGCTCAGTTCCGAAAGTATGTCGGCATTTTTAGCACTAGATCACGTTACAATTCTTGATGCGAGCTCCGATGACGAACATGATCCACTGAGACATTCAATGCCACTCGCGGTGAGCTTTAGTGTCCTATATAAGCACAACTATATACAAATTTACTATTAACCTTAAAGCTATCTAGATAGTTTTAGCTGTCCTTCATAGTCATAGACTCAGTAGGGACATTAATAAAATTCTATTCTATTCTATTCTATTTAGTGTCCTATAGAGCGCTGCATATTAACCGGTCTATGATCTCGTCTCCGGACCGAGAAGGTTGCACGGCATCAACGTCTGGACCCTGGCCCGCCTTTGCACTGACTATACGAGTAGGGTCGTGGAGCTAGCCCGAAACTGTATTCCGTGAAACGCCTATTTAAATGTTATAGTTGACCAAACTCGCAGCCTACAGTCATATCTTTACGTGGAGCTTTCTCATAGGTAAAGCCAGATTAAATTCTAATTCCATGGATATTATCAGGCATGGCCTTTATATCTTGGTATCAACTCTTCCAATAACCAAAGGAATAACGCCAACCAAATTCCTTTTCTCTGGTTGTTCTCCGCATTACAGTATTTCGGCTTACAAAAAAAACAAATATTTATACCTTGTTTAGGGCAATTTAGCCACAGCGAACTTGAAGTCATTTGTACAGAACAGAGCAAAAGTCGTTTCTTGTTGAGCTTCGCCTCATGTCCTGGGGTGTGGATGCTTCGGCGAGGTCTGTAGACAACATCCCATAGGAATCAAAGTAGAATTTGTAACAAGGCTCACCATTACATTTATCTATAAGGAATGTTCGATCATGTCTAGTCGATGAGAAATGAGCATTATAAAATAATGTAAGTAAATATAAGGGCTTAATGGTTTTTAAATATCTGATAGGGGAAGAATCTCTACCGATGCTCGCACTACGCAGCAATTAGCTTCCCATAGCGGCTACACCAGATGAACTTTCGGTAAATTTTAACAGATAAAGCTTTACATTGCGCAGATATATAGCTTGTAATTGAGATAATCTACTATCTAGACCTTCTAGTGAATAATAATGCGAGTAGAATCTTGTTACTACAGGTCATGTGATGGTATTTAGTTACGTGGAAGAAAGAAAACCTACTTACCACTTATTTTCGTTAATCTCCTTATTGAATCCTTCATCAGAAATAAAAAATTAGACAAATAGGACCTAGAACTAGGTGAGATGTTATGAACTGATAAGTGGATAACCGAATATTTTTGGGTTGCATCTTATTTTACTAATAAGACTAAAAAGCTGCTAAGAAAAAGAAAATTAATTAAAGCTTGACTGGATATCAATAAAAAAGGTGAGAATGGAGACGAGTTGGTGTTTGTAGAGGTGGAGTGAAGCGTTTAACATTAGCCCCTAAACTTTGTCAAATAAAGTGTCCAGCAAATCGACCTAGACTTGCAAGGCATAGTTTCTTGCTAAACTACAAGAAGATGTACATCAAAATAAACTTTTGTACAAGATACAGGCAGGACTGACTTTCATTGATTCATTGTTGTATAGACCATCTTTAGAGACGCAATGTATTGGTACAATATTTCTATCATGCGTAAACGAATTGATTATCCCAAGCTTCATGTGTCATTCCGCCGGTGAAATCGTGTAGCCTTAGCGGCTTTAAATTTTCACTGCAGGCGGTTGAGTTGGGGATTTTGGTGCGGAGGTTAGGGCGGTGAGCTTTGTAAAGCAAGCGGGCCGTTAGTCAGATGCAGCATTCAAAAGTAGGGATATATTGTGGGGTTGGTGGCGGAGGGCTGACGAGCTTGTAGGTCTGCGATTTGGGATGGACTTTTAAGTTGGGAGTAGAGGTGATGAGCTAATTCGGTAAAAACAAGTGAAGGAGTCGTGGGGAGGCTAGTAGCCGTTGTAGGGAGCGTAGCTTATGAATATAAGCATTTTGATCGGTACGAAAACCCGGACACACTCTCCTTCTGCTTAGGTCGATACATACATTCTGCGTACCCCCAGCGCAGTCATTTCAATTAATGGCCCCCTCCCACGGTCTTCAATCAGTTTGAAATTGCTATTCCTTTATCTCTCGCTCTTCGCTTTCATAATACCATCCCTTGATCCCCACATCGAATTTCGAAGACCACTTCATCAGTTGGGACCTCAGCCTTAAATTGAGAAAAGCTCTTGTTCAAGTTGAGCATTCGTGACTCAAAATTCCACATGTACGGTTGGAGATTCCAGATAGTTAAATCAGCAGCCAGTACCCAGCAGCACAAAGTAGGATACGGCGCGTCAAAGTAAATATTAGCACGATTTGGTTATCTATTTTTCCTTTTTAATCTAATGGAAAAGGAAAAGAGCCTTGATATGGGTGGACAGCCCAACAATTCTAGCGATTTTGTAAGTTTTGGCCCATCCCTTTACGATCATGACTTAATCTTCGTACAACCGTAAAGGTTCGTAAACTGTTCAAGTAAGTCGTGTGCCAATTATTCCCCCAAGAATCAATCGGCTAACCTCCAATTTTCTAGAATGTTGGAAGATCCAACATATAGCGAAATCGTACGTTGGGCAGATGGGGGCGAAACCTTTGTCGTACTCGAGGTACAAATACCTTCCGCCACCCGGCTGAGCCACGATGAATAACAGTCGAACAGAATGAGAAATTCACGAAAATGGTCCTTCCAAAACACTTCAAGCACAGCAACTTTGCATCGTTTGTACGTCAACTAAACAAGTATGATTTTCACAAAGTACGACAAAACAACGATGATAGCGCTTCATCGCCATACGGTCCGAACGTTAGTTATAATTCCATTCATTTTCTCAACTAAGACACTCTTTAACAACAGATATCACTAGGCCTGGGAATTCAAGCATCCAGAGTTTCAAGAGCACAAAAAAGATCTCCTCGATAACATTAAAAGGAAAGCTCCAGCAACGCGAAAACCAAATCCTGCCATTGAAGAACAATTGACATCTCAACAAATCGACCATCTAAATAATCAACTAGCTGCGTCACAACAGCAAGTGCAACAATTAACCGAGCGTTGCAATGAGTTGGCTCAGGGTCATATCAACCTTTTACAGCAAGTAGTCCAACTTCAAAATTTCGTCCGAAATCACGAGCGTGTAATGCAAAAAGTTATGGGATTTCTTCACAGTGTCGATGCTCAAAGGAGAAATAGTCGGCTTACATTCAGGGCCGGGATGGGTGGCGGAGAGATGCCAAATGATAGTAACATCGACGACCATGTAGCTTCCCCATTGCAACAAGCGACAGAACTCTTGGGGCAGTTTTCCGCAGAAAACCTTCCAAACAAAGAGCTGAAGCAGATGACAAATAACTATAACCCGCAGAATGATTATACTACACACTCAAATAACCAGCCAAATGCCCCCTTGTCCCTTCAAACAGATAATCATAATATGGGGTATCACGTGTCAAATGACCTCGATAGCTCAGTTTATCCAGTTGGCAATACCAATGGCATAAACCCAATTCATAGTGAGCATATTCACAATATCCCTTATGCACCTCCGGCGAATATTTTACTTCAAACCTCTATGCAGTCAGAAATAATTCCAGAAAACAGTCCATCTACAAAGCCAAAGAAAACAACGGTTAAACCATTATGGACAGACGGAAAACCTAGTATTCTACTTGTTGAAGACGATAAAGTTTGTGCTCGTATCGGTACAAAATTTCTTCAGTCCTTTGATTGTGCTGTTGACACAGCAGTAAGTCATAGTACCAACACCAAAGATATTTGTTCTAACGTTATTTAGCAAGATGGTTTGGAGGCTGTAAACAAAGTTAATACAGATCAATTCGCATTTGATCTTATTCTTATGGACATTATCATGCCTCGCTTAGATGGGGTTTCAGCCTCTGTTTGTATCAAGGAGCTTCGCCCAAATATACCAATTATAGCCATGACGTCAAATATTCGGGCTGATGACATTGAAATGTATTTTTCGCATGGTCCGTTCTTTTTGCGGAATATTTTCACTCTATTAATTGGTTGCAGGCATGAATGGTGTCTTACCGAAGCCATTCACCAAAGAGGGAATGCTACGTGCACTGGAGAAACATTTACCTGAGAGCAAGGATGCCGCTATATTCCAGCCATCTGTAGCAGCGCAATTACCCCCAGATTTCACGCCTACTCCATCAAGCCATCAAGTTCACAATTTGAATATGCCACATTCAACTAACTCACTACTAAAACACGAATCATCTAAGAAAACGACACCGCCAACTGCTGCTTGGAATTCTAACAACCAGCTTCCTGTGAACCCACCAGTAGGAGCTTCACCTTCCGGCTATTTACAACAATCTATAGGTGAAAGCCAGACTTTTAATATGACTTCAAATATGAACCAAGTTCCATCTGGCTTCAACTCATCTCAACAGAATCAGACTTCAGGAGTTCAACGACTACCACAACGAAGAGTATACACAGACTTAAGCAATTCCCAACCTGATGGCCCGTCAGAAAAGCGACAGCGAATGTTTCCGCTCCAACCGGGAGCATTTGCTCAGTAAAAAATGCGAAGATCTGACCATTCGCTGTGAAATTAATTTATTTCTACCTTATTATTAACTGAGTGACATGTAATAGTAAACTCAAACTAAGCAGGGGCTTTGGTATTATATGGTTATGTTGACTGATAGGCGTATTCGGGGAGTTACTTGATAAACAATTATAACGAAATCTTGGTTAGAGGGAATCGGTGTTTCGGATAGTCTGGATTTTGAAGAAAATGATGAGCAGTTTTTTTTTGGAGTTCAGGGAAAAGAAAATCTCACCATAGTAGATTTCATCAGAAGGAAAACAGCACATTCATCGAATAATTATTTCCTAGAGGTTTCAGCTCAAATCAATACCCTTGCAAATATTTAGGAAATAGCGATTGGTGGATAAATTGTAAATGAATAAGCTTGCGAGGATGTCTGTACTAAAATTTGAGTCCCCCAAGCCATGAATTTTTGAGATGGGGCAAGTAATAGTACCTAAACATGTAGAGGCAATCAGTAAGCTACATTACTAGGAATCTGCTCAACAAACGCTCATTTTTGATTCAGTTCACGACCCACAATCTACTCCCAATCCTGGAGCAGGCCAATTATTTTGGTTGTGACAAACAAATGGGCGTGCACAATTTTCTCGCTGACATTGAAAAACTATTATTTTGTCCGTGCTGTGTAGGCGGGGTAGATTCTAGTTAGCGATGAATTGCAGGTTGCAATCGGTCTTGAGTCTCAACGGGAGGGTCATAATTTCCACTTCTTTTTTACACGCTTGTGAAATACATTTAATCACAGCATCCATTGAATCAACACCGTCTGGTCCTGCCAATCCTATAGGATGTCCTAACTTGAAGCGCGCATTTTTCAAAATTTACAAAATCACAGCCCTACTTTTATTCATAGTTTATCCCAAATGTCTCAAAAAACCAACAAAAGTTTGTTACACGGGGCACGAGCTGAAATGAAGGGAAGAAAAGGGCCAAAGAAAATCGAGGATAATAGAGAACATGCCCTACAGGCAGTGGTATGAATTCTTGAGGCCATTGCTTTCTTAGATTGGGGAATTAATAATTGTTGTAGGTGATCGCAGATTGCTTTGAGACCAGGTTTAACCCTTTTACCTTGGAAACACCCAGAGTAAGCTTCTTGTAGTTGAAGCAGCACCACAGGCTACTGGTTGCTCTCTAATATTATTCTAGTGTCTTCTTCCAGTAGCAAACACGCCTCTCATCGAGTACACGCTAGAGTTTCTTGCCATGTCAGGTGTTGCTGAAGTGTACATTTACTGTGGAACGCAAGCCACTGCTGTTGAGAGTTATATGCTTCGCTCTAGGTGGCACCCTAGTATTCCAGCTTCTCCATTCCAAGTACTTGAGAACATTAAGACTTCAGTCAGGTCGGTTGGTGATGTCATGCGAGATCTAGACTCTCGGGATCTCATCACTGGCGACTTTATCTTGGTTTATGGCGATCTAGTATCAAATATTTGTATTAGGAATGCGCTCGCGACCCATCGCGCACGCAAACAAGCTGATAAAAACGCTATAATGACTATGTTACTAAGAACTGGAGGGTTGGATAAGCACAGGACTAAGAGCAAGGGAGTTTCACCCGTTTTTGTCATTGACCCTACCATCAACCGATGTTTACACTACGAGGAAATGCACCCTATGCAGGCAAACAAATACATTAACCTTGATTCATCTCTACTGACCGAGCATAGCGAGTTGGAGGTTCTGACCGACCTTATAGATTGCGGTATCGACATTTGTACACCCGACGTCTTGGCTCTATGGGCCGAATCATTTGACTATGAAATATCTCGCCGACATTTTTTGCACGGGGTCCTCAAAGATTACGAGTTAAATGGAAAGAAAATTCATACAGAGATCATTGACGATCACTATGCCGCGAGGGTCTCTAATCTCCAGTCATATGAGGCCGTTAGCAAGGATATATTGGGCCGGTGGACGTACCCTTTCGTTCCCGATAGCAACTTGGTAGCAGGTCAAACGTACAAGGTAGAACGAGGGGGTCTATGTAAGGAAAATGGCGTAATACTGGCTCGGACGTGTAAAACTGGAAGGAGAACAGTGTTAGGAAGAGATACAAGCCTTGGTGATGGTAGCACAATCTCCAGCAGTATAATTGGAAGGAGATGTCGTATTGGTAATAATGTCCATATTCAGAATGCCTATATTTGGGATGACGTCGTTATCGATGATGGTACAACAATCGACCGGGCAATCGTGGCCAACAACGCATCCATCGGAAAGAACTGCAAAATTGAGCCTGGCTCGCTCGTTTCTTACGGCGTGCGCATTGCAGACGGGATCGTGGTTAGTGAAGGCCATAAGATTACTTGCTTTAACCATAACCCTAACGATGGCTCTGAGCCCACGAAGTTGTCACTGACCGACCCATCGGCAGTCGGCGAAGGCGGCCAGGGCTACCTCTGGGAAGAAGACTCGGATTGCGAGGACGAGGCATCATTTTTTCAATCTTCCCTCATCTACAGCACTGCGCACCTCAATATATCTGATTCATCCATATCCACCTTTGCCTCAACTGTCTCCAACGACGGCGGCGCCTGTAGTGATCGGCGTCACCCCAGCTTTACCGGATCCATCATCTCGGATACTGACGGGACTGCGGGCAACGAGGGCTTCCACTATGACGCCGTCAACGGACTCCTCGATACCCTGCGCGAGAACGGTGACTTCGACTCAGCCAAGCTCGAGTTCATGGGCTTGCGTCTTTCTAATGACGCGACAGACCACCAGATCCGGCGTGCTATTGCCGTTGCCTTTACGAAACGCATTGCTCAGCTTGTAGAACATGAGAAGCTCGAAGCTCTCAAAGCCACAACTCACGCATTCAGCACGCCGGGCGCCGAGAAGTTCCTCCGCGAAGTTGCCATTGGCATCGACCGTCGTATCGATGATCAGGTTGACTTTATTATTTGCCTTCAGAAAGATCTCTTGCATAGAGCTAGCGGTGCTACTATTCTTGCAGCCATGAGTCAGGATCTCTACACCCGTGATATACTTGAGGAGGGAGCCTTTTTACTGTGGTGGGAGCTGGGCGAGCGATTAGGTGCAGATGAGGTCTTAGAGATGTCCAAGATACGAGAGAGAACTGGTGTCTTTATTAAGTGGCTAAAGGAGGCCGAGTCGGAGAGTAGTAGTGGTGATAGCAGCAGTGGTAGCGAGGGAGACGATGAGGAAGATGAAGATTAGCATAGTTGCGAGAGTCAATGAAAGGGCTCAGACTAATCTTTAAATCAATACCTACGGGATTGTTAATGATGTACACTATTAATAAACCACCCTTACAACCTATCACTTCCCAACTCCTGACTATTCACTCAAGGAGGTACCTTGGGCGGCTCAACCCCAGACATCCACCCTTTGCCTCATAATAGATGTAGAAACTCTTTGGCTCCGGCGCATTATGGTGATTGGTAGGCATCGATTCCCTCTGTCATGAAGGGTTGCTGAGTTACTCGTCCTTACCATCACCGTCTTTGGTTGTCTCCTGCTCCTTCTGCCACCACGCCGGCTTTGCCCAGGCCGGGTCTGTCCACGGGCCTTGGTCACTGAATTGACAGCCTCCAGCGCACTCACATCGACCGCCGAACGCCTTGGGCAGATTTTCGGCCGGCACCTGGGCCAAGAGCTCCGTTTGGTACCCCTTCCCGAGCACGTGAATCTTGTCAACGGTGACGGGATCGAGCATGCTACTGACCATGCTGAAGGCATTTGAAAAGCCCCATGGCGCATTGATGATGTAAAGGTGACCCAATCTCTCCGGATAGTAGTTTTGGGAGATGGCTGAGGCCTGCTTCACATACGAGTATACGGAACCGATCTTGCTGATGCCGACGCCCTTGAGGTCCATTATAGTACAGCAAGTCTCGAGCAGCTTGCCCGCCTTCCGCGAGCAGGCAGGCAGGCGGGGATCACCGACCTTCTCATACTCAACGGCGAGGTTCATGAGCATGCGCTCGGAGCTCGTCACCTTGTACATGGCGGCAAGGTCGATTTTCCCCAGCTGTTCAATGTAAACGGGACGCCCATCCTGTCTGCGGTGAGCTGCGCGCCATCAAGTTAGGCCTGCGGGAGACGCTTCTACCTTGTCCGTCTTGTGATAGTACTGGGGATAGAAGGCGAACACTTTCTCCTTTTCCGTGTATTCAAAGTTGCGCGTGAGGTCGTCAAGCTTGATCTCCTTTCGCCATTTCTCCGTTTCGACGAACCTTTGCCCCGTGTTAGTTCAGTGTCGGCAGGTGTCTCTGGTGGATTCTACTTGCATCTTCTCCGCAAGTGCCAAATCAAACTTGCGGGCTCGCAGGAAGCGCAGCTAGATAGCCATGTGAGCCCTTGCATCCTGCTGCTGACGGGTGTGTGATTAGAAAGTTTGCTTACAAGTGTCAGAGTATCCAGCCGCTCTGTATATCCATCTTGTTCTAGTTTCTTGCGCAGCTCTACTACTTTTGCATCTTGCTCTGGTGTTGTGTGACCGGGATGACCGCTCAGCGTGCAGAGAGAGGTTGTAGGGAAGTCAAAGTTATCATATTTAGGATCCATTGTAAGAAATCAAGCTTCACGTCTTAGTTACAGTATTAATTTAATCGTAATGAAGGCGATCGCTAATGATCGGATTGGAGGGGGTATCAATCCGGAAGGGACGGGCGTAAGGTGTTTGGTGGTGTTGTTACTAAGTTAGAAGTGCTCAGATTTACTTCGTTCAAGCGATTAAGGCAGCGAGTAAACTATGGTGTGAAAATCCATCATTTGTTCATTAACAAGGAAGTAAATACGTGGGTCAAGAGATATCTGGCTTTTCAACTATTCACAGCATGGGACACATCTAGTTCATTGCGCCGTTTCGCTTAACATCAAGTCAGTAAACTAGCCGTTAGGAGACCCGTTTTTGCCACTTTTGTCAAGCTCCTCTCCATCATTCCCCTTTCTCCTTCCTTTTCATGGTCACGTCCCAATTATATACTCTAGCTATAGCTACCTCGACAGTCTATATGGATAGTTAGTTAATCACATTTGTGCGCGCCGTAGTCAGCTTGAGTGATGGACTGTAACTAACAGTTATCTGCTCCCTTAGAAAATCCAAATCATTTTCGCAGTTTAGTAGGCTTTGCCGGGCCGCTGACAACTTGGTAATGAGCAGAGCTTCGGCTTCATCAATGGGGTACGACAGCATTACGTTGGCCTAGAGACACTGCTTAGTTGCCAAAGCAATGAAAGAGATAATTCTCACCCCAAGCCATAAATACACTTCTTCTGTGTATGGAATATTCGCTTTAGCGTAAAGAGTGTCGTTTAGTTCAAACGTGGCTTCGATAGGCTCCGCATCGGGCTATTAACGAGCGATCAGAACCTGCAACCGCATACAAATATCATCGCCTACTTTTTCTTGTCTTCAAGAAGCGTACGGAGTCTAGGGTTTTTTGGATATCAGGCATTTTTTCCTTCAGACCTTCAACACGTTTCTGTTGGTTTGCTTCCATGAAACGGTATTTCCTGTTGATGACGTGTGAGTCCATGGCACATTTTGGTTGTCCAGGCTTGGGATAAATTATACGTGATCATCTCTTGAAAGCTGGCCAGTGTCTGCTCGACATCGGCACGCGAACTCACGTAGTCCTCAACTTTGTCAACGAATGGCGCGTAGGGGATTCCCCTCTGATTTGTAGAAGCCGCTATTTCTGTCCTGAATGAATCGTTAGCTCCGGGCGTGCTGTACATGTAACAAACCTTTTTTTTTGGGGAAGGGGGGGGGCTAAATTCTCACTTCCTATTTTCGTCGGCCATCATGAGAGCTATTACACCGATAAAGCTCGGATTATAGAAGTATTCGGACCAACGAAGTGATGCCCCTATATTACAGAGACCCGGGTGTCGCAATAATCTCGATGCAAGCGACTTTTCAAGTGGTGACTGATTAGGACATCTGCCCCAAGATAAGCATCTTATCTTAGCGCAAGTTTTATTTATTAATTTGCTCCTCGTCAATTAATGCACGTTAGCCGATATGCTCCACGGCCCCTGTCAAGGCCAAGATGATACTGTCGGGAATACCATCGTCATCCCTGTGGCCATCGAATCATTGAACCACATGAGAAGATAGAAAGATGCTCATTTCACTAGATCTTCAGGCACGCTCATAGGCGACATGGTGGGGGACGAGTGGCATTTATCGTGCAGTAACATGGCCATCTCTGTACCTTTTTGAAGCACGTTTCATTAGTCAATTGTGAGTTCCAGCGTAAGTTCCACATGCATGTATATTTCAATGTTCGTGCGGAGAATGAATAGGATCAGGCTTCCATTTCCTGTACTGGATCTGTAGATGCCAAAATTACAATTAATTATTGTGGAACCGAACTAAATTGTGCACAAAAAACTCATTTGCTGTCCGCCAGAGTGACTTTAGACGCTTTAAATAGTTTCGTGAAAGTATCATGTGGATATTTTTGGGTTTAAGAATAAATATAAGAATAGAGAAAGGATCCAAAGACGCGAACCCAGCAAGGCGCTAAGGTATACGGCCTTCCTCTGATCAAGTCAGGGCGGGACCTTCAGTACTCATAGGAAAAAGGTAAAGAAGTCAATCTAATTATCACTAAAACTCTCAAAACTTTATCGGCAGAATTGACAAGTTACGGGTAGGTGATCCCGTAGGACTCCTTACCAACAAGCTGTTTAATCCAATAAAAATCGGGAAATAGCAAGAATTAAAACACTCTTTCCGAGTCTAGTTGACTTTGATTCGCCTGAACCTTGATATCGTCCACTAGGAGATTATTATCTACGGCTCGGCCTCGGCTTACGCAAACTGTTGCCGTCTTGATTTGAATGAATTTCCCACACCTCGACCCACGGAGACAAATGTTGCGCGTCCTGCCTTTAAAGGGTCAGCAGCAGTTACCGAAAACTTGATCTGGCGCCCATAAACACCACTTATTTGAATGGCTCAAAAAACAGCTCTAACACGCCTATTGATCATCTCTGCTCTCAACCATTCCATGTCCCAGATACCTGTCCTCCATCAAGTTTCGAAGCCGCATTTGTTGGTATGATACGGTCCATCTCTATGATATCACAGGTAATGAGGATTGGGTTGCTGCGGTAAAAATGGTGGTTGATTAAGATATACATAAGTGTATCCGTATATGCATGGACTCCACCGAAGCGTCCATACTATCTGTATCCAATCGTGCGCTTAGGGCAAAAATCCAACCTCAGGCCTGTAAGAGCAAGTACTGCGACGAGTGGGAGAGACTGAACACTTGTAGGCGGTGTCCTCTACGGACCTAGGAGTGAAATATTCTCCCAGAGCCAAGCTCAGTCAAGTTTCGCAATACCGAACAAGTTGGTCCACGAGGCAGTGATTCAAAACACTCCACCATGTCAAATTTTCACTCCCAACGAGATCAACTCCTAAGTTTCATCAAGTCTACGAGTATGACTTGGTACATGCTCACTCCAATGACCATACCTCTTGTCGACTTTCTCTGGCCTTGGCCGATCACCAATTACACGCCCACGCCGATATCAACACCCACAATAGGAGGTAAAGCATGGCGCACAAATCTGGGCGACAGTTCTTTGGGATGGACGTGAGAGAAACCAGGAAAAGTCCGCAAGATGATGCAGAGAATTAATACAATCTCGACTGGCGCGAGCTTTGGACTTTTGGTAATGAGTTTTACGAATTGAGCTTTGTGCGTGCCAAAGCTTCGGTTGCGAGAGCGCAGGCGACACTATAAACGCTGCTATGGCTGGATGGTGCGGTGGTACATCATCTGGCCCGGTATCTCAAGTAAGGTCTGGATAGCTAGGACACACTTACCACTCTGGATAGGAGATCGCTAGTCCGAATCCAACAAAATACAACCACATTTCTTGCGAGGCTGGTGTTTCTGGATGAAGAAGGCATGCTTGGATAATCAAAAGGGTTGAATTTATCTTTGGTGGGTACTTACGGAAGAAGGTCGACTTTTTGTGTAAGCAAACATAGCTCAGTGGTATTTGGGAATGAAATCCAGAGTATGTGTGTCTCTAACGTCAAAAGAATCATCCAAAATTCTCACATAGCACCAGTCATGTGTCATAACTTTACAGCTGCATACACATTAAATGATTGAAAAAAGTGCACCGACACCATTGGAGTAGCGATCTCTCATAAACTATCACCCAAATTTTGTAAATTACTACTTGATTTTCTCCTTACGGGTCTACGTAGCGATGTTAAGTTATTATTTATTCATTTTATTGTCCTTCCTGAGTCTATAAGCATGTCGGACATGCAGGTTCTCTCTGCCTCCCATACAGCTCCCCATAAACAGTACCATCCCCTACAGGCTCTGATTTGATCATACGCCTGGAAGACGTAGCATTATAATCTGGTGGTAGGAGAAAGCCGGCGGTTGATGAGGCATGTTCCTGTTTGCATTTAGAGCAGCCCCTTAATAGGTTATTGGAGCGACGTGCTATCAAGCACGATTAGGATGACTCGCGTGAGAATGATAGGCCCAATATTGATGTGTGATCTTCAATCCTAGCTATACATATGATATCTCTCCACTCCGATTCGCATGCAATTCTTCATGGCTATCCTAGATATGTAGAGTTTTCTGATTGTTGATATCGGCATGACTGGAAGCTCAAAGATTTGTCTTTGTTGCCTCACTTATCATGGACCCAGTGTAAACGTTAATCTTTTTCTAGTCTAATTCTGCTCTCCCAAATCACACACCTGAATTTCATGTTTAGCTCAACATCGATGCATGGGAGCCGTGATTTCTCTCTTGATCTGGAGCCAATCCTGTACTTGTATCAGTTTGCCCACACCAACAGACGGATTTCAAGCAACTTTCCGCTGGAATTAGTGGTGAGCAACTGACTTATCTTCAGGAAACATGAGTGTATTGCTACTTGCATACCAGTTATCCACACTCAAGTTTTAAGATAGGGTGAGCCCCATAGACCGCTGGTTGGGAGACAAAAGCATTTCCGGCACGGCTGCCTTGGACAACGTTACAAGATGAGTAGTCGTATCGGCTCGACAAAGCTACGACCTGTTTCATAATAATAACAGAGTTGCGGGGGACGAAAGCTCAACACCTGCGAGTGTTGTCCCCTACGAACCTCCAGCTCTCACAGTAGAGTCTGCAGAGATGAGATTGAGTAACACCTTTCCAACTTTGAGCTGAGTTATCTCCCCCTCCGTCAAAGATACGCTTCCGATATCACATATGACGACCATGACGACGATAATGATGCTAGGAATGAGGAAAGATCATGCGGTATCAAATGCTACAACGGTAGTCAGAGAAGCCCTCGTTATATTAAAACAAGTGCTACCCTCTGGCGGGCAGACAAAAAGCCCACGAAATCAAAGTAAAAGACCCTTCCGCCTTCAAGAAAAGCAGATTTTGACTCATCAATAACATTGTCTCTTCTAATCCTTAATTCCGCATCTACTAGCCAGGAGGACACCTATAATACATGAGTCACCCGACGAGGCCACGTCCGTAACGACTTTTGCGTGCTAGGCTAGGCTCCTTCACGCCAGTCACTCTTGACTAAGAATCTTCTAACATCCTCTCACGACCTTCGGTCTATCATGCGCCATGAACTAGGGGAGGAGTAAGGAGGAGGCTAGGTAGGTGGAGAGACGCTCTTAAGTATGCACAGGTCTGTTGTGTCGGACTAGCCAGCCTCTTCGAACGCTTCAGAGGGGCTAGTACGTCTTCGGATTTAGTCCTTATGTCGGTATTAAGAGTCTCGCATCCAGTGGCCTTGGAGAGTTTTCCCAGCTCTGCATACCTGCGTATGGTCATTGTTTCGTTGGCTAGAGAGAGGAGATACCGACGAGATAACGGCTCCTCTTAGTGTGCACTCGAATAAAGATCTGTGAGCGTATCATTGCAGAAAAAATATCGTGAAGGAAGCAGTAGGCAGAGAGTGTTGTGTGGAAACATGATTGATTCATTAGTTGATATTGTTCAAACTATCATAACCATCTCTCAGTGATAGTAAAAATATTGACTAATTACTAAAAACCTTGATGTGCAAGAAGCATGAATGTTATATTATGTGTTGTTAACTACTTAAATACAGTTTATGACGTGATAGATCACGTGATATATGGGGCATCCATTACACCCCCCCATAAACTAATTATTTTAGATCTATATTAAGTTGATGACAGAACGTTGTATGCTTTATGCGTTGTAATGCTTTAGTTAGTCCATCAGCCTTGCACAGATCTGTTGGTGTATATTTCAATTTAATAATGTTACCTTGAATTGACTCTCGGACAGTTGACTGTCGCATAAGAAAATGCCGATTACGGGCTGATATTTTCTCAGAGTTAGCTGTTATCATGGCAGATGTGTTGTCAATTTCAGTAATGATTGGCTGACTGACAACCTGAAATAGTTCCTCATAAAGAGGCCGAAGCCACTGTGCAGTAACGGCTAGCGTAGTAAGAGCGGCGTATTCAGCTTCGCATGTACTTTGAGCCGTGACTGTTTGTTTCTTTGATAACCATGCAATTGGCGATCCATTTATGAAGAAAAAATTCCCTGAAGTGCCTTTAGAAGAATTTGTATTTCCCCAACTACTGTCTGAAGAGGCAGTGAGTTCCGGTTTTGTTTGTTTGGAGAAAAATAGGGTTGATGATTTCGTCCGCGAAACGTAACGTACTAAGTGCTTAAGCGATAAAAAGGCATTTTGAGAGGGGTTTCGCACGTAGCGACAAAGTCTATTGACAGCATATTGTATATCAGGTCTTGTCATATTTGCAATATGTAGTAGAGTACCGACAGCAGATCGGTATACAATAGCATCAGATTTCGAGCACAGATTCTCCGTATCACGATCGATTAGGTTATCATCAGATATTGGTGTAATTGCGCCTTTACAGTGGATCATACCCATATCTTCACAAAGAGCATCGATTTTGTCTTGCTGATTGATACGTATGCCATCAGAATCTTTTTGGATGTTGATGCCTAGAAATTTGGTCATGTCACCGAGATCTTTTAGTTTGAAAGCTTTAGCCAATGATGCAATAGCCTCATCGATTTTAGAGCGAGATGCGGAGATAATCATGAAGTCATCGACATATGTAGAGATTATTGTTTCAGCACGGCGAAATACATTCGAGTCGGTTTTAAGTGGATGAAAACCCATATCATGAAGGACTTGTCGAAGCTTAAGCTGCCATCGTTTAGGTGCTGTTTTCAGGCCGTAGATAGCTTTTTGTAACTTGCATACTAAATCCCCCGACTGTTCGCGACCATGAGGCTGTTCAATATATATGGGTCGATCAATATCGGCGTGAAGAAAAGCAGCCGTAATGTCAACATGACGGATATGAAGACTATTGGTGGCTGCAAAGGCTAGTAGCATACGCATCGTAGTAGGAGGGAGAACATCAGCATAAGTGTCCTCAGCAAATGGCTCAGAGAAGCCGCGAGCACACCATCTTGCTTTGAATTGTCCATCAGACTTCTCTTTTAGAGCCCATTTACCAGTCATTATTCTCCCATTTGCCTGGGACCGAGGTACTAAAGTCCAAACATTATTGCGACTCATATTATCAAGTTCTCGGTCAATGGCTTTGCTCCATTCTTGAGCTTTAGGGCCAGACAGGGCTGTTTCAATTACACGCCGGTTATTCACACGGAGTGTAAGGATATGGTGTTTGAGAGGAAAAACATTTTCGTGAACGCGGATATCACGACGAATGACTGTTCTACCAGTTTCAGGATTTAGAATGATGTTGCCCCCAGAGAATTCTGTGCCAACATAGATACCTTCTTTTGCTTTGGAGTTTAGTTTATTCTGATCGGGATCTAGCCAGAAAGCACGACAACCGAAAGGATGAAGATGTTTAATGACAGGCATCTTTTGAAATACCGCATAGTATGATGAATTTGGAGCTATGCTGTTTGGGGTTATATTCAGTGAGCTTATAGAAGCAGTAAGAATGATAGGCCACAGACGCAATGGTAAACCTGACTGTAAGTGAAGCGCTCGCATCTTTTCAGTGACTGTACGAACGTTTCTTTCAACAATTCCATTTTGCTCTGGAGCATGTGATGATGACCTATGCCATTCAATGCCACGAGAAAGAAGTTCTTCTTGAAGATCCGAGTTTAAGAATTCAGTACCACTATCAGTGTGAAGAAGCTTTGGAATTTTGTCAAATTTTGTCTTAAGGTGTTGTAGAAAATGGCGAATTTGAGTTGGCACAGTTTTCTTTGAGTAGACCGGCCAAGCCCATTTCCAAGAGGTGAATTCATCAACTGCAAGAAGGAACCATGTAGCATTTGGAACTGATTTGTCCATGGTTGTGGTAGTTAGAGATTTCTGACCACCAACTAGATCCATATGAATAGCCTCACCAAAAGAGGAAGCGGTGCGTAGAGAACCATGTCCCTTGCATTTGGTTATTTTGGTTTTAGTGCATATCTCACATTCAAGAGGAAACCTGGACACTTTAATTCCAGCGGATTTTAGCATGGCATTTTGAGCTTTCTGCCCAGGATGGCCAAGTATACTGTGCCAGTCACGAATTACTAATATGTTGTGTGTTTTTATAGGGTCATTTACATATGGTTTGCATATTAATCTGCCAGATACTCGGTGGAATTTAGCACAAATTGTACCATCTGGGCGTATGAGTTCGACATCACGGTAGCCTCGAGGCCATCTTATGGAGAACCCCTGTTTTTCTAGCTGCGCTGTTGAGAGGATTCGATGTTTTTGACCTGGCATGTGTACAGCACCTTTCAGTAACTCAATTTTGTTGTCAATAGATGGGAATTTAAGATCACCACAGCCGGCAGTCGTTACTCTACCGCCTCCTGCAACACGAACGATATTGGAAGTATTCAAGTAGGATGAAAAATCATGTTCATTTCCAGACACATGAAAGTCTGCAGCTGTGTCTAACTGAAAAGCAGAATTATCAAAAGTGCTATTTAGGGACAAAACCTTGTATGTCGTGGACCCATTATTTTGTCGTGAGGTTTCTATCGCAATTTTCTTTTTCTTCCTACATTCATTTTCTTTGTGTCCTTTAATACCACAAAAGTTACATGCCACAAAAGTTTTCTTGGAGCCAACTGATCTCGAATTTGAATTAGTAGAAGACCATCTAAGACATTCAGAAATCATCCCGTGAAGCCCATGATCTCGACAACGATTGGCAAGGTCCGGCTGCAAACTATTTATGTGGTGCAGAAAGAGGTATTTCATTTGCTGTTCTACCTCTGCCGTTATAGAAGTATGTTCTCTGAGATCTTGAAAACGCTTTTGATATTCCTTCATAAAAGCCTCAATAGTCATGCCTTTATCGGGTTGGAAGGTCCAGAATTGGTGAGTGATGTTCATGAGATTAATTTGCCTTTTCGAGAGATGCAGTAGCAATTGTGGTGAGGATCATTAAAGGAGAATCGCGAGGAGCTGTCATTATATGAGGCGCTACTGCCTTCAGTTTTGCAACCCACCAGGCCGACCACATGATTGCGGTTTTATTATTCGGAGGACTGGATAGAAAAACGGCCGATGTCTCGGTGAGAAGCATGAGACGCTGAATAGACTCGTACCAATGAAGCCAATTTGATGATTTCAAAGTTGGAACAGGAACAATTTTCTCTATATTACCCAGACGTTCTGACCAAGTCCAGATTTCTGTCTTTCTACTAGATTCTTTTATCGAGGATTGGACTTCCTCAGCAGATGCGAAAATAAGTCCGTTGACGATAATGCTGCTGAAGGAACCAATATCTGATAAAGATTCCCGATGTTCTACATTTGCCTCTGATGAGGGCTTAACTTTAAAAGACGACATTGTTTAAATGTGCGTTAGTTGCTGCGTGCACAATTGTGTGTGTGAAGACGAGAGCGCGAAAACCGATGTCGTTCGATTTCAATAGAAAATAACGGACGCTGTATTTGCAGTGGAAGTGACTAGAGGGCCATAACCTGATGTGCAAGAAGCATGAATGTTACATTATGTGTTGTTAACTACTTAAATACAGTTTATGACGTGATAGATCACGTGATATATGGGGCATCCATTACAAACCTAGTTGAGATTCGAAATACATAACTGAGACTAGAGGAGAGTTTCAGAGCGAGCAATTATTCTCGTGAATCTAGATCTGGGCGAGTACAATCTCGTTGCTTGCCTCTCGAGGTCGATGAACCGGAGGTCGGAGGGCAAGACTGACACCTGTACGCGGTGCCCTCTACGAACCTGGGAGTGAAATATTCTCCCAGAGCCAAGCTCAGTCAAGTTTCGCAATACCGAACAAGTTGGTCCACGAGGCAGTGATTCAAAACACTCCACCATGTCAAATTTTCACTCCCAACGAGATCAACTCCTAAGTTTCATCAAGTCTACGAGTATGACTTGGTACATGCTCACTCCAATGACCATACCTCTTGTCGACTTTCTCTGGCCTTGGCCGATCACCAATTACACGCCCACGCCGATATCAACACCCGCAATAGGAGGTAAAGCGTGGCGCACAAATCTGGGCGACAGTTCTTTGGGGACGTGAGAGAAACCAGGAAAAGTCCGCAAGATGATGCAGAGAATTAATACAATCTCGACTGGCGCGAGCTTTGGACTTTTGGTAATGAGTTTTACGAATTGAGCTTTGTGCGTGCCAAAGCTTCGGTTGCGAGAGCGCAGGCGACACTATAAACGCTGCTATGGCTGGATGGTGCGGTGGTACATCATCTGGCCCGGTATCTCAAGTAAGGTCTAGATAGCTAGGACACACATACCACTCTGGATAGGAGATCGCTAGTCCGAATCCAACAAAATACAACCACATTTCTTGCGAGGCTGGTGTTTCTGGATGAAGAAGGCATGCTTGGATAATCAAAAGGGTTGAATTTATCTTTGGTGGGTACTTACGGAAGAAGGTCGACTTTTTGTGTAAGCAAACATAGCTCAGTGGTATTTGGGAATGAAATCCAGAGTATGTGTGTCTCTAACGTCAAAAGAGTCATCCTATATGTATACATAGCACCGGTCATGTGTCATAGCTAGATAGCTGAAAACAAAATAAATGATTTTAAAAAAAAAAAGAACCGGAGGTCATCATGTCTCATAGAATATCAGACACCTTACCTGCCAGCCGCATTAATCTCACATATGAATTGAAATGGACCTTAACCTAATGGCACTGTGTACGAAATGGTCACATGGACCATCTCGCCGCGACAGGTAGATTGAGCTGGCAATAGAAATGGCGGTCGATGCTCTTTCTTGGCTTATAATCGAGACATATTCATTCGCTATCCAGCCATGACATGTAAATAATATCTTGTGTACGTTTTGAATAGTCCTTCAAATGCGAGACTCATCTGCCAAAATGCCTAGATCTGGCCAGTCGTCACTGGAGTCGTCGACACAAGACTGTCGGAACCGGAATGCGCGGGGCGTGCAGCCATTGGATGGCAGTCGGGTCAATGTCTGTAAGGTAACTCTCTGCAAATATCAGACCTTCTACTTACTGTATCGGATTAAGACTTTCCTTTTGGAAATATCTTTACTTTTAGCGTTACCTTTATCGATGGAAATATCATTCTACCTACATTTTTTCCAAGGCCAACTCGACCAATAACTCTGCCGGCAAGGACGAATTCTCCACCTTCCGGTGGTGTCGGTGTAATTGCTCAGTATGCTCTGCATATCTGGGATAGCCATGAAGAATCGCATCCGAATCGAGGTTGAAAGCAACCTCAAGCATATCTAAAATCGACGACTTCTCGTCCATGTCGGACCTATCATTGTTGCGCGAGTCCTCTACCTCAATCTTGCTACATCACCTCACCTTCACTTCTGATAAAGATGTTACTCCAATTACAATCGGGAATTAGCCTCATCAAAGATCTACCAACTCCCACAATAAAGTTACAATGCTATGTATACACACGAAGAGGAAACTGAGTCATTATATACGGAGCTCGGGTATCAGTCTATGGGGGACCGTTGCTCTAATGGGACTTCAAATCTTGAGGTCGCGAGTTGGCATGCTGACATACACTTTTCAAGTGTTTTCGGCTATGGGATACTCGTGGGTGCTGAGGCTATGACTTCGGATAGTACCACCGATACTCCAATAACAGGCAGCGATGGATGGTGTTGTGGTCCATCTCATGGTCGTGATCTCCACAAGCTAGAGCCTGGTTAGCCTGGACGCCTACCTCACTCGAGAAAGGGAAGACTGCGAGGCCACATCTCGTACCGTGGCTATGAATAATTTGGGCAAAGGCATGATAGGGTAACTACAGGTTTTTCCTGTTTTCAATTTGGTGGATATTGATGGTTAAGGGAAGGGTGAGAGTCCCTAGCACACAGGTCTCGAGTGGTATCAGCAAATGCAGTCACTGCATGAGTAGTCCGAATGTTGTTGGAAATCTAGACTTCGTATGTATGAAGGTTTATATTTCTAGTTTGATCATCAAGATCAATTTACTTGATTCGATTGCATACAATTATGCTCAGCTAGGGGGCACGAGGTTCAGTAGTATCTGAAATGCAGTGGCTAGGAAATGCTACCATGCGGTAATTGGATGGCTGGTTGTAGCTAGATCACTGGGAGTTCGGGATCACTAAAGCCTCGGGAATCTGTATTTAAGGATTGATTTATTTGTATATGTTAAACCAAGTTAACGGAATATTACATATTATTAATTCATATTGAGAAGAGAGTTCGATATCGTAAACAGCTATCAATATATTCCTGTCCGAAATTGTACACTTGTTCTTCGAGATATTTCCTCCTAGAAATCCTTGACAATTTCTAACAAATGTCAAACTGAGTTATTGTTGTAAATGGTCGTCGGGAAGGACTAGCTTTCTCCGTGTCATGTTCTATGAGAGCTAGGCTTGTACCCATCATGAATAAATATTAATTCATTTTACAATTAACCTCGGAGATACTGTGTGATGACAATCGTCTGAGTCCCGCTCTTGAAGTTCTTTAAGCTCCCACGAGGCATCATACTGTAACATTGTCCTTGTGAGTGCCTTTGAGAGCTAGATATGATCATTCTTGCCGGATATTATTTGTTGTGTAAGTAGCAGGTAGCAGGAATCTAGGCATCACCAACTTCCGGCTGACTATATATCCAAGGGAGCCATCTGTAAGAAAGCCCCCTTTTTTGAAACTTTTTCAAGAATGACCGGTGTAATATGATTTAATAAGTATTTCAGCATTAATATGGAATCTACAAGAGCCAAGGCAGAATGTTAGTTATCTATAGTCTCGAATTCTGTAAAATTTGCGTAAGTCAATCACTTCACCTGGCGTGACTCGCCGTGTTACTCATATATTGACAATGCGCAAGTAATGCTGGGAAAAAAGTAATACATATCCAGAGAACTCTCCAAATAAATTTACACCTGTATATTCATAGGAGTGTATAATTATGACACTAGACACCCTACTAAATAATGAGTAACGGAAAGTCTTCAAAGTGGCACTTTATGCGCATGATAATTTTATTCAAAGTTTTGCTCTATAAGTTCCCAGGTTAACATCAGAGTTGTGCCTCCCAAAATACGTTTCGTGTACCTGTGCAGCCCAATATTATTGAATATAGGTATTCATTATTTGACTGGAAACTATTCATGCCTGGAGCTATTAGGCTTAGGATCAGTAAGTGCTATAGTGAAATGGTAAAAGATGTTCAGCGCTAGAATTGAAGAAAATTTTGTGCCTGCCCTCTCGATTTCCCAATCTTCAGTGGAAAGTGAGGTGAAACTGCCTTGACAAGAAGTGCGCTCCATAGAGAAGCCAAAGGTGTCTTACAATAGCGGTACTGCTGAAGACCTCTTACAGTCGAATAACGTTAATGTGCACGAATATTTGACTGGCACTCCGAAAGTATTCGCTGTCCGATGAAATTATGATTTCTCAGCATCAGATATGTAGTAGCTTTTAGCTTATTAAAATATGGCAATAAGTGTACCAGCCTTGCTATGGTGTACAATTAAAGTAAATGCGTGAAGTTTAACTTCTAAATATAATATCATACTCGTGTTAGCTCACTTCAACTAAAGCCTTTTTTCTCGCCTGATATAATTGAATTTCTCTGTACCTGATGGGCATGAAATTATAGTTAAAAATCGATTGCATCTTAGATGTGCTCATTTAGATAGGCTAGTAGTGATATTGTTGAAAACGATTCAATATTAGGGTTGAAGCAGTACTCTGAAAATTGGAGAACTGAAAGGGATTCATTCTAATAAATTTATCTAGCCAGACTTTGCAAGAAGCTGTAATTTTCAATGATAGCCCCATCATGAACTGACTAACGAGAAATTTCGACGGTTTGACTAGCGATAATGTGAAAAGTCGCTCCTAAAGCTTAGGATTTATCTAAAACGCTTCCAATGTCAGCTATGAATTTCCTCATTATCTTAAACTTGAAGTATGGAACCTTATAAACATGTTCGAGTGAGCTCAAAAGGATTCTAAGGAATACATTCAGTTCACAGAGCCGATCTGAAATTTGTCAAATTGCAGATGTAGGTTTAAGCTATTCCAACATATATCAGGCATGTAAACTGCCACTCAACCAAACTAACACAACAGCATTTCCGTGATTTAAAGTGAAAAAGTAATATAATTTACAGGTTGGTATAAACGTAAAATAGATGATTGGCAGTTAGTTATGGGGCTCATGTGATTACACATTCTGAAAAGCTTCCATAACCAGTGGAAAGATATCAGACAAAGAAAGTGGTCTTAGAAATGGCTACATTAGATAAGCAGTACAGGGTTTCGTTTTCACAGCAACTTGTACTGGCAGAAATTGATGAGCTATTTCTACGAATACTCGATGTCGCTCAACCGCTAGTGAAATCTGGAATTCCACACTGGTCAGTATAGGGAGATTGCCAGCTTTTTGCAGCAAAAAGTGTCATAATATGGGTCATTTTGAAAGACTAAATCAGTATAGGCCATTTCCACGCATTACTTGGAGAATGAAAATAATAATTTCCACTTTAAGCCCTACGACATATTTGAGGTGCTGGATAAGTTGTTAACTAAAATTGGCACTAGTAACGCAGCTGTTGAGGATATTTGTGAACAAAAATTACGCAGTTGAGTCGCAAGGTATACTTGATCCCTACGAAATTTTGTTCTTTTTTAATGGCGTTTGGGTGTAATATCAAGAATGGTTTTCATCATGTTCTTGACATTAAAATTTAAATGATAAGGCCTTCTTTGAACCCCAATTAAATGATAAACGTTGAATCTTTTTTGAGGTTACATAGACCGTTAAACCAGACGTCAAAATCTATTAGATATCGTCGCGCTTCTTGTAAAATAGCCCGTAAATCCAAAATACCAATTAAAAAATTGCCTTGAAAGGTTATGATGTGAATATAGTTGGGATATAACGTTAGAACTTTAGTTACGCCTTCCGTGTCCATTTGATTTCTTTCCATGTCCTCTAACATTGAATCCAGGACTAGATTTTTTGGTTGTTTCATTCTTCGTCAAAATAGTCCAAATATCCAAAATACTTGCACGATGAGTAGGCAACATACTATACTGCAGAGAGTACAGATTTTTGCGGTGAATAGGCGGAACAAATTTTCCAGTAGCTAGGCACAAAAGAACACGAGGTGACAAGTAGTGTTTGCGGATACGATGACCTAGTTGAAAATATTGATGGAACATTGCGCGGAAGGTCAGAGGGGTAGACTATAGTTGTTAGTATGGAATACGGAAGTCACAAGGTAGGATAAACCTTCAAATAAATGTAAGAAGTCGGGTGTGATACATGAAGGGGGTAGAACTTCGATTTATGTGTGCTCTGGGTTTGCTCTGCATCAGGTGGGGTATCTTGAAGTTCAAATCTAATCCCTCCTAGGAAATTTTAGGATATAAGATGGTTAGATTGTGCGGAGATTTACCTGGAAGTCTGTGAGGGTCCTTAATTCGTAGCATTAGGGCAAATAAAGGGAAATGGTTCAAGCATGCGAGCATGGTATCCAAAATAGCTTTCAATGATATAATCGTCATACGAGAGCATGCAAACGTAAAGTAAAATACTACAACAGTTGGCAGTAAAAAAAAGAGTAAAGTAAATAGAATAGTACCAAGGAGTAGCTGGTCAAGATCATAATCGCAAGAATCTATACGTTTGCGGAGGACGTTGTGCTTTTTTCCACGGAAGAGCTGAAATAGCGATAGTAAAATGGTGTATTGCCAGTTGAAAATTCTAGCAGATGCCATGTAAAACGAGTAAATATGTAGCGTTAAAATAGAGATAAGATCAGATAGGAGGGCAATAGGCATGCTAGCTCCGGCAAAACTGGAGATGCCAATGAACCAAATGATATGTGGCAGGGCTGGCCTTAGAGTTTCAAAACAACCTGCTTTTGTTAAGTGCATGATTTTTCTTACGAGCGTAGGACTTACTTGACCAGTAGTCGATGACCCATAAAAATAGATCTCCGAGAAAGGCAGCCAGCTCGTTATTGAGCTTGAGTCCAGCAGGCCAGTCCATCAACCATGATATTGTTGTTTGAAGAGCTGCAATCGAATATAGGCTTAGAATCCTACTAATTGATTCAGCTACCCAAGAAGCGTTATCGATTATGTATGAGCCTAGTGCAATACCAATAATAACATCATTTGCGACAAGCCAAAGGCTATTGTAGAATCTAATATAGTCGGAATGACTGTTCGTGACGCTCTCCCAGTCATCCTTACGTCTTCGTAGAGTGACATACTGCAGTGGCCAATAACAAAACTGAAGGAGTCTGATCTCTACCTGCTGTGCAGTGGCCGAAATATCCTTTAGTGCGGCATAGTCTGGCTTCGTTCTCCATTCTAAAAGCAGAAGGAGTGCCTCAGCTAGTACTCTGTGACATAGTAACACAATAATAAAAAATCGCTTAATTGTAGGATAGATGTAGCTTTTAATTAATTGCCAAGACACTGTAAGGATTATATCTCCCATTGTCACCGCCGATTCAACTACTCTCTCAGATACGCTAAGACTTCGTCTCATACGTGTTCCCACAGACGAAATATTTTTTTGAAGAAGTCTATTCAGCTCCCAGGAGCAATTGATCTGGTTGACAATCTTAAGTAGGGCACGCTCTTTCGCGGAGGCTGGATGCTTAATGACAGTATGGAGCTTCAACTTTTCTACCAGATTTTGTGACTTTTTTTTGCTACTGGAGTCTTCTTCTTCATCTCCTGTAACGCTGCTCCTGCGAGCTAAATCTTCAGCTTCACCTTTATCCCCCAAGGCTAGAGTAATTGGCTTTAGTGAAACATATTGCATCCTAGTGGGTAAAGGACGTTTGTACAATATTATCTGAAGTGTAGATGCCCTAGCGCAAAATATTTTTGGCAGGTTTGAGGTAGAATCCATCGTTGCATGAATCTGCAGGGTTTCAACTTCTACTTTTGGCATGTTTAGAACCCCCAGTACTTGAATCGAATTTTGACCACACAATTCAAAAATCCTTGCCACAGGATGAGATGAATTTTGTGTCAGTGTTCCCGTCTTTAGAGCTTGCTCAACGCTTGGGGCCTAGATATAGCTTAGTCGACGCTGAATGATATCCTCTTGTGTTGCTTACATCAACATCTTCCAGAATTGCAATAACAAATAAATCTAGCCCAGAGTTTCTCCAGCCAACTATCACACCGGGATAATCGATTCTTGGTATACCCGTGGGCCAAAATATTCTCATGAGACCATCTTGTTCGGCCATGGCAGGGTAATTGTAAGAAGGCAAAGCCTCAGAACGAACCTCTTCGTCTTAACTGTTCTCGTGCCGAGATTCCTGCACTTCCAGATCGCGGGTGCTTGAGCGTCATTAGTACTGAAGAGCTGTAAGACGCTTATCTCTTACCAACGCTGTCTCTCTGGATGCCAGTCTTTCAATAGGTATGAAAAATAAGAAAAAAAAAATAGATAAAAGCGTAAATCCTTTTGCCGTGCGTGTCTATTTATCAAGGTCAATGTATATCTTGTGGCGGGTAAAACGTGTGAGAAACTTACTACAACTCCATGGTCCCAGGCGAAGATGGCGAGCTCATAGAGTCGGGTGACAAGATCCCACCGAGCAGTAATGTAGCCAGCTACGAAAATTGCAAGAGTTAGAACGGAGAACGGGTGCATTAATCGATTTTTTTGATTCTTCGTATATTCCGCGCTCAAAGCGCCGGCAAGGCCACTTTTTAATATTAGTGCCTATACGTCTGATATCCCTTTGGAGGTACAATGACCTGTTACTACAACCAGTCGAATAATCTTTTAATATGAGAGCTGGCCCGTGATAACTGAGATACTGAGGACTAATTTTATCACGAGATTCGGGTGTGGCTATTATCAGCTCTCACGCAGAGCGCTAATGTGACTCATAAAATTTAAATAAACGGATGGCGCTTATTTCTTCACCATCTAGTAGAATCAGAAAGGCCTAACATCTGTCAGCGGTGTCCCCTGCTATGCTACAGTTTTCAGTATAGAGTCTGCAAAGCTGATATTATGTTAGAAACTAGCAAGAAGGGCTGGTGCTGTCGGTAACTCTACATTGTTCTCCGCTCCCCGACATGATAGGAAGGAAGTGGAACAAGTTACTTAACAGCGCAAGCTCCCTATAAAGGACTTACAAGAAGGGAAATGACTGGAAATCTGTAGGCGGTGTCCTCTACGGACCTAGGAGTGAAATATTCTCCCAGAGCCAAGCTCAGTCAAATTTCGCAATACCGAACAAGTTGGTCCACGAGGCAGTGATTCAAAACACTCCACCATGTCAAATTTTCACTCCCAACGAGATCAACTCCTAAGTTTCATCAAGTCTACGAGTATGACTTGGTACATGCTCACTCCAATGACCATACCTCTTGTCGACTTTCTCTGGCCTTGGCCGATCACCAATTACACGCCCACGCCGATATCAACACCTACAATAGGAGGTAAAGCGTTGCGCACAAATCTGGGCGACAGTTCTTTGGGATGGACGTGAGAGAAACCAGGAAAAGTCCGCAAGATGATGCAGAGAATTAATACAATCTCGACTGGCGCGAGCTTTGGACTTTTGGTAATGAGTTTTACGAATTGAGCTTTGTGCGTGCCAAAGCTTCGGTTGCGAGAGCGCAGGCGACACTATAAACGCTGCTATGGCTGGATGGTGCGGTGGTTCATCATCTGGCCCGGTATCTCAAGTAAGGTCTGGATAGCTAGGACACACTTACCACTCTGGATAGGAGATCGCTAGTTCGAATCCAACAAAATACAACCACATTTCTTGCGAGGCTGGTGTTTCTGGATGAAGAAGGCATGCTTGGATAATCAAAGGGTTTGAATCTATCTTTGGTGGGTACTTACGGAAGAAGGTCGACTTTTTGTGTAAGCAAACATAGCTCAGTGGTATTTGGGAATGAAATCCAGAGTTTGAGTGTCTCTAAAGTCAAAAGAGTCATCCAAAATGCTCATATAGCACCGGTGATGTGTCATAACTTTACAGCTGCATGCACCTTAAATGATTTAAAAAAAGACCGTTTGCCTTAATCGTTAACAGTAGGGGATACCACTAAACGATAATTAGATGTAGACGAATACCTAGTAACTTTCATATACAAGCTCATAAAACTACAACCTCACTGATCCTAACCTTTTACCTCTGATCCTTAAATCCCAAATATCTTAAAATCCAAACAGTATTGACATGGCGATCAATGTTCACTTCTATCATTTCAGATACCTCTCCAATGTTAGTACGGCCAAGTCAGAACTTTTAGTACTAGGTGGCGGGCCATAGGAAAAAACTCCAGATCTCACTGTCCGGGTGAAAGGTCTCAGCATGTCTCCATTCACAGATATGAGAAAGCTTGACTCTCAACGGATCTTTAAGCTACTCGTGCAACAATGCTACGGGAAAACACAACGTGAACGACGGTTATACCTTAGAACAATACTGTTCAGCGCGGGATAGCACCACGATCGATGATGAAAGCTGTTTACCTCTGTGTTTTTTTTGCATCAGAATTTGATTGCGTATGCAGCTCACGTCTGTGTTCTCCGTACGGGAATTTATGAAGCGGAGGCATGGTAGCCAGTCTCAGCCTGAATGACAACTTAGCAAGATAAGAAATTGGGCACGAAGATCTGTTGGTCAAGATGATTTTAGATGAAGTTGAGGCGGCACTGCCTACTTGATGTACAGCGCCAACTTTCGGTCTTCAGAGAGAAGTAGGCATTCCACCAGCAGTAAAATTTGTGCATCAGATGTACCTACGGGCTGCAGCGCGCACTCAACGATTGGACACATGGCAGCCGCTAGTACTGAAATGCAGAGAGGAGCCAAAAGATGTCGTAAGGCACCTCGAACCCTGAACCAGCTGGAAAGTGCAATCTCTCACCGTCCCAGAGCGCCGACTTGCAAGAATTCGGAACAGTGCTCTAAATCTACCCATTACTCAAGGTCCCGGAAAACACCCAGAACGAAGAATACTATACAAATATATAGATGTTTCTCGCCGGAGGCCAAGTGTGTTTGTTCAGACGAATTATCAAGCAGCCCGGCGACATGTGCATGTGAATACGCCGTAGATAAATGAAAATGGCTGGGTGGAAGCAGTGCTGCGACACCTCTAGGAGCAGATATCTACGACGTAGGGTTTTTTGGACCTCAAAAAGCCCTGGAAACAGCTGTAATACTGGATGAATAGTGTCCTGTCGAGATGCCATCCTATATTTCTGGAGCTAATCATTGTCTTGGAATAGATCGAAGCAAGCCATTCTAAGCCACATTCGACCAACTTATAACGCTAATGCGATTGAATGGGTTATTAGAGATTCGATTGATCCCATGTTGCCCTGAAATATTGGGGACATGTATGATAGTAACCTGGCTAGATCAGCCTTGAAGTGTCTTCTAATTTTGTCCCATGAACCTTTTTTCTTGGGGTTGGATCAAAGACAAGATTACACTTATGCAGTACAAGGCTAATTCTCCAGAGACCGCAATGAGGAAACTGCCGAATCTTGGAGGTGAGAGAATTATTGTGATATGAGACAACGAAGCAGTTGAGCTAAGGGCATCGCGTGTGGTTCCAGATTACAGCATACACCACTAGTGTACCGGTTGAGCGAGCATTTATATAATCTCGGAGCCGTATCCACAATAGGAGAAGCCGGTCTATTCTTGCACTTGTAATCATCTTCATACAGCATAGTACTATTTAGGACTAGTCGCAGTCACCCGAAGATAACAATATGATGCAATCCTTACTGTTATGATTGGTATATGATTGGGGAATATAAATTTGCGCTGGAACAGCTATAATAGTTTGTGGAGAGATATCTTCATTAATGTGCAGAAGTGGAATTTGAATTTTAAATCTTTTACGTGACAGGAAAACCCTACATATATTTAGACGTGACAGGGGTAGATGGGCTCTGGGAGCTAGTTTCTACCTACATGACCGGCATTAAAGCCAGAAGCGACAAAAGAAAAAAAAGGTACGGTAAATGTCTGAATTGCGGTGCCCTGCGCCGCATCCCTATTTCCAAACACATCTCCTCTTGAGTCAGAAAGTATCTCAGTATAGGCACCTCCCATTCTGTTAATTCTTCGGCAGAATATAACATCTGCTTGTAGTCAGGAATTGGATGAGCTTCTGCCATCCCTTCTCCCCTATCCTTTCCCTGGCCCCAAGTGGTGCCATTTTCTTATAGCTTCTCCGACGCTGCAAAGCAGATCTGCACTCTGAAAAATACCAGGGCCTTTCCTCTCGGCCGCAAACGCACTTCAAATTTTCATGTTCAGGATTGAAACGCCAGTGGTAGTCGGTGTAGTCCCCGTGGCCAGTTCTTGCCGCAATAAGACGATGATATGCCCACCTTGGTAGAGCCAGTTCCAGCGGCCATTTGCAACGCATGAACAGTTCCAGATCTTTATATCGTCTGGGCCGATACTTCTGCCACCACTCTTCCATGAGCTCTTGGCCGCGCTGATTAACCCACCTCCATAATGCCGCAAGTGTTAGGTTATTTTCTTCTCCACTTGGCGCAGCTGAGATTAGTGTCCGGTTGTTGGGAGCTCCCAAGGCTGATTTGGCCAGCTTATCGGCCTCTTCATTGCCTTGGATTCCCACATGACCAGGTATGCAGCGTATGTCCACACGCTTGTTGTATCACAGCGATGAAAACTTGTCCACCACTGCCTACGAAGAGTTAGATCTTCCTCGAGCGAGCGCTCGGGTGGCCGCTTGGTTGTCCACAAGAATGCAGATCAGTAAGTCTTCTCCTACCTCTATCGCAGCTGTCAAGACTTTTATGGCGCCCACAACTTCTGTGTCGAATACCTCTACTCCGGGAAGTGGACCGGAACCACTTGCAACTAGCTTGCCTCCTCGGTATACTACATACTCCCAGGCTGATTTTCCGGGACCCGATGATGATCCATCAGAGAAAGCGAAGGCTGTGTTAGCTGGACGGGAAGCTAACCATCGCTTTATGCTTCCAGACCTAGCTTCATTTTCTCGACTACATGGAATCGATGCTGGGGTGCCACGTGGGAAGTATAGCTTTCCAGGGCCTTCGGCTGTTGGAACTCGACGCACACTCATTTGTAGGCGTATAATGTACCGTTCTGGTTGTCTGAACAAGCGATTTCTTTGTCCTGATCTAAGCCCTAAGCGTCTTATTGTCTTTTTCAGATCCTCAGCCGCTCGAAGGGCAAGAGGATGCCAGGCATCCATTCTTTGTATTCAAGCTGCCGACCCCAGCACCTTTTTCTGCAGAATTATGGATGCAGGGGGTATTCCCGCTTCACGATGAAGAGCGCTATTGGGAGTGCTACTCGGGTAGCTTTCATTAACGTTTTGCCAAACAGAAATTTATGCCAGCTTACTCCAGTGCCGACTTCTTTATCTCGTAGTGTGGTTATTTGAGTAAGACCCGGCTACCATGCTTCTGCCTCGTATAGAGCTGTGCTCAGAACGCATGCCTGTACCGCACGAATCATAGGTCCGGGTGCCGCACCGCGTTGAGCTCCGTTTATATGTCGTAAGAAATGGATTAGACGATTAGCTTTTCCAGTCCATTCCTTACATACTGCTTGAAGTTCAGCTTGGTGTCAAGCCAGACTCCTAGCCATCGGATATAAGGTGACGGTAGTATCCAGCGATCTTTCACCAAAATGGAGAGGTCTGCCGCGTTGATTTTCTTTCTAGGCCCTCCTCCGGTCACTAGAAGTTCTGACTTTGCTGGGTCAAAATCGATCCTGTGTTCTCTTGCGAGAAGAATAAGGCTGTCGAGGTCATCTTGGACTGAGGAGATAGCTTCTGCAGCAATATTTCCAACTCTGACAATAGCTACGTCATCAGCGTACCCAAATCTACTAGAGAGACTATGATCCTGAAACAGCACAGCAATATAGAGCATGAAAAGAAGTGGCGAACCCTGAGGTACTCCACATTCCAATGTCTTCTCCTCTGTCGTTCCACCACAGTATTTCACCTGGACTCTTCGTTGGCAAAAAAAGGTCTGAATAAACAGGCACAGTGATAGTGGCCAGCCTTGTTATCGAAGGCGTTTGAGCAGTCGGTTGTGAAGGACTGCATCAAAGGCACCTTGAATGTCAAGTGTGGCCATAGCCGCACAGTTACCACTTCTCATGGCCGCCTCAGCATCATGGATTACACAGGATGCAAGGTCGACTGCAGATCGTCCTGGTACGGAGCCGAATAGTTGTGGGTGAACGACTTGGTGACTTATTGTCAGCCATGCCATTCTCTTACCAACTAGACGCTCAAGTCCTTTGCCTAAGCTCGACAACAGAGATATTGGTCGCCAACCCTTGGCAGTTGACAGATTTTTACCCGGCTTTGGAAGAAGCACAACTCCTGCCACCCTGAAAGCCGCAGGAAAGTAGCCGATTTTTAGACAAGCCTGGTAAAGATCTTTCACGAGAGGTCCTAGATGGGACCAACAGGATTTCAGTAATCGTACCGTTATCTTGTCAGCGCCTGGTGCCGTATCGTTGACAGATACAGTGGCGCTTGTCACATCGTCCTGTGTTATTTCCGTATCCCATGGGATACGCTCCTCCTGTCCATTTTCACAGATAGAAGTGTCGTTCTCGCCGCTAAATCTTGCCAAGAGAATGTCTCGTAGCACACTGGCTCGCTCTCGCGGTTCAGATAGCCACCAGTTTTCGTCAATCTGTAGAGGGGGCTCAGCAGCTGGTCGAGGTTTAGCCCATCTCATTAGCTTGAAGACCTACACGTCAGTAGTGACTGCCTCCACTTGCCTCTTCCAGTACTCTCGCTTGGCTTTTCGCACCACGGCTCTAAAGCTCTTGCTGACCTCTTTTGCGAGGTCAGGGTTGTCTCTCGCTGCCTTGTACTCTTGCCTTTCTGTGCGACATTCATCGGTCCACCACGGCCAAGTTCTTCCGCTTTCGATGGCTGGGACTTTCCCTGCGATCTTCAGCGCATCTCCAAGTGCTTGTAGGAGATCATTTGTGAAGTTTTCGATGTTGACAACACTGTCAAGAGGGCCAGGTTTGGTCCATTGGCTAACGCATCGGCTAAATTCCTTCAAGTTGGCGTTGCTGACACGAATGTTCCTTGGAATTCTAGAGAGATCTTTCACTATAGGATTCAGCACAGTACCCTCGATGGTCGAATGATCCAAGGTACAGTGGTAACGGTTGGAGACCGATGCTATGGCGGCCGTGTTGCTCCACGTTAGATCAAGGACTTTCCCATCCCTGTGCGTTGGCTCTCCGACAATGCTGATTAGATCCATGTCATAAGCTGATGCCTATTCCATAATCTGATTACCATTGCCGTACCGATTTGTCGTTAGCGGCTGCCAATGCTGTGACACAGAATTGAAATCGCCTCCAACAATCACTAGACCTCTAATTTCCCACCGGAGTAGGGGCTCCAAGGTTTCACTAGTGCCTGGGGCACGGTTTACGTTGACAAAGGTCAGACCGCCAATTTTTACAAAGCAGTAGTCAGATGTCGGGCCTGACAACGGTGGAAAGAATTGAGTCGCATGACTACCTTTGCGCGTGAAAGTAATCGCGGGGGCCGGATGTCTGTTTCTCCGAATAGTATATGGCTATTGTAGCCAGGATGACTTTTTGTTATAAACCCCCCCTCTTTCTTTCTTGTCCATGGTTCCTGTACCATGACTACATGTGCACCGGCATCCCATGCCTGCTGCAATGCTATATCCGTATTTTCCCCACCCCTTCCGACATTCAGTTGGTGAAAGTGGATGGTGTTGTACTTGTCTTTTGGTGCTTTTGTTGAGGGGTTTCCTAACATTAACACGACATTGTTGAGTCCTGGGCAATGACGGTTTCAACCGCTTTGCCCTTCCTTTCCGAGTACGCTAGAGCAGCGTGATAATCACGATGTCCGCGTTCTCTTATGATATGTAATTCTGCGGGGGTGCGGGGCAGAATTATCCCGTTTTGTCGTCTTGGCCTAGCCATACAGCTACCCTCATTGGAGTGGTGAGGTCCCGCGCAATTCGAGCACTTTAGCACCTTAGCCTGGCACTCCAATGTCTCGTGGGTTCCTCCGCATCGTCCACATCGCTGGCTCCTGGTACAGGAACGCGTTGGGTGAAATCCCCAGTAGCGTTGGCATTGCTCGATTGGTCTTCGGCGCGAGAAGGGAATAGCTGGTCCGCTCTCGTCAAATAGCCGAAATTTTGTGTTTTCTGGTTTTTGTTGGAAATGAACAATCCAGCTCGTTGAATATTGCCCCAGCTTTGTTTCTGTGGGCCTTGCCTGTATTGGTGTGGCGCCGCATACTACTTGGCACTCGTTCTTCACCATTTCGTTGGTGACTGGGATGCTGCTTTCAAGCGTCCTGATGTACAATGGTACATGCGGAATTATCAAAGACGTCCATTTGGACGCTGCCTCGATCACAGTATTGTCTTCCTGTAGGAGAGGTGCAATTCCCATGACTGTATCTCTCAATGCATCTGATGCGCATTCGAGAGCGATCCCCGACCTGACTGGGTACATGGACGTGATAGCAGAAGTTGCTATCCCAGCTTTTTCGGTGATAATTTTCTTCATTGTGACTGGCGATAACTTGTGCCAGTGGTGATCTTTCCTCAGTCGTAAGAACAAGCGCTTGTCCTCCTTTGGGGTTGACTGAGGTTTCGGGTTGCTTGCTAGAGCAGGCCTTCGCGGAACTTGCACGCTAGGCGGCGTCGGTAGTTTGGTCGCTTTGCGGGCTACTGTCACCCAGGGCGAGCTGGTGTCTTGAGGCTTTGAGGGAAGGGCGTGGCTGTGATCCTCAACAGCTGTGATATTCCTAGGGGCGACTGATTTGGGAGTGCTTGCCATAGTGGAAGGTTTCTTACTTGGTAAGTTGGCTACTTCTGCCTGATCTACTGCAAAGGCAGTTATTACAGGCGTGATCTTTTCCATCAGCGTCGCGACGACTGCTGCTGCTTGATTCTCTCCTTTCGTTGTTTGTGAATCTTAGAGCGACGGCTACTGTAGGTTTTCTTTGGGGCGAATTAACAAATATATTATATTAAGTATATATCTCGCAACCACTTCTATTCACTGACTCATCTTCCAAAGGAACTCAACACCAGAATAGTTTTCCATCTCAGCTCTGACCACCTTTCCTTCTATGACTAATTCATGACTAATCCAAAGCTCCTTCCTGATCAGTCTCAGGGCTAAGTTTACTCCAAGCAGATCAAGGTACTGTATGCAAGAGTATTCCTACACCTTTGCTCTCGGCCCAGGAGTCAGTTAGTTCAAGAGATTCCTGGGCTACGTCCAATCTTTCTTTTCTTTACTGTTCTGCTTTTTGCATTGCATTCACAATGCCAAGCTGGCTTGGGCGAAGTTACCCTCCTGGATTGGAGGGCGTTGACGATGACGATGCAACAGCAGGGGCCATTGCATCGTTTGGTAGCTCTTGTACGAGGGGTTGTGGGTGATGTGATATGGGTATTATGCAAAAATCATCATTGTAATTGTATTTACTTATAGTGCCCGGCTTACACCCTCCATCTAGTGGATATGACACGTATGGAGGACATCTAGAATACAAGTTCCTCCATTCTCCAGCAAAGCCCATCCGGTGCCTAACTTTTCCTACTACGTGCCTCACGCTTGTTACATCAGGTCGAATAGGTAGGAACGCATTCACCACAATGCTCAGACCATGCATTGAGGGAAAACCTTCGTGGGAAAACCTCAATAATTCCTCCTGTACTCTTTCACGACGAGCAGCCGTAGTCCCCCATTATACAGGCCGCGTAGGAGTCCAACCTACCACTCCTAGGAAGCACATCCAGCACTCGACCAACTGTGCCAATAGTCTGTTGAAAATCACATATCCTTCGTCCCAAATTCTCCCCTGCTTCGCGCTCAACCCCTATTTGAGTGGGCTGAAATTCCGAAATCGAGAGCTCAAAACCGAGGCATCGTTGCCCCAGCTTTTGTCGTACATTGATCGTTGTCTGTGTGAAGCGTCTTAGTTCGCGCCGTCTTTGGAATGTGTCGAAAAGTTGAGAATGTTGATGTCGCGGTCGAGGTGCTTGTCTAAAATGAGGCCGAGCAAGTGCCCAGTCCTGCACGCATTGTTAGTAAGGTTGAAAGCGAAAGGAATTTTACCTTTGATTTTGGGAGGTTGTTGGTGAGACGTTTAGTTCTCCCAGTCGAACTCAATCGGGAAGTTGTTAGAAGACTGAATAGAAGAGACCCAAACTTTTGATTTATCGTGCCGTGAACGGAACCTAGCCTGTGTGTCAACCGAAATCGACTGGGCCACGCTCAGCAAGCTGCCGTTGCTTTTGGTGTTGCACGATTTGATTAGGCTCATAAGCTTTTTACAAAGATCATCATTATTAGTACTAGTTCAAATTAAATACTTACGGACACCCATCCAGCACAGTAATAGGGGGATTATTCTCAACACCTGTTAGTGGTGTCCCCTACAAACCTCCAGCTTTCATTGTAGAGTCTGCAGAGCCGAGATTGAGTGACTGTCGAATGATCTAATGACTTGATGACCTTTCATGTATTATCTTAGAAATGATGACTAATTATGTTGATGAGTAAAGAGTTACCTGTTTAGGAATGGCGTCAGGAGAGAGGGAGAACCGCTGTATATGCGTGTTTCCTTTAGTTAGAAGAAAGAGAGAGAGAAGATATATGTTAACCACCAATTGTTATTACTGCTATAGAAAGCTTATGATATAAATACCACCCGAGTATTCCGACAGTAACAAAGTCCTCACATCGATGAGTTTCCGGAGCATACCCAGCACCCGATACGGCGATGGTAGATTGGATCAGGTCGGCCTCCAATTTTACAAAGGAGATATAGATGGACATACGCCCTTTCTGACAGCAGTCTCTAGGCTCCGCCTGGCTAGGGCTGCAGGTTTTTTGAGACTCTTTCCCGCGCACAAAGTTTCCATTGATACCACTTTTATTATTTTTGAGTAGAAGGTTCCGTGGAAAAGGTGGCTAATTTCCACGATTAAACACTGGGCTGAATGACTATTCATCACGGGTAATTTATCACTAATCTTGCAAGTAGCAAAGGGGAATAGGAGCACTGTACAAGGTGTGGCTTGGGCCAGAGAGAACCCTAATGTGCCAGATAGTCTAAGACTCAAGTAATATAATAAACAAACACACTCACTCACTCACAATTTTTTGAAACTCGAATTTTCGAATATTCCCATCTTCCCTCTCCATTCCTATCTCTCGATACTGAGATATCGTTCATCCTTAATTCAAATTTTGTAAGCAACTGGCAGGTCGCCAACATGCCTCCAGTTCGCAGTAAACCAGCGCGACCGAAAGACGCCATAGAAAATCGCAAACATATTAAACATGTTGCTCGTTTGAAAGCATGTAATAAGCTGGGCTCCCTCACCCCAGCTCAAGAGATGAACATCGACCGTTTGGTCGACAACATCGCCCTAGACGACGAGATGTTAGACGTCGACAGTCTCGACATTAACAAAATTCTCAAGGATCTGGAAAGACTTCCTGATTCTATTCACTCCAGGCCTGACGCGACTGGAGCTGGTAAGGCCGCGACGAGCCACAAAAATCCAGGAATTGCGACTACCGGGCAGCAGACACTGCCTCTGATGAAAGTCGCTGTGCCAGATACAAGGCTGACAGCGATTGTAGATGTAAACACGGCGAAAGGTGCAGCATCTACCAAAAACCACCTGGAACACATACCAGGAACTGCAGAACAGAACCCCACTCCTCACAGTGGAAATGAACGCAGGCAGACGGAGGAATGCCCCCCCGAACTCAGGGCCCTTATCGAGGCTGAGGAACGCCGAGCCGCAAAAACGGCAGAAAATGTAAAAATTTGCACCGCTGCAATCAACGGTGTCGAGAATGCTCTCACCCCCCTATCCAAAGGGTCGAGTGTTCAATTCATAGACTACATGAAGGTTTACATCAGAGCTGCAATTGCTCACTTCATGATCGCGGGACCAGGAACAACCCTCCCATCACTTCCCCCACGCCCCGATATCCAGGCTACGGCTGGAAAGACCGCAGAATCTACTGTTGGCCAACAAAGTGAGCCACAGCGCAAAACGGCTCAAGCCGAAGTACACCAGCCCAAGACTACTTGGGCCTCTATCACCCGGAATGGCCTACAGTCAATCCCGGTTCCAACCAAAGCCGCACAGTCAACGCCCAAGGCGACAAACTCGACGCGAACGGCAAAAATCTCAACCGGACCAACGAAACCGGCTATGCAAGACGAACGTTTGTTTCTCCGCTTGGGAAAAGAACATCCCTGGCGAACACTATCACCGTTCGGTGTTAGAGAAGCTGTTTCTAAAATGCTCGAACTCCCACAGACAAAAATCGAGCATGTCTACCGGGTACCAACTGGCTTCGCAATCAGAGCCGAAAACCAAGAGGCACGCACGCTGATGCTAAGCCTAGCTGGATCCTTTTCTCAGCAGGATGCTATATTGGAGAAAGCCACGGACTTGACTTCCCTTCGAATAGGGACGGTCCCAGTCGCCATTAACACAATAATGGGCAGAGTCCTCATCACCGAAGAGATGGTGACCGACGAGATAGTCAGGGTCACCAAGACTGTACCGGTCAAAGTACGTTCGCATGGAAAAGGCCGACCGGGAGCCCCATACCAATCATGGGTAGCTCTTTTCGAGAAAGCATCCACGCCTCGGCCGGGATTCCGACTATTTGATGACTCTGGAATCGCAGTTCGCCACCAGCCCCGTCAGGGAATCAGCCAGTGCAAGCGATGCTTACAATTCCATGGCACAAGAGGTTGCTCGCGCGCCCCAGCTTGCTGGAACTGCTCTTCCACCATGCATTCCACCGCGGAGTGTAAGGCACACACCAAGTACCGCAACTGCGGAGGTCCGCACAGATCAGATAGTAGGGATTGCTTAGCTCGCCCGACAAAATCTGGAACGGCCTCCAAAGAGAACATTCAGGCCATAAGGCAGGCTAGCCAACGTGAATTTGCGGCAGTTACTCGGGCCAAAGCGGCTGTCAGACGCGCAGAGGCAGCGATGGTAGTAGCCGCAGTAGCGTCAAATACTAACCAGCCAGGTTTCAAATCGACCAACTGTTTTGAAGTTCTCATGTCCGACGCTACAGCAACTGTAGCCGAGGTCGATGAGGCATCAAACCAACAAAAATCTTTGTGAATGGCACCCCATGGGTCTCTTCAAGCCTCTCTCCTACTCTAAGCTTTATGTCAATAAACGTAGGTAGAGGGGGCTCAACACAAAACATTGCGCTTGCCCGAGTATTCGAGCTGGGTATCGACGTGGTTCTTGTTCAAGAACCTCTGTTGAACAAACTAAAGAAGACAACAAAGGATCACCCAGGATATACTTATCATCTGACTCATGGCGGTGAAAATGTTAGGCCCAGGGCTGTGACCTATACCCGGATAGACGATAAAAAGATATTAGCATCACAGATCTTTCCATATGTTGTGTCTACTGGAGACTATTGCTGGGTTGAGGTGAACGGTATCACTTTTCTCAATGTCTACAAGGCACCAAATGACTCGACGGCTATACAGCCTCTCATCAACTGGACTCCACCGCCAAACTCCGTCGCTGCAGGGGACTTCAACTCAGTATACTGGGCTTGGCAACCTGGCACAGAACGCCCTCATGGACAAGGAGAAATGATCGAAAAATGGGCAGACAAACACCATTTGACCTGTCATATCGTTGGGGAGCCCACTCACCGAGCTGGGAACACGCTAGATCTAGTTTGGAGTAACATCGACGGTGCCCGTGCTTGGGTAGATCGTGGAGAATGTGTCACCAGTGATCATTACCCTATCCGAGGACAAATTCCAGTTCGCAACTCAGTGATGAGACCCGAAAAGGCAAAACTCCGAGTAACAAAGGAAAAGCTACCCAGATACGCGGAAGTCATTGCAAAGTGGGTTCGACCACCACCAGTTCTTGACACAGTCGAGAAGGTTGAAGAGTATGCTCAGGAAATTTGTTTCCATCTCACCAATGCCATCAATGCGGTAGGAACCCGTCCTCGAACCAGCTCCGGTAGATCTGCTCCGTGGTGGACCCCAGCGTGTAAGGTAGCATATGCCGAGTACAAAGCCGCCATAGCACCCCACCAACGAGCTCTCTGCGCGGAAAAACTTCGATTAGTTGTCAAGGCTTCTAAAAAGGAGTTCAAAACCCAACAGGTCGAATCCATTACTACGCCGAACGATGTGTTCAAGCTAATGAGAATGGGTAACCCCAGACAGGCTAGTATCCCTCCGCCGCTGAAACACAATGGGACATTAATAACAGATCCATTAAAAGGGCCACTATACTTCGCGATGCTCTCCTGGCACGATACCAGGCATCAGACGACTTGTCTCCATGTACAGTTACGAGCAGCAGTCGGATACCGTGGGAAGAGGACGTATTAGATGAAGAAGTCCGAGCCTGCACCATTGGTTGTGGAAATACGGCCCCAGGAGCAGACGGAATCTCCGTAAACCTGTTGGAGGCATGTTGGAATACAATTGGGCCTTGGGTTTCCCAACTGTTCCGAGCTTGCATTCTGCTTGGAACCCATCCACAGTGTTTCAAACTAGCTGAGGTTGTCCTGCTTCAAAAGAACGATAGAGATCCAACGACAATCAAGGGTTGGAGACCGATCGCTCTTCTCTCATGCTTGGGAAAAGGGTTAGAAAGGCTCTTAGCTAAGCGGATGGCACACCTCGCAGTTACTTATGACGTAGTCGGCCAGCAACAGTTTGGTGCATTACCGAAGCGCTCAGCAACAGACCTGGTCTCATGTGTGGTCCACGACATCGAAGAGGCAAATTCACAAGGATGGGCAGCTACCTTTGTAACATTGGATGTTCAAGGAGCCTTCGACGCGGTACTCCATAACCGATTAGTGAGGAGGATGCAAGAGCAGGGATGGCCGGAATATATTCTCAAATGGACTAAATCCTTCCTCGCCAACCGGATGGTTCAAGTGCGATACTCTGGAGGCGTCACTGCCAAGAGAGAGTTAGTGTGCGGAGTCCCGCAGGGCTCACCGATCTCGCCACTTCTCTTTCTTCTGTACATGGCAGAGCCCATGCGAGCTGGAACTCCAGGCCTGAGGTTTAGCTACGCAGACGATATCGGCATTCTTGGGTTAGGCCGGACGATTACGGAGTCTGCAGCTGCGGCACAAGAGGAGGTCAACCATCTTTTAGAATGGGCACGAAATAATGCCGTCGCTTTCGACATTGACAAGTCCGAAGTCGTCCAATTTCCCGGAAGATACCGTGAAGCATCGATTGGAATCCAAGTCAACGGGACTCTCATAGAACCGTCGCAAAATATCCGCTGGCTTGGGGTGTACCTCGATCCTCGACTAAACTTCAAACACCATGTCACAACTTGGTGTGGCAAGGCGCTGAAAACTGCGCAACACATGCGCCGCTTCAACACAGTCTACCGAGGAGCCGCTCCTGGAGCGCTGGTTAAAGCAATTGACACGTGTATTGTCCCGATTGCAACTTATGGAGCTGACGTCTGGTGGCCTGGTCTCAGACGCCCAACAGTAAGGGGGATAGTCACACCAGCTACTGCTGGCCTATGTAGCATGATTGATAAGGCAGTCCTAATGGGTCTGAGATCAGCACTACCAGTAATGAGGACAACACCAAACGCCGTGCTTCATAGGGAAGGAGGAATACCAACTGGGAAAATCATACTGGAAGGAAACCGACTTCGCCTCTCTGCCAGAATGCAAACACTCGACGACCGCCATCCACTCAGGATCCGTTGCTGCAGTTTGCCCAAATGTCGGTACGCGGAAATTTAAGAAGCACAATCGAAAATCTGCGCGTCCCGAAATTCAAATGTCACGGGCTCAGCGTGCTTATAGACAGCTACCAGAAGCAGAGGCCGCGGAACCTCTTGCCTCACCATTTTATCAATCGCGGCAAGTTTCGAAGGCTGGTTCGAGGAAAGACCAAATAGAAGCCTGTAAACTTTGGATCCCTAATGTGCCAAAGTCAGAAATCTGCGCGTACTCAGACGGTTCATCAGAAGGAAGCGGACGCTCAGCTTGGGGTTTTGTCCTAAAGCTGGATGGGAAAACTTTCCTTAAAGGAAGCGGCTTAAAGCATGGAGGATAGGCTCTAGATTCAGAGATTACGGGAGCACGAGAAGCTCTTAAAGCAGCGTTAGGTCATCTAAGAGGGAAGGACGACCAGGCAAAGGGAACGACGCAGTGCATTAATGTGTTGATGGATAGCCGTCAAGCAATAAATGCACTGAGCACGGGCAGGTCCTCGACTAGCCACGAGGAAGTACGAAGATTTCGCGAATTATCTGGGCTAGCTCAGGTAAGAATAAAATGGGTACCAGGACACTCGGGAATTCATGGAAACGAAGAAGCAGACGCTGCGGCCAAATCCGCCCTACGAACGCTTTCCAGCGTGGAAACTGAGCCAGCAACCACCACTACAGCATTTCTACATCAAAAAATGCATCGCCAGCGACAGTCTTTGCTCGACAGCTGGTGGAATGAAACTTGTCCGCCACGGTATCGTGAGCTAGATCTGCTCATGCGCCGTCGCAAACCACCAGAACTGGGGCTTTCCAGACAACTGTTACGAAATCTTATTGCAGCCCGTACTGGCCACGGCAATTTCGCGGCGTACCATCGTCGCTTCAACAATCCGCACGCTATCACAGAGTGCACCTGTGGGGAGGAAACCACCTCTACCCACTTCATACATTGTCGACTCAACGCAAACACCACGCGTCGAATCAGAGGGTCATTGTCACACAGTGCCCTCCTACATAAGCTACTCGGGCCTAAGGGCTTAGAGAGTTTCAAACAATTTGCACAGGATACCAATTGTTTTAGGTATTCTCCTGTGCATCCATCTCCTACTCTCAGTGGAGATCGAATATAACTTGTCAGGGAACTAAATCTGACCAAACTGGAATCGAGGCGAGAAGTATTGCTTCCAGTTCTAATTTCTTTGCAATTCATATTTTTCTTTTGTCGGGTTTGGGAGAAGGAGTTCGCGGTGGCGCATATTTTTAACTGACTGCTGGTTTTGTGGTGGTTCATGCGGTGGAATCAAGCTGGGTATGTCTTAGATGTAGTCCTGGCTGTGAACACTGGTCCTGTACTCATAGTGGATTTGGAGCTTTAGCTTAGGACTTTAATAAATCATCATCATCAATATAGCAATAAGTATGTGAAGAATTTGAATTCCATGTTTCTTGATAGTTATACTTCAAGTGGATTGAGTTTATTTTCCTTTACAAATCTCGACCTAATTTATCCCAGGGCCAAGCATCTATTTCAACAGCTTGCCGTAAGACTCAAGTACTTGTTACGCCAAAAACCGCATACCAAAATCTTTCGCTTTGGAATTACTCGGAAGTATCTGTATTGTGGTTATGAGCTTAGGTTAGTATCACTATGCATGCTGACCTTGTACGAGTATATAGATTGATGAGTTCAGGTTGTGGTTGAAGGTGTATCTGAGGTTCACTGTATTTAATTGTTCTTTACTAATTGTGTGCCGAGCACTCGCTACTTATACTCATGTGCGGCCGCTAGTCGGCTCCTGACCACATGAGCTTTCTCCTGCAGATATCCCAAACGATACAGGAACTACACGAACAGCGTAAACATCTAATCACGTTATGTACATGCAAGTATCCTAGCTGTATAACATTCCGATCACAACAATCTGGCACAATCGAGCATCGCAAATTGACTATGATACTATGCATGCAGTGCGTCCAAGAGATACGCTTTATTATTTTTACAAATATTATAAGTTAGCCTGCTTTATACTTTTTGAGGCGAATTATTTCCTAAGATAAGAATCTAAATATTTAAGAGGGACTTTTGGAGGTATGCCAAATTCTGTGGAAACTATTTCGGCCATTAAATTACTCGTGCTTGTACCCTTACGGGGCTGGACGCTGGTTGATGGCCGCCAAATATAAGGAAAAAGACTTCGTTGTGGACGGGAACTTTCGAGTATCTGATCCAACCGTTTGAATAAGCCTAAACTGTGCCGCAGAAAGTTTATGATAATGGCACCATTATGTTTCGTTGAGCCTATCTCAGTCACAGGCCACCACAATTTATTCATACCATCTTTCCTGAAAATATGCAGCTGACCAAAGTACCAGACAAGCACCATGTGTATTTGTTTTTTTTTCTCATGTGCCGTGTAGATATGATTTTCCCGGACTAAATCTTGCAGATCTAAGTGACCACTAAAAGCTACTTGTGGGACATTTTTGCCGTTAGATGGGGCATAAGGGTAGTAGACTCCGGATACTGATATATTTCCCTGAAAAGCCAAGCCGATAATATCACTATTTGAACAGATAGAACTCTGAGTAATTACCTGTGTCTGTGATGAAGCTCCCTTTTTAACACCTTCCAATTCGGTATAAATATGTGACAAGCAATTTTCTGATGACAGAGCACGATTATTATTCAACTTTGGGTATTGAAATTTGACTCTGGGACCTAGCTGGTCCTGGATTGTTGCTGCTATTTGCATGGGAGACAAGGTGGGAGAGCAATAAGCCTGAAATCTCGTGTCCTCATACCTCACCTGCTCCTTCGTCATGAATATATCGTAATCTCCAGACATTTTAGGAAAATTGTTATTGTTCGGAGCTTCAAAATCGCCATAGAATGATTCCTCAGTATCTTCGGCTACAAGAACCAAACGTCTCAAGTTCGGCAGCTGTTTCGAAGGTCGTGGTGATGCTAGGGACCCCTTGTCATAAATATCGTTCCCCTTCGACAGGAGGAGAAATGCAAAGACGCAGGATATCATGGTTGACCTGCGTTATATTTCCTTACAGCTGCAGCTTAAATTGTGTATCTTGACTGATCGAGTGGTTACGGCCAGAGACAATTCTATTGAATATTTTGGCCGCTACAATGCTCGCCGTTTCTCAAGGATAAATCAAAAAATTGCCTCCCGATTTTTGGCGACTGAATCTATGAATTTTAAAGAAAGATGATGGTCAATTTTTTTCCATAATAAGATCCGAACCACCTCGATTCTTGGCGGAATTCGCTTTCGAGCCTCATTTCATTATCTTCTTGCGAGTCAGTCAAGTTTAATTCCATAGGTAGCCGTGACAGGGATGGCAGGTGATGGTGGGTTCCTATTGCCTGGGATTCTTTATTGAAGTAATTTAGAGAGAAGGATTCGGAATGCGATGAAGATTCGAATTTGAGATTTGCAATCCACGTTGCATAGTCATATTTGGAGAGTCTTCTATTTGACTAGCAATTGTGGCCAGGCGCCTCCTATCATGCCACAATTCCAATCGCTGCTCTGAGGGAAGAATAGTTCATCATGCTTTTGTAAATGAAAGGTACTCGCCAATTTTCGGCAATGATTTGACCAAGCGTGTACGCTTCATCAAATTACCATCGACGTATAAAACATTGATCTTTATCAAGAAAACTGGTGAGGATATTGTAATCAAATTTCCAAACTCAGAAATATCAAAATATCGGCACTTATTTGCATCCCGACAACCCACAACCTACTTGCTTACCTTGACCTTCATGTCTGCTTCGATTATCAGGGGAGAACTCAGTCTTGAATCAAAGCATCCAAGATATTTCTTAGTCATGGCGTATCATAAGTGAGGCGGACCAAAAACTATCTTCCGTCTCGTCTCTAGCGGCTCAGACACCTTCTTCATCGGAGCAACCAGTGGCACGGTTTGCTTTTCGAATTAATCTCACCACCAGGGGATGTGTTTTACGGAGCAAAGGAGCTGGGACTACCAATGATATAATGCAAGGGAGCCTGTTTTTTATTTTTTTATTTTTTTTTTTTTGCTAATTTCTGGTCCTAAGCTAACGCTTTCTTATCCACAATGGGTCAAGGACCGGTGGAGCCGGCAAGGATCACTGCGTACAGGCCCAACTCATTCCAACCGCATGAACTTCTACTGAAATTGTAGAAGTTAACAGCAAAACTAAAATCAAAAACATAAATCAAAAACTGAAATCAAATTTGGAAGAAATACTGTTTGGTCCGGATCCCGCGCTTCTCGCCCGTTCCCTTTCCTGCCACATCCTCCAAGTGACTTTTTCCTATCTCCGCTGAGAGCGAAAGATTAGTTCGCAGATTACCTGAATTCAGCTGGTATCCTGCTATATATTTTGAAGCTTTTTGTAGACTTCACCGAGGGTTGCTGTACCCTCAAACTTCTTCTTCGGATTCCAGGATTCCGAAACCCGATCCCTCGGCCATTGAGACGTCCTTCGTTGAGGCCATCGTTGCCTCTTCGGCCCTTTTGGCTGCAGCCCTAAATCGAGCCACTTTCGCGTACTCCCCTTGCTGGATCTGGCGGATCCGCGCGAGCTGCTCTTTTGGCACCGGTCCGGACTTGCTGGGTCTGGCTAAGCAGGCCCGGGAATCCGATCGGTGAGGTCCCCCACAGTTTCGACACCGGGTGAGAGCCTTGCACTCTGATTCTGAGTGCATGTTAGATCCGCAATTCCAGCAAGCTGGAGCGCGGGAACAACCACGGGTGGCGTGAAATTCAAGACACCGTTTGCATTGTTCGATTTTGCGACGAGGTCGGAAGAGCTTTGCAGCTCCAGAGTCGTCGAAAAGGCGGAATCCGGGTCGAGGAGCGGATTCTCGGGGAAAGAGCGCTTGCCAATTTGAGTAGGGCGCCCCTGGTTTGCTAGTCCCATGAGGACGAACCAGAAAGGGAACCAGCTTGGTCACTCGCGTGACTTCGTCGGCAACCATCTTTGCTGTCACGTCGATGGGGCCAGCAAGTGTTCGAATTGTCTCCGGAACGGTGGCAATTTGCATGGCAACCAGATTTGACGCTGGTTCCAGGTGTATTCTAGATCTCTCCGCAGTGCAGAGGAATCCAAGAGCTCCTTTCGAGAAGCTTCGTTCTTTGCTGTAATCGCAAAGCCGGTCTTTACCCGCTGAACCAACGTAATATCGTTAGCAGCGGTTCCCAGCGCCAGAGACACAGCTGACCTAATGCCAGCTGGGGAGAGGAGACGGTGGGGATGGAAGTAGTCGAGGCGCAGAAAAAGTCGTGAATCGATTTTTGTCCTCGGGTTGGCACTCTTTGCTTTGGGGGCGGGCGGTGCTGCCTTTTTTGTCGACTGCCCAGCGCTGCGGGCTAGGCCTCCCCGAGCTACGGTAGCCCAAGTTGTCTTTGGGGCCGGAGCATGGGTTGTCGTAGGGTTCTGAACCCTAATTTCTTGAGCCCTCGTCGGAAGAGGGTTGCTTGGGCGAGCAGGGAGAACCGGTGGTGTGGTCCCTGGGCCTGATTGAACAAATTGGCCGATGGCCGCTCGAAGGTAGACTTTGATGCCGTCTACGAATTCTTTGTCGTCGCCAATCGAGAGAGGCGAGAGTGCTGCTTCCACACTGCTAATTGCAGTGGAGCAAATTTCGATTCGGGCCTTAATTTGCGCCGTTCGACGCTTTTCGGCCTCCATCACAGATTGCAGCTCAGGAGGAAATTCCATCGCTGTTGTCGAAGCTGTGCCTTTGGAGGCTGGCACAGCGATTTTTCTTGCAGAGTTTTCTGCAGGTTCTGTCGTCTTTTCTCTCACGACCTCCTTTCCTTTCCTAGAGCTGCTTGCCACTGGGGCCAGCTCGATGGGGTTGGTGGTCTCAGGACCAATTGTAACTGTCCTGATGGGCTCAGAATCAGTCATCTCTTTGTCGGGAAGATTTGTAGACTTCCCTGGGACGAAGGCCTCACTCGCAAATAGGCTTGATAGTTTTTGCGCGAGGCCAGTAGGTTTTGGACACAATGGCGTCCGTTCAAAGCCGACTGGAGTTGTCGGCTTTGGGCGATTTTTTCTCACCGGAGGCATTTTAAATACCTCGCGACGGTTAACAATTCGAGAAGTCAAGCACAGAAGTGATCATGGGAATGGAAAGAGGGAAAAAATGAATTTTCGAATTTTCGAATTTCTCGATTTGTGCGTTTTGTTTTTTTTTTTTTTTTTTTAAATTTTTAAGGTCCTAAGCTATGCTCTATATCTCCTAGGAGTCAAGGACCGGTGTACACGGCCAAGATCATGCTTCCCACATGCCCGACTCGGTCTCACTGCGTGACCCACTACACAACCAGTAGCTAGTTATAAGAAAGAAAATATATGCTCCCACAGACTCCCATAACCAAAATTCCAAATCCAATACTCCAATTTGAGGTGGGAAAGCGACACTCCTCGTCTCGTTTTCCTTCCTGTCATGCTTCGTGCTATGACCTAGTTAATGTTGTCTCCGCTGAGAGCTGGTGACGAACTTGCAGGTGGGTCGCCGAAGCAGCCGGTTTCCTGCGCAAAATTTGTAAAATTCTCAAGGCACTTAGGCCCGAGAAGCTTTTGGACAAAGTCGTGATGCGACATTGTCCCTCGAAGTCGACGCGTCTGACGTTCGTGCAGTCGACAGTGAATGAAGTGGAGAGGTGATGTTTCCTCTCCACACGCACACTCCATGGAAGCGGTGAAGTTGTTGAAACGACGGTGACATGCAGCGAAGTTTCCGTGTCCCGTTCGGGCTGAGATCAGTTCACGGAGTAACCGCCGAGAAAGTGTCTGCTCCTGTGGCTTGCGTCTTCGCATGAGTAGACCCAGATTTCGATATCTAGGTGGACATGCTTCTTCCCACCAGTCCTCGAGAAGCGCTTGTCGTTTCTGGTTCATCAGACGACGAACGTACGCCAAAGTGACGGAGCCAGGCTGGCTCTCTTTACTTGGAAGTTGTCGGAGGCCGGAGCGTGCGGCTCTATCAGCCTCTTCGTTTCCCTGTATCCCGGAGTGGGCTGGTATCCACTGAACCGAGACTCGAGCCTTTTCTGATAGCGCCCTAAATTGGCGTACATCGTCGAGACTTGTAGTGGCGGTTCCCGTCAGCAGTGCCTTCACTACAGACTGACTATCCGTCAACACGTTGATCCGCTGCCTGCCGTTACTTCTCCCGTTCTCTCTCTCCAGCAATCCTAGCGCAGCTTCCAGGGCCTTTCTCGCCCCTATAATTTCCGCATCAAGCACTTCACCACCATGCTTGATGCCATATCCCTTCAAAAGAGTCTTTCCATCCCTCTTCAAGACGAACCCCCATGCTGAGCGACCATGCCCTCCGACGATCCATCCGGGTAGGCACATATATCCGATGGTAATACACCTCTAAGGAACCGAATTAACTTGTCCTCCTCCTCTATCCTTGGGCCGAAGTTTGACAGATAGCATGGCGGCGGCAGAGGCTTGGCGTCTTCCGCGTCCGGGAGTTGTCGGTAGGCCCGCTGCACTCTTGACATCTGGATCTCCGGATTCTTGGGTGCCCGAGCATTTTTCTTGTACTTCCGTGTTCCATCGTTTGGACACACGGCGGCACGAGTCCGGAGCGGGTGACGGTTGTCCAGTGAGTGGAGCCGAGACGAAAGCCGTAATCGGTTCCCTTCCAGAATGATCTTTCCTGTTGGGGTACCTCCTTCGCGATGGAGAACAAGATTCGGTGTCGTTCTCATTACCGGAAGGGCAGCGCGCAGTCCCGTCAAGATTGCCTTGTCGATCATCTCGCAGAAAATGCTAGTCCGAGGTGTGATGATTCCCCTTCTGGTCGGACGTTTGAGGCCGGGCCACCAAACATCTGCTCCAAAGGTTGCTACGGGGACAATACACGTGTCTACTGCCCGAACCAGTGCTGCAGGAGCTGCTCCTCGATATGCTGAGTTGAAGCGGCGCATTTGCTGGGCTACCTTCAGAGCTTTTCCACACCACGTTGTGACGTGGTGTTTGAAGTCCAGTTGCGGGTCTAAGTGTACTCCTAGCCAGCGTATTTGGTCTGCTGGCTCGATAACCATGCCGTTCACATAAATGCCCACTGGCTCCTCGCGTTTGCGTCCGGGAAACTGGACTACCTCCGACTTGTTGGTATCGAAGGAGACTGCGTTGTTTCTCGCCCACTCCAGAAGATGATCAACTTCCTTCTGTACAGAAGCGGCTGACTCGGCTATGCTGCGCCCGAATCCTAGTATCCCGACGTCGTCAGCGTAGCTAAACCTCATTTCTGCATTGCCGCTTCGCATTGGCTCTGCCATGTACAAGAGGAAGAGAAGTGGCGATATCGGCGACCCCTGCGGGACCCCACACACCAACTCTTTCTGCCCTGTTACCCCTCCAGGATATCGGACTTGCACCTTTCGTTGTGCAAGGAATGATGTCGTCCATCGGAGAATTGAGTCCGGCCACCCCTGTTCTTGCATTCTCCTCACCAAACGATTGTGAAGTACTGCATCGAACGCGCCTTGGACATCCAGAGTCGTAAATGTGGCCGCCCATCCCTGGGTACTTGCCTCTTCGATGTCGTGGACTACGCAGTTGACAAGGTCGTTTGCGGATCTTTTGGGGAGCGCGCCGAATTGTTGGTCTCCAACAACGTCGAGCGTAACCGCGAGATGGGCCATCCGCTTCGCCAAGAGTCGTTCCAGTCCCTTACCCAAACATGACAGAAGTGCAATCGGTCTCCAGCCCTTAACAGTCGCTGGATCTCGGTTCGTCTTGCGGAGGAGCACCACTTCAGCCAGCTTGAAGCAGGATGGGTGGGTGCCGAGTCTGATGCAGGCGCGGAAGAGAGTGCCAACAAATGGTCCAATCGTCTTCCAACAGCTTCGCAGAAGCTCCACAGAGATCCCGTCTGCTCCGGGCGCTGTATTGGCACAGCCTATGGTGCACATACGAATCTCCTCGTCCGAGACATGGTCGTTCCAGGGGATTCGGTTGGTACTCGGCGCATCGAGTGGCGGTAGGTCGTCCGTCGCTTGGTGCCGTGCCAAAAGAGCATCTCGGAGTATCTCTGCCCGCTCAGCCGGATCGGAGTACACCTTCCCTTCGTGGTTGAGTGGAGGGGGCGTGCTTGCCTGCCTTGGTTCGGCCGAGCGCATCAGCTTGAACACGTCAGTCGGTGTTGTGATCGCTTCGACCTGACGCGTCTGGTGCTCTTTTCTTGCCGCTCTGAGGGTTGAACGCAGATTCTTCGAATGCACCCATCGTTGTTCCGGAGTTACTGCTGCACGATATTTCGTGTGAGCCAGCTTGCATTCCGGAGTCCACCAAGGTGCACATTTGCCACGTCTTTTGTTCCTTCGTGTTCCTGCTGCTTTGATAGCGTTAGTAAGGCCGGAACAGAGATCGTTGGCGTATTCATCCACCTGGCAAATCGTGTCCAAGACTAGTGGCGGGTGAGTGAACTGCGTGACGGCAAGGGCGAACCTCGGCAGGTTGCCGCGCGTTACCCTGATCGGCGATGGCTCCTGGTCCCTTTTTTCGAATCCAGTGGGAACTTGTCCTCGAATCGGAAGATGGTCGCTGGTTACGCACTCATTGCGATCCACCCATGCTTGGGCCCCGTTGACGTTGGTCCAAGCAAGATCCAGCGTGTTTCCGGCCCGATGCGTTGGCTCGCCCACAATCAGACAAGTGAGATTATGGCGTTCCGCCCATCTCTCGATTTCGATTCCTTGTCCGCGTGGGCGGGTGACCTCTGGTTGCCACGCGCAGTGCACCGCGTTGAAGTCGCCAGCCGCGACGGATCGGGGTGGTGGGTCCCAGCTGAGGAGAGGTCGAATTGCTGTCGGATCGTTTGGGTCTTTGTACACGTTGAGAAACGTGACTCCGTTTACCACAACCCAGCAGTAGTCCGCCGTCGGGGGATTGCAGGGAAAGATTTGAGTTGCCGAAAGGATTCTCCTGTTAATTAGTGTGTAAGTCACTGCCCTGGGTCGAATATTTACGCCGCCATGTGGTGTATGGCAGTCGTATCCAGGGTGTGACTTCGTTTCCTTTGTGGCTTTGTTCCACAAAGGCTCTTGTATTAGCACCACATCTACGCCTAGCTCGTAAGCTCGGGAAAGCGCGATGTCGTGTGATTGGCCTCCCCTACCTACGTTGATCGACATAAAACTTATCGTAGGTGAGAGGCTAGAAGGGACCCGTGAGGGGCCCTTCAGGAAGACTCAACAGGATTCGTCGTTTCTGTGGCCGTGGCGTCGGGGGCGACGTCGGTCATTAGAACTTCGAAACTGTTGTTTGATTTCACCGCTGTTGGTGAGTCTTGCGTTTGCCTAGCAGCCGCTTGAACTGTTGCCTCAGCGCGACGGACAGCAGCTTTAGCCCTCACAACAGCTGCTAGCTCGCGTTGGCTCGCGATGCGAATATTGGCCAGTTGCTCTCTGCTTACCGGCCCGGACTTGGTGGGGCGCGCCAGACAGACTCGACTGTCGGACCTGTGCGGTCCTCCGCAGTTGCGGCACTTGGTGTGTGCACGGCACTCGTCTGTCGAGTGCATCGTGGAGGTGCAGTTCCAGCAAGCTTGGGCGCGAGAGCAACCAGCGTCCGTGGAACTGCAGGCAGCGTTTGCATTGCTGCACAGTCTGTCGCGGTTTGTGTGGGACGCGACGCCCGAGTCGTCGATAGGCGGAACCCTTGTCTTGGTGCCGCTCCCTTCTTGAAATGGGCCAGCCATGACTTGTATGGCGCGTCTAGCCGGGTCTTCCCGTGGGGCCGTACCTTGACTGGAATGGCCTTGGTAACTCTCGAGATCTCCTCGATCACCATCTCTTCTGTCACTTGTACCTTCCAAGAAGAGTGTGGATGGCAACGGGACCGTCGAGATCTGGAGCGCCACAAGTTCGGAGGCCTCTTCTAGTCTTCCCCGATGGGAAGGAAAGATTCTGCCGCGTTCAATAGAGCCTGGCGGGATTCCTGGTCTTCGCTCGGAGCGCGAAACCTGTTGGGACACGGTATACGTGTTCAATTGCTGATTGGGTCGCGTTAGTGAGCTGTGCCACGGCTTCTCTGATGCAGCTGGCGAAAGATTTCGCCACTGGTGTTTAGAATTTAGTCGGAGGAACAGTCGGTTATCCGGCGTGGACGAAGGGGACGTCTTGGCCGATTTTGGTCGGCGGAGTCGGCATTTTCGGGGTTCGACTTATCATCACTGGTGTCGGCTGTTTGGGTAGCCCTTTCCGGGCTACAGTTGCCCAGGTTGAAGTGACCTGGGGCACCGCGACGGCAGGATTTGCTGTCCTGGCGGTCGATGGTGGTGAGGGCCCGCTGTTGCTGGCCTGCTGGCCGATGGGGCGGGGGGAAGACTTGTCGGCACTGATGTGGTTCCAGTGCGCAGGAAATGGGCGAGGGCGCCCCTCAGACACACGTTCATCGCGTCCAAGTATTCTTTGTTATCTGTCGTTTTCATGGACAGGATAACACTTTCCAATGTTTTTAACACCGTTGACCCTATCTCGAGCCTGGCTGAGGTGTTTGCAGCCCGCTTTCTTTCGGCTTCGAGTAAAGCCTCTATTTCCGGCGGGTGAATTGGCGTGGTGCCGGTGGAGCACCAGAAGAGTGGTTGTGGCACTCAGGTCCCTGGAATCGAGGCCGGGGTGGCTGAGGTCTTGAGACATTTGTTGCCTCTGCGCAGTCCGGGACTTCCGTTTCCTCGCTGTATTTTTCTTTGGTGTCCGCTTGCTAACGGAACCGAATTTTTCGAGCCGCAACGTGTGCGGGCTCGGTCGTTGTTCGACGGACTGCTTTTGCGGACACTTTCTGGGCAGTTGATGCCTTGCTGGTTATTTCTCGCCTTTGAGGGTCTGACTTCTACCAGTCGCGGTAGTGCTGGAAAGACTTGTTCTGCGTCTTCTGACTGGATGATGCCCAAATTGAATCGGCGAGGGTTTTCAACCTGTCGACTTCTGCGTCCACATTTCGACTTCGGGGACATCGTTCTCCTTCGCTTGGAGCGCAGCCGCGATGGGTTCAATGTTCTGGAGATTTGGACTCGAGTCCTCGTCTTGCTAGCATATTCCGCGTGGTTTTGAATAGCCGTATTCCATTGGTAGTTTTGCTGACGCGATCTTTGCAGTGCCACTGACGCGTTTTTGTGCGGTTTACGTCGGAGGCATTTTAAAAATGCCGATGGCAAACAATTGCATTCGATTCGATAAATAATGGTGAAACGGGTGGAAGGGTGGAAATGGGCAAATTGAGTGTTCTCGAATTGTTTTTTTTTTTTTTTTTTTGCTAATTTCTGGTCCTAAGCTAACGCTTTCTTATACAATGGGTCAAGGACCGGTGGAGCCGGCAAGGATCACTGCGTACAGGCCCAACTCATTCCAACCGCATGAACTTCTACTGAAATTGTAGAAGTTAAAGCAAAACTAAAATCAAAAACATAAATCAAAAACTGAAATCAAATTTGGAAGAAATACTGTTTGGTCGGATCCCGCGCTTCTCGCCGTTCCCTTTCCTGCACATCCTCCAAGTGACTTTTTCCTATCTCCGCTGAGAGCGAAAGATTAGTTCGCAGATTACCTGAATTCAGCTGGTATCCTGCTATATATTTTGAAGCTTTTTGTAGACTTCACCGAGGGTTGCTGTACCCTCAAACTTCTTCTTCGGATTCCAGGATTCCGAAACCCGATCCTCGGCCATTGAGACGTCCTTCGTTGAGGCCATCGTTGCCTCTTCGGCCCTTTTGGCTGCAGCCCTAAATCGAGCCACTTTCGCGTACTCCCTTGCTGGATCTGGCGGATCCGCGCGAGCTGCTCTTTGGCACCGGTCGGACTTGCTGGGTCTGGCTAAGCAGGCCGGGAATCCGATCGGTGAGGTCCCCACAGTTTCGACACCGGGTGAGAGCCTTGCACTCTGATTCTGAGTGCATGTTAGATCCGCAATTCCAGCAAGCTGGAGCGCGGGAACAACCAGGGTGGCGTGAAATTCAAGACACCGTTTGGCATTGTTCGATTTTGCGACGAGGTCGGAAGAGCTTTGCAGCTCCAGAGTCGTCGAAAAGGCGGAATCCGGGTCGAGGAGCGGATTCTCGGGGAAAGAGCGCTTGCCAATTTGAGTAGGCGCCCTGGTTTGCTAGTCCCATGAGGACGAACCAGAAAGGGAACCAGATTGGTCACTCGCGTGACTTCGTCGGCAACCATCTTTGCTGTCACGTCGATGGGGCCAGCAAGTGTTCGAATTGTCTCCGGAAGGTGGCAATTTGCATGGCAACCAGATTTGACGCTGGTTCCAGGTGTATTTCTAGATCTCTCCGCAGTGCAGAGGAATCCAAGAGCTCCTTTCGAGAAGCTTCGTTCTTTGCTGTAATCGCAAAGCCGGTCTTTACCCGCTGAACCAACGTAAATCGTTAGCAGCGGTTCCAGCGCCAGAGACACAGCTGACCTAATGCCAGCTGGGGAGAGGAGACGGTGGGTGGAAGTAGTCGAGGCGCAGAAAAAGTCGTGAATCGATTTTTGTCCTCGGGTTGGCACTCTTTGCTTTGGGGCGGGCGGTGCTGCTTTTTTGTCGACTGCCCAGCGCTGCGGGCTAGGCCTCCCGAGCTACGGTAGCCCAAGTTGTCTTTGGGGCCGGAGCCTGGGTTTTTGGAGGGTTAGGAACCCTTATTTCTGGTGCCCTCGGCGGAAGAGGGTTGGCGGGGCGAGCAGGGAGAACTGGTGGTGTGCTTCCTGGGCCAGATTGTACGAACTGGCCGATGGCCGCTCGAAGATAGACTTTGATTGTCTACGAATTCTTTATTATCGCCAATCGAAAGAGGCGAGAGTGCTGCTTCGACACTGCTTATTGCAGTCGAGCAGATTGCGAGTCGGGCGTTTATTTGCGTCATGCGACGCTTTTCGGCCTCCATCACAGATTGCAGCTCAGGAGGAAATTCCATCGCTGTTGTCGAAGCTGTGCCTTTGGAGGCTGGCAGAGCGATTTTTCTTGCAGAGTTTTCTGCAGGTTCTGTCGTCTTTTCTCTCACGACCTCCTTTCCTTTCCTAGAGCTGCTTGCCACTGGGGCCAGCTCGATGGGGTTGGTGGTCTCAGGACCAATTGTAACTGTCCTGATGGGCTCAGAATCAGTCATCTCTTTGTCGGGAAGATTTGTAGACTTCCCTGGGACGAAGGCCTCACTCGCAAATAGGCTTGATAGTTTTTGCGCGAGGCCAGTAGGTTTTGGACACAATGGTGTCCGTTCAAAGCCGACTGAAGTTGTCGGCTTTGGGCGATTTTTTCTCACCGGAGGCATTTTAAATACCTCGCGACGGTTAACAATTCGAGAAGTCAAGCACAGAAGTGATCATAGGAATGGAAAGAGGGAAAAAATGAATTTTCGAATTTTCGAATTTCTCGATTTGTTTTTTTTTTTTTTTTTTTTTTTATTTACTTTTGGTCCTAAGCTAACGCTATCTTTTCCACATTGGGTCAAGGACCGGCGGATCCGGCAGGGTTCCCTGTAACTTTTCCTACAGCCTAACTCGTTCCAACCTCGTGAATCGCTACCAAAAGTGCAGCTGATTGAACAGGAACGAAAAATCACGAAAATCAAAACAACTCCGAATCCCAGAAGATTCCTCCATAATGGACCCCAGCAATGCGCTCCTCCCGCATTCCCTCGTCCGTCACACCTTCCAAATGACAAATTTGCCCATTCTCGCTGAGAGCAAAAGATGGGTTAGCAGGCACCTTTGATCCAGCCGGTATCCTGCTATTGGTTAGTAGATGCCCAAAAGGGGACATCGTCGAGGTTGCTGTGTCCTCAAACTTCTTCTTCAGATCCCAGAGCTCCGAAACCTGTTGCCTCGGCCATCGAGACATCCTTCGCCGCGGCGATGATCGCCTCTTCGGCCTTTTTTGCTGCAGCTCGCGCTCGAGCCACCTTCGCGAACTCCCCTTGCTGGATCTGGCGGATCCGCGCGAGCTGCTCTTTTGGCACCGGTCCGGACTTGCTGGGTCTGGCTAAGCAGGCCCGGGAATCCGATCGGTGAGGACCCCCACAGTTACGACACTTGGTGAGGGCCTTGCACTCGGCTTCCGAGTGCATGTTAGATCCGCAGTTCCAGCAGGCTGGAGCGCGGGAGCAACCACGGGTGGCGTGGAAGCCCAAACAGCGTTTGCACTGTTCAATTTGAGGTCGTGGCTTGTGGATAGTAGCCATACCAGCCTCGTCGAGAATACGGAAGCCCGGGCGAGGGGCGTCGTTCCGGTCGAAAAGGGCTTTCCAATTTCTGTGCGGCGCTCCAGGACGGCATGTCCGTGCGGTAGCACCTTGTATGGAAACGTTTTTGTTTTCGGTAGATCTCCAATGAGACCCAATCCGCATTGACCGTATGAGTACAGTCGAGTGTTTTTATGGTCGCCGGAACATTCGCGATCCGAAAGGCGACAAGGTTGGAGGCTTCCTCGAGCTTGGCGCCGAAGTCCGAAAACTTTGGTGCGGCATCTAGGAGCTCTTCCCTTTTCTTTTCATTCCCTGTCAGAATCGCAAAGCCGGTTCTAACACGGTGTAATAGAGCAGGCGTCACTCAAGAAGCAATCTAGCTCACTCTGTAGTTGTTTTCCATAGGCCAGCAGGCGAAAGCTGGCGCCACGGGTGCTCCTTTTCTAGGCGAAGGAACAGTCGTTTGTCGACTTTCGCTTGGAGCTTCTTTCTTTGAGGCTTTAGCCGCAGGTCGCGCACAGCCTTTTTAGTTGGGACTGCTTTTTGTTGCAGTCCATTTCTGGCCACCGTGGCCCAGGTGCTTTTGACAGCAGAAACTGGGACGGCGGGAATTTGTATGCTCCTGGCTTCGGGAGCCCTTGGGGGAGGGTTTGCCGGGCGAGGAGGGAGGACGGGAGGCGTAGAGGCCTGGCCCGTGCATGTATTGCGCAATGGCGGCGCGTAGGTAGACTCGCATTGAGTCTACGAATTGTCTATTTGACCCGTTGGTTAAGGGTAGAAGGGTTGCTTCGACGCCAGAGATGGCGGCGGAGCAGAGGGCCAGATTGCCGCGTTTCGGCGGCGCGTCGTCGTTCGGCTTCGACAATAGGTCGAAGTTCCGGAGGGCAGTCTGCTTTCGTGCAGCTTTGGGCTGCGACGTTAATTTTGACGCTGCTTTGGGTGCAGCGTTCTCCGAAGGAATTGACGAGGTCGGAGGAGTTTGGACGATTCTCCAATCCGTGGGGGATGGAGACTCGTTGAGATTGGATCCTCAACAATTTCAACTGACCGATCATGTCAGTATCGGGCACAGTAACGGTGGGAAGGGCTTTTTCCTTCCCTTTCGAAACGGCCTGACCCATCTCCGCGCATTTCGAAGACTGGGCAAGGCCAGGTAATTTTCGAGAGCCCTCGGGCGACTCCTCGTGTTGTCCAACTTGGCNGGACATCGTCGAGGTTGCTGTGTCTCAAACTTCTTCTTCAGATCCCAGAGCTCCGAAACCTGTTGGCCTCGGCCATCGAGACATCCTTCGCCGCGCGATGATCGCCTCTTCGGCCTTTTTTGCTGCAGCTCGCGCTCGAGCCACCTTCGCGAACTCCCTTGCTGGATCTGGCGGATCCGCGCGAGCTGCTCTTTTGGCACCGGTCCGGACTTGCTGGGTCTGGCTAAGCAGGCCGGGAATCCGATCGGTGAGGACCCCCACAGTTACGACACTTGGTGAGGGCCTTGCACTCGGCTTCCGAGTGCATGTTAGATCCGCAGTTCCAGCAGGCTGGAGCGCGGGAGCAACCACGGTGGCGTGGAAGCCCAAACAGCGTTGCACTGTTCAATTTGAGGTCGTGGCTTGTGGATAGTAGCCATACCAGCCTCGTCGAGAATACGGAAGCCCGGGCGAGGGGCGTCGTTCCGGTCGAAAAGGGCTTTCCAATTTCTGTGCGGCGCTCCAGGACGGCATGTCCCGTGCGGTAGCACCTTGTATGGAAACGTTTTTGTTTTTCGGTAGATCTCCAATGAGACCCAATCCGCATTGACGTATGAGTAAGCAGTCGAGTGTTTTTATGGTCGCCGGAACATTCGCGATCCGAAAGGCGACAAGGTTGGAGGCTTCCTCGAGCTTGGCGCCGAAGTCCGAAAACTTTGGTGCGGCATCTAGGAGCTCTTCCCTTTTCTTTTCATTCCCTGTCAGAATCGCAAAGCCGGTTCTAACACGGTGTATAGAGCAGGCGTCACTCAAGAAGCAATCTAGCTCACTCTGTAGTTGTTTCCATAGGCCAGCAGGCGAAAGCTGGCGCCACGGGTGCTCCTTTTCTAGGCGAAGGAACAGTCGTTTGTCGACTTTCGCCTTGGGAGCTTCTTTCTTTGAGGCTTTAGCCGCAGGTCGCGGCACAGCCTTTTTAGTTGGGACTGCTTTTTGTTGCAGTCCATTTCTGGCCACCGTGGCCCAGGTGCTTTTGACAGGCAGAACTGGGACGGCGGGAATTTGTATGCTCCTGGCTTCGGGAGCCCTTGGGGGAGGGTTTGCCGGGCGAGGAGGGAGGACGGGAGGCGTAGAGGCCTGGCCCGTGGCCATGTATTGCGCAATGGCGGCGCGTAGGTAGACTCGCATTGAGTCTACGAATTGTCTATTTGACCGTTGGTTAAGGGTAGAAGGGTTGCTTCGACGCCAGAGATGGCGGCGGAGCAGAGGGCCAGATTTGCCGCCGTTTCGGCGGCGCGTCGTCGTTCGGCTTCGACAATAGGTCGAAGTTCCGGAGGGCAGTCTGCTTTCGTGGCAGCTTTGGGCTGCGACGTTAATTTTGACGCTGCTTTGGGTGCAGCGTTCTCCGAAGGAATTGACGAGGTCGGAGGAGGTTTGGACGATTCTCCAATCCCGTGGGGGATGGAGACTCGTTGAGGGATTTCCTCAACAATTTCAACTGACCCGATCATGTCAGTATCGGGCACAGTAACGGTGGGAAGGGCTTTTTCCTTCCCTTTCGAAACGGCCTGACCCATCTCCGCGCATTTCGAAGACTGGGCAAGGCCAGGTAATTTTTCGAGAGCCCTCGGGCGGACTCTCGTGTTGTCCAACTTGGCGTTGGGACGCTTTTTTCGAACTGAAGGCATCGTAAAAAAAAAATGCCAGGAGGTCGTTCACAAATCAAGATAGATGCGACGAAGTCGAGAGAGGGGGAAAAAGGGAAAAAGGGAATTTTCGAATTTTCGAATTTCACGAATTGTGCGTTTGTTTGTTTGTGTTTATTGTCCTATAAAGTCTATGACTATGTAAGGACGTGTTGGTCCCTTCTGCCTACAGGCCGGGAGTATCTATGCCTCGCGTAGTGTACTCCCTCCTATGCCTCCTCCACGACTTCTTTCCAGCAGTAATACCCCCACGAGTCTTCATTCGAGTACACACTAAAAGGTGCCGTTATCCCGTTATTATCTCCCCTCTCCGACCAACGAAACTATGGCCATTTACGGTTGTGTAGCTGCAGGGAATGTCTCAAAAACCACTGGGTGCGGGGCTCTCCTATGACGAAGAGGCCGGCCAGCCGGGCGCAGCAGACCTGTATATACCTAAGAGCATCTCTCAACCTTCCTAGCCTCCTTCTTCCTATTTTCCTGATTCATGCCACAGGACAAACCGAAGATCGTGAAAGGATGTCAGAAAAGTCTTGGTCGAGAGTGACTATCATGAAGGAGCCTAGCCTAGCATCCAAAAGTCGTTACGGACGTGGGGTCGTCGGGTAAGTCGTATATTTTAGATGCCCTCGTGGCTAGTAGGTTAGAAATTGATGAGTTGGAAAGTCGCTGTTATTTACGAGTCGAAATCTGCTTTTCTTGAGGACGGAAGGGTCTTTTACTTTGCTTTCGTGGGCTTTCTGTTCGTCCACCGGTGGATGGCACATGTTGCGATATGAAGAGGACTTCTCTGGCTGCCGTTGTAGCATTGGGCACCGCATTATCTTTCCTCATTCTCCGCATCATTATCGTCGTCATGATCGTCTCGCGTGTCATCCAAAGCGTGACTTTGACGGAGAGGGAGGTAACTCAGATCAAAGTTGAAAAGGTGTTACTCAATCTCGGCTCTGCAGACTCTACAATGGGAGCTGGAGGTCCGCAGGGAATGCCACTGACAGGTGTTGAGAATAGTCCCCCTGCAAGGGAGCCTGGAATACGCATATCTCGTAAATCCGTTGTCCATTCTCCCGTAAGATCGTAATTTGAGACCCGGCAGAAGGAAAAAGATATTGCATGCGCCGACTGTAGTTCAGAACTAGTCGCGAGGAGACTACAGTTCTTGGCATGCGGTGTATTAATTTGCCAGAGGAAAATCAAATGTTTACGAGACAAAATCCTACGCGTATTAGCCACAATGCTCGTATTGTGGACTTCAAGGGTCCCTACGTTTGGATGAATCTATAGACGAGGAAGCTGCATGCGAAAGCTACCAGCATAGATTACAATCGTAGAGGTCATAAAATAACTAGCTTCATCGAGTTCGAGTCGTTTGAATGATTAAACCAGTCTGTCTCCTGGCAATGAAAATTGGCTCGACTTTCCATGCGGTCGTCATCACAAATACACACATTTCCGGTGATTTGACTGAAATGCCATTCGTATCAGGCTTTCGCCCTAGGTCCAAGAGCCGGGATACGGGTATGTGATCCAGACAGACTCACAAGTTCTAACGTGCATGGCCTTGTTTGCTAGAGGAATAAATAAGAGGAAAATGCAACAGTGTCCGGACGAAAGCACCCTGTCCTCTTCTTCCCCGCAGTTTAATAAGCATAACAACTGATGCTGCTTGGGGAGCCTATGAAGCCTGGCTTAAAATTTTGCCACTATTAAAATTCGTTACAGTAATGAATTTGAGGAGCTTCTCACAATCATTTCACTTGATAAAAGTTATGTCGGTGTTGTACAACTGCGCTAAGCGGGCGTCAGGCATCAACATGTTCTGAGCAAATAAATGGGGGAAAACTGAGCACGTGATATAACCTCAATCTATTTATTTTTTTTAATCTTTTTTTTTAAAAATCATTTAATGTGTTTTCAGCTATCTAGCTATGACACATGACCGGTACTATGTATACATATAGGATGACTCTTTTGACGTTAGAGACACTCATACTCTGGATTTCATTCGCAAATACCACTATGAGGTATGTTTGCTTACACAAACAGTCAACCCTCCTCCGTAAGTACCCACCAAAGGGAAATTAAAACCTTTGATTATCCAAGCATGCCTTCACCATCCATGCATACCAGCGCCGCGAGAAATGTAGTTCAGTTTTGCCGGATTCGAATCAGCGGTCTCCTGTCTCGGGTGGGATATGTGTCCTAGCTATCCAGGCCTTACTTGAGAAACCGGCCAAGATGATGTACCACTGCACCATCCAACTATGGCGGTGTTTACAGTGTCGCCCGCACTCTCGCAACCCAAATCTTGGCGCTCGCACAAAGTTCAATTCGAAAAACTCGTAAAAATTCTAAAATTCACGCCCGTCGAGATCGTTTCCATCCTCTGCATCATCTTGTGAACTTGTCCTAATGCCTCTCACGCCCATCCCAAAGAACTGTCTTCCAGGCTTGTGCGCCACGCTTTGCTTCCTCCGTCGGGTGTAAATATCGGCGTGGGCGTGTACGTGGTGGTCAATTTAAGCTAGAGTATAGTTGATGAGAGGAGTACTCATTGGAACGAGGATGTACTAAGTCGTACCTGTAAACTTGATGAGGTTTTGGTGGTGATTGATCTCGTCAGGTGGGAAAGTTTGATTAGGTGGAGAGTCTTGAATCATTGCCTCATGGGCCAACTTGTTCGGTATTGCGAAATTTGACTGAGCTCGGCTCTAGGAGAATATTTCAGTCCCAGGCTCGTAGAGGGCACCGCGTACAGGTGTCAGTCTTGCCCTCCTACACTTGTACTTGTAGCGCACACTTTCCACACTTTTAGCCGTAATCCGAACATGACACTCTTTTAGTCAACTTCTACTTTCGTTCCATAAATATTGCGCCCATTTCATTGCGCGATATTTCCAACAGTTTTACATACTTGGGGTGTTTAGGGTGTCGTTAGGACTCTAACAGAGATCTGACTTGACTCATTAGTCACGCTCATGGAGCCAAATCAGATCAAGCTAGATTGTGGAAGTTTATACCATATACCTCATCTTTTACTGCTAGTTATGAGAGGTCATCACTCATCGCGAGTATTTAAATCTACAGTAGAGTAGGAGAATAGACGTGGTCCACCAATTAGGCTGCAGAAACGTGACATACAGTCCAAGTTCTTTTAAAGATTAAATTATATTAGATTATATTTTTTATTATAGTTCATACTTCTTTCAACGATGTTCACGTATCTCAACAAAGATCAAGTTCTAAAACGGCCGACGCGCTGTCCGTTCAAACCAGAGCTTGTAAAATGAGGATATTATTGAACATTATATACATGAAGCAAAATTATTTTAGCCAACACTGCATTGTAGTCAAAGCTACTGTAACTCGTTTATTTGTGGCGAAAAGGAGGATCTAAATAATCAAGGTTTGGCTCATTGGAGTTCCGTATTTCTACGCGACTGATTTCTGCCATAAGTTGGGCAGGTTTATTTTTGGCTTCAAGGGAGACGAGGGATGAGTATGCTTGGTTTTTGCCAGCCGATTTTTCTAGTAAAGCAAACTGTTGCAACTTGTCATCCAGATCTCTAAATAATCCCAAATCTCTGCGCATAAAGTTTAGAAGAATCGCAGCATTGTTGTTTTCTGCACAGACTTTTGTCGTAGGCCACCAGGAATAATCCTTAATATCTCGTTCAAAAATATGTAGGTGGCCAAAATACCAGACTAGCACCTTCTGTATATTTCTTACTCTCTTTGCTGCATATAATTGAGGACCTGAAACCATATCTTTCAGAGCAAGCTGGCTCTTCACATTTACTATGGGAATATCACCTTTACTCTCTGGAGCCAATTTACTATAGATCCCTGTTACTGACAATAAGCCCTGATTAGCCAAGCTGATGATGTCACGGCTTGAACATTTCTCATTTTGTGCAAGTTCTATCGGCCCTTGTGTTTGGAATCCTGATATTTTCTCCCATTGTAGAAGAATGAGCTTCCAACATTGCTGCTCCGAAATCGAATTAGAATCAGGATCTATCTCGTGTGTTTTAGTAACTGGAATTTGACCATGCACGAGCTTTTCAATTATTTTCGTAGTCGATAGGGTTGGTGAGCAGTAAGCCATTACTTTGGTGCCGGAACCATAGTCCTTCTCTGAGGTTGAAATAATGTCAAGATTTCCGTCAAGTTTCGGGAAATATCGCGACGATGGGAGTTGATAGGCGCCATAAAAGGGATTCCTAGGCTCATCCCCAAGAATAATTAATCTCTGAGGTTCAAGCACTTTTAACTTGGTGTGTTTATTTTCTTTATATTTTGATTGATAATCTGGAGAGTAATCAAATCGCTCGGACCTATAATATGAGCTATGAAATCCTATTTGATGATGTCTTATCGGGGGGTCGAAAGGTATTTGATTTAGGAAAAGAAGTACATAGGCGCAGGATATCATAGCTGATCAGCGTCAGGTTTTGTTACACCTGCAAGTTGACATGCGTATTGTGAGGGGCCAAGTGGTTACGACAAAAGACAATGCTTTTCGGCAAAGATGTCTGGAAATAAGTATTTGTCCTTTCTCTGGAAGTGATGGGAAAGATTGGCGCCGCTTTATTTGATAACAGTAGATGTGACTCGAGAAGGACTTTTCAATGCCTTTTAATTATTCGAATCCCAGATAATTTGGGTTTGTTCGGGGGTCTCTTGAGAAACTCATTTCATCAAAGCAATACGAGTCAGCTAGCTCATGAGTTGTGAGGAACGTTTGCAGGGATGACTATCGAAATCGTGGTCCTTCTGATAAGACTTGGCTGAATAACTGAATTATAGAACGGAGAGGACCGGGTTGGCTTAGATGGAGGAATGAATTGATGAATCATGCATGTATAATCACGAGAAGAGGAAGTAGAAGGAAGGCAGCTCTAATTTAGAGATGAAAGAAATAGATTGGATATGAGAGGAGAGTGTCTAGAGGCGGACAGGGGCTGTAAGCTGGCGTGAACGTACCACATGTACGCACTTCATCTTACCTAGGGCCAGTTGAAGCCAGGCCATAACTTGTATCCAATTAACAGAACAATTAACGGATAATCCTCCATTTTCCATTGGCCCGCTGAAAGTTGATTGTTTTAAAATTGAGCCTCTACTGAGCCCAAGACTATGAAAAACTGCTTAATGATTCTTGAGGAGTGTGTATGCTGTTTGTTCACTGGGTACAAGTGTGAATAAATAGGGGGTCAAGGTCTTCCACGAGAAGAGATAGAGGGAACGTCGTGATCTGATACGAGTACGGGCTCGAAGTGGTTTTGACGAGGAAGAGATGGAATGTCTAGAATGACTATGATATTGAGAAGACGTTGCGTGAAGAAGGCAATTTGGCTGTAGACTACGCTTTATTATATACATGGTCTTTTTTTTTTGCATCAGATTTTAATTGCGTATGCAGCTATCTAGCTATGACACAATATCAAAGAAAATTACAGAAAAGATGACTCAGTTTACAGGTAGAGCACTCATGCCTCGGATTTCATTTGCAAGTACCACTACTAAGTTATGGCGGCTTTACTTCACCGCAAGTCGACCCTCATCCGTGAATACCCTGCCAGGGGAACGTCTCAAAAACCCTGGGCTATCCAGACATGCCTTCATCATCCACTGAACTTTCTCCGCGCAAAATGTAGTCTTAGGCGTCTCCTTCCCAAGTGGAGTAGGTGCCCAGGCTATTCAAACTATACCAAAGAGCACCACCAGGAGGCGGACCACTGCACCATCCATCGTTTGCGTGTTTTTATAGTGTCCGCTGCACTCTCGCAACCGAAGTCTTGGCGCACGCACAAAGCTCAATTCGAAACTCGTTGTCAAAATTCTAAAATTCACGCCCTTCGTGATTGTAGCCATCCTCTACATCATCTTGTGAACTTTTTCTGATCCCTCTCACACCCATCCCAAAGAACTGTCTCCCATGTTTGTGCGCCACGCTTTGCTTCCTCCGTCGGGTGTAAATATCGGCGTGGGCGTGTACGTGGTGGTCAATTGAGGCTAGAGAAAGTCGACGAGAGGTGTGATCATTGAAATGAGGACTTACTAAGTCGTACCTGCAAACTTGATGAGGTTTTGGTGGTGATTGATCTCGTCAGGTGTGAAAATTTGATTAGGTGGAGAGTCTTGAATCATTGCCTCATGGGCCAACTTGTTTGGTATTGCGAAATTTGACTGAGCTCGGCTCTAGGAGAATATTTCACTCCCAGGTTCTTTTTTTTTAAATCATTTAATGTGTTTTCAGCTATCTAGCTATGACACATGACCGGTACTATGTATACATATAGGATGACTCTTTTGACGTTAGAGACACTCATACTCTGGATTTCATTCGCAAGTACCACTATGAGGTATGTTTGCTTACACAAACAGTCAACCCTCCTCCGTAAGTACCCACCAAAGGGAATTTAAAACCTTTGATTATCCAAGCATGCCTTCACCATCCATGCATACCAGCGCCGCGAGAAATGTAGTTAGGTTTTGCCGGATTCGAACCAGCGGTCTCCTGTCTCGGGTGGGATATGTGTCCTTGCTATCCAGACCTTACTTGAGAAACCGGCCAAGATGATGTACCACCGCATCATCCAACCACGGCGGTGTTTACAGTGTCGCCCGCACTCTCGCAAGCGAAGTCTTGGCGCACGCACAAAGCTCAATTCAAAAACTCGTTGTCAAAATTCTAAAATTTACGTCCGTCGAGATCGTTTCCACCATCTGCAGCACCTTGTGAGCTTGTCCTAATCCCTCTCACGCCTATCTCAAAGAACTATCTCCCAGGTTTGTGCGCCACGCTTTGCTTCCTCCGTCGGGTGTAAATATCGGCGTGGGCGTGTACGTGGTGGTGAATTGAGGCCAGAGAAAGTCGACGAGAGGTGTGATCATTGAAATAAGGATGTACTAAGTCGTACTTGCAAATTTGATGAGGTTTTGTTGGTGATTGATCTCGTCAGGTGTGAAAATTTGATTAGGTGGAGAGTCTTGAATCATTGCCTCATGGGCCAACTTATTCGGTATTGCGAAATTTGACTGAACTTGGCTCTGGGATAATATTTCACTCCCAGGTTCGTAGAGGGCACCGCGTACAGGTGTCAGTCTTGCCCTCCGCAGAAGCGGAATTACTGTGGTGATTATTATATTACACTTGGGGGAAGCTCGTCCCTTTTCCCCTAGCTTGTTCGCTTGTAAACCAATCAAGTAACCAGTATGCAGCGCACCTAAGTGTGCTCCCAACTGAGCAACTGAGCAACTATGCCATTTGTCCTATATCAATAATCCATCATTCGTACTGCACACAGTACTACTTGTAATTCTTTGTAGTAGAGACTAGATCTCCTTCATGCGCCATAATGTCATACTAACATAATAACTACCTATGCGTCAGCCACTTGATCTACCATACTGCATAGCTGGGCACAACACTCACCTCTCAGCATTGCCCACAACGCCAACAAAAATTTATCCAGTCGACACAAAGACGGAAACTGCTAGATAAGAAGGGATGGGTAACATTTTATCGATTTCCAACCGGGATGGGATTCTACGGAGAGCATAACTGAACTATTAGGACTGAGGATTACCCGAATAAAAACAATGCAGGCAAATCATTGTAGGGAAGCTGGTTAGGCGCAGGGCGTTGTACTATGGCAGTAAAGCTGTCTCATAAATCTTTTTATTCTGCAACTATGTAAATTTCTGGCTCCACGACGATAGCTACGCTAGCTGTTGTGTGTCCTGGGGGAACATGTTTCCATGTCAAGCCCCCTGAGTGAAGAGCTTAAGCATGATTTCTCAAATCCTATTAGGAGGTGCACTCCCAAAGTCTCAACAGGCGTGCAAGCGCTAACTCACACAGTTCGGTTGCATTTACCAACCTCAGTTGCTCAGTCTTTTGCCACAGTTGGCTCCCATTTACACATTTTCTTAACCTAGGAGACACGCATGTGGACAAAGATATAGTGCTTTCTATAAATTTAGATCAACCAGGAAGTTAGTGAGAGGACCTCAAAACTTGATTTCATACTACGCTACATAATCCGAGTCCAAAAGTAATAACTGACCTACGCAGGGATCGAACCTGCAATCTCTTGATTCGTAGTCAAGCGCCTTGCCATTGGGCCAGCAGGCCATGTATGCACAAACGAATGAACATATATGAACTGTATCAATACTTTGTCGTAGATCTATGGTCTTTTGTCTGCATTATTGAAATGAATAACCTACTACTCAGTTCGTGAACTTGATGGTAGAGGGAAGCTTGTGCAATAATGAAGGATAAAAGGATGTCAATTCGACTACTCTTCTAAACACAGCTACCAGACTCCTTTTAATCCCAATAGATAGCCCGTGCGGGATCTCCTATTAACAGCAGTAAACAACGCTAGCACAAGGGAGGGCAAGACTGACACCTGTACGTGGTGTACTCTACGAACCTGGGATGAAATATTCTCCCAGAGCCAAGTTCAGTCAAATTTCGCAATAAGAACTAGTTGGCCCACGAGGCAATAATTCAAAATTCTCCGCTGTGTCAAATTTTCGCTCCCAACGTGTTCGACTCCTGCCTAATTCTCATCATGTCCACAAGTCCGACTCAGTGTGATGGGCTGTCACCAAAACAATAAGAACAAAATAAGCTGGCCGTAATACAGTCTATTTTCTAATTATCTAGGAAATGGTATCTATCTAGGCTGTAGGACATATATACATGTAGCTCTGACCCAAGGGAGATTAATACCCATCGGATCGCTGATCATCCGCATTCTTGAGGTGATCTATCGACGATTCGTAATTGTCGGATCGGTAATCACTTATAATCCAATAAACCAACAACGGCGATTAGTACACAGATAGGCACAAGTACATGGATGTAAGGCGCAGCCTGTAACACTTAGTACATCCTCGTTCCAATGACCACTCCTCTCATCAACTATTCTCTGGCCTCAGCTAGCCGCCAAATACATGCCTACGCCGATATTTATACCCGACGGAGGAAGCAAAGCGTGGGGCATAAATCTAGGAGACTGTTCTTGGGATGGACGTGAGAGAGATCAGGATAAGTTTACTGAATGATGCAAAGGAAGCATGCCGTCTCGACGGGTGTGAGATTTAGAATTTTGGCAATGAGATTTGCCTGATGAAGATTTATTGAACGCGCAAATACTTCGCTTTCCAGTGTGCAACTGACATGATAAAAACAAGCCAACGATGGAAGGTGCCGTGGTCCGTCTCCTGGTGGTGCTCTTTGGTATAGTTTGAATAGCCTGGGCACCTACTCCACTTGGGAAGGAGACGCCTAAGACCACATTTCGCGCGGAAAAAATTCGGTGGATGATGAAGGCATGTCTAGATAGCCCAGGGTTTTTGACGTTCCCCTGGCTGGGTATTCACGGATGAGGGTTGACTTGGGGTGAAGAAAAAGCCGCCATAACTTCGCAGTGGTACTTGCAAATGAAATTAGGGGCATGAGAGCTCTTCTTGTATATTGAGTCATCTTTTCTGTAAATTTTCTATGATATTGTGTCATAGCTAGATAACTGCATACGCAATTAAAATTTGATGCAAAAAAAAATGAGTTGGGGCCGTCAAGCAGGCCATGTTGAGACACAGTTCAAAAAACCTGCACTTAGCTACACTTCGGTAGCAAATTGATTGAATGCACTCTACAACCCAATGACTGAGGGATCGTTATCTTAATAATAATTAGACAATATTAGATGAGGAAAAGATCTGCTACAGGCATTGATAGGACTATCTGATAGTGACTGAGTCTGGCCCAACATGTAGTTAGAGGCGAATGTTCAAGTTAGGGGCACCAAAAAATGATTCGCAAACATAGCTAAGCGGAGCCACCATAGGAGGCGATATCAATTGTTATGGGATTTTGCAAAACAATTCTCCTACACTTGTTCCTGCGGCTTCTGTGGATCGAACACAGTGCCTTCAGATGTTATTGCAACAGCAACTTCAGTCTGACGCTCTCCCAAGTGAGCTAAAGCCGCTGCCTGTGGGGCATCAGCTACAGTTTATAATGTAAATCACCACGTGACAATATCACTGTTGTGGTGTCTGATGTTTTTATTGAACCACTTGAGTCGTAGGCTATCTAGCACATTAGGTCTCTCTGACCCAGACTACACCTTATACAGTGTTTCTTGAAAGATCATTGATAGGTTGCTCGTGATGAACTGCCATTCAGCTCAGTACTTACCCGTGGAATTCGGTCACCTTTTCTACCCAAGAAAAATAGAAAATTATAGCAATGGAAACTATGTGCGCGGGAAAAAGTCTCAAAATAACCTGCAGCCCCAGCAAAGCGAGGTCTAGACACCGAGACCACATGATGTGCGCAGATTAATATATATCTCCCTTCTTTGTAATATTGGAGGCCATTATGGTCCAATCCATCATCGCCGTATCTGGAGCTGGGTACGCTCTGGAAACTCATCAGACTGCTTCTCCTCCATGATCAAGGGTTGGTGATGGTAAGGGCTTCGACCCTGAAGTCTGATCTGATGGTGGCTAGCTTCATAATAATCGTGATAGGGGAATGTGTTGAGAGATGAGGGCGATACAGAATGCGAAAGTTATCGCGAATTCTCATGGAATTTAGGACGAGGGTGTAGCCCAAAACTGGCTCTGCAGGCTGTACAGTGAGAACTGAGGATTCGTAGGAGACACAGCTGACAGGTGTTGAGAATACTCCCTCGACACCTACTAGAAAAATTACTATCCCCAGCAGAAAACGGATAGCAGGCTCTAATTCCAATAAAGAGATGGAGACAGCAATTAAAGAGGCGCCTATACGAGCTCCTACACTTCAGGCTCTCTCGCAACTATCCGGTGCAAGTCACAAAATCACAAACAAGGCCGCAGAATAGCCTCCAGAACTCTGGGTCTTAATCGAAGCTGAAGAATGTCGATCAGCTGAAAAAGCCAATAAAATCTCCATCGGAACAGCTACTATTATTGGCGTCGAAGTTGCACTCTCTCCCCCAGCCAATGGAAATAATATGGCTTACATAGACTCAATGAAGCTCTATCTCCGAGCTGCCATTGTCCCATTCAGATCAGTTCCAGCTTTGTCTCCACGCCTGGCACACAATCTCCCTCGAGAAAGCTCTCAAGCCGCATCAACATGTGCAAACCCATTGCCGGTAGTTAGACTGACACCTGTGCAGCCCACAATCAAACTAACTTGGGCTTCAATTACACGAAGAGGAGAGCAAAATTCCTCCCAACTCAAGACTCCAGCTTGTGGGGCATTAAAGCACGCCAATTCCTGTTGGAAATCTAGACTTCGTACGTATGAAGGTTTATATTTCTAGTTTGATCATTAAGATCAATTTACTTGATTCGATTGCATACAATTATGCTCAGCTAGGGGGCACGAGGTTCAGTAGTATCTGAAATGCAGTGGCTAGGAAATGCTACTATGAGGTAATTGGGTGGCTGGTTGTAGCTAGATCACTGGGAGTTCGGGATCACTAAAGCCTCGGGAATCTGTATTTAAGGATTGACTTATTAGTACATGTTAAACTAAGTAAATGGAATATTATACATTGTCAATTCACATTGAGAGTAGAGTTTTATATCCTATACAAATATCAATAAATTCTTGTCCGAAATTGTACACTTGTTCTTCGAGATATTTCCTCCTAGAAATCCTTGACAGTTTCTAACAATCCCCAACCCAAACAGGAAAAAGCCACAGCCCTTAGAGTACGACCGCACGGTAATAGCTCTCTTTGGGCACCTTTCAATCATGGCTGGGATATTTTGAAAAAGCGACTGCATCCCGTACAGTATTCCGTTCATTTGATGACTCCGGCGTCGTAATTTAAAATCAGCCACAAACAACTGTACAGCAATTTAAACGATATCTCGGGTTCCATGGCACGCGAGGCTGCTCTCGAGAACCAGCTTACCGGAAATGCCCTTCAAAGAATTACTTCACTATTTAGTGTAAAGCCCACACAGAATGCCGAAATTGTGGGGGCCCACATCGTTCAGACGTGCTGTTGCTGCTGTGGAGCAAACCCAAACTGGATCATCTATCGTTCAGATCTCTAACGAATATAAGGTCCTCATGAAGGACTCAGAACCAATAAATATAGAGCAAAGTTGGGACAAATTCCACACCATCTTCATAAATCGCTTCCAACGGAACCCCCTTGCCCCCCTCCTATCCTAAACTTTACGTCGATAAATGTAGGTAGAGGAGGCTTAACGCATGACATCGCGCTTTCTCGAGCTTTTGAGCTAGGCGTTGATGTATTACTAAAATAGGAGCCTTCGTGAAATAAACATACAAAGACTACCAAGTCACCCAGAGTACTCTTGCCGTACTGTTACGGTAGCAGGATGATAGTAGGCGAATTTTGAGGTTAAGCGATAACTAAGCCTCTAAAGACCTTCGTGTAACTAGATAGTCTCTTCTCTTCTCATCGCACAACTCGTTTCTTATACTACACCACGCACTTCAAATTCATACCCTGTAATACATACCCCATATGCAGGAGTAGATATATGATCAGGGGCAGTACCCTATACAATAAAGAGCGGAAGGATAGTCACAGCCAAACGAATCTTCCCTTGTGAAAAACTAACCGGAGACTACTGCTGGGTAGTGGTTAATGGAGTCACGTCCTTCAATGTAAACAAAGCATCAAATGACAAAGCAGCAATCTGACCTCTTGTCAGCTGAGACTCAACCTCTGAATCTATTGCAGTGGGAGATTTCAAATCTGTCTACAAGGCCTGGCAACCAAACACTACTAACCTTCATGAGCAGGGTGAAATAATCGAGAAATGGGCAGAAAGACATAACCTCTCCTGCCTCATCATTGGCGAGCCTACTCACCGAGCTGGAAATACGTTAGACCTCGCGTGGACTAATATTAGCGGCAGTCGTGCATGAGTCGATCAAAGTGAACGTATGACCAGCGATCACCTTCCCCTCCGAGGATATGTCCCTGTGATAATTGCTCTCGTGGACCCAGAGCCAACTAAAATCCGGGTATAAAGGAAAAACTTCCCAAGGTACGCCCAAGCAATTTCACAGTGGGTAAAACCTCCACCACCGCTAGACTCGATTGAGAAAGTTGAAACCTACGCTGAGACCCTCTCTTTTCACCTCACCAACGCTATCAAGGCAACAGGTGTTGAAATATCGTATATCCTGGAATGCCAAGGATAACTCATTTGTAAGTCCGGCTAATTAGGTTATCATATTCACCTTCCTATATCATTGTCATCAGCACATTCCTCGCGGAAAGTTTAATGCATATTGGCATTTATTTCACACTAGCATTCCATCAGATGATTATGTATCAAATGCAGGTTAAAGGTTTCTCGGATCTATTACCGACACACATGTATTTAGCTTTATATTTCTGGCTCATATATCTGTACTTATATAGATTTACATCTACAGGGATCATAATTTATGATCCATGGAGATTGATAAATACTGGTCAAAAACCTCAGTTGATAAGACATGCGCACACGCAATCTCACTCTTATCAGCTCAGTTTACTCAGAACCATACATCTCAATACACTTGTTTCCAGTCAATTCTTCCTTCTACAACTTCATACGAGACTTACTGTATCGGTCTAACCGCCGACACTGATTCCGCTATAACCTCCATATTCGCTCAAGCTCATAACTTTAACAGGTTATGAGCCCGGGGCTCTCAGTAAATCAGTAAGACTTCCGATCCAAAAAATGGCCGCTTCTAGCTCTTTTTTTTTCTTATCGCAGATAAACGATGCTACCACTAGGATGATAAAGCTATCAAATATTACCAAACTTTCGGGCCAAGAAAATTACAATGTTTGTTGAAGGAAAGAAACCCGAAAAGAACTCATCCGAAGAGGAAATCAATGCATTCGATTCATTAAAAAACCATGCCCTCACGGTTTACCTAGAGGTTGTATCCCCAAAACTTATTGAACAGATCATCGAGCTCGAATACCCACATGAAATGTGGAATTATCTCAAGCAACAATTTTATAGGGATACAGCATTCGCTCTAGTCTCTCAAATGCGAAACTTGATGAATCTCATCAATGCCTACGATCCGTCTTCCTCTATTTCAGATTACATCCAAAAATACGAATCCGAATGGCTTATGCTTCACAAAATGTCGAAAGCATCTACTGACTCCTGTCGTAAATTCCTATCGAAGTTCAGAGAAGAAGAAAAGACCATAAAAATGTTACCACGTGCAATTCTGCCTTTATGACAAAAGGTGTCATAGGCATCGAAAATTTTATCTAATCAAGAATCCAAGATTTCGAATATAAAAGAATGCAACTGGCTCAATAAACATTTTTCAGGACGGCACATTGGACACATACATAACAATTGCATTAAATTAAAGGAGTCTAGGACTTTTCTTTCCAAGAAAGATGGAGGCAGAGATGAGGCTCATATTACAAACTCAGAAGTAAGATGCCAGATACCATCCCTCCTTGATACTTGTGCAATCTCCCATATGTATCCTTACTGAAAACGGTTTGAGAATCTCTCGACTTGTACCGGACTTGAAACTTCAAGCTCTGGTCAATGTATTCCCGTGAAAGGTAGAGGAACTGTGGTGATGAATTGTAAAGCCTCAAGTGGTTCTGTTTCATCCCTTCGTCTTAATGATGTTTTAAATGAGGCTCACATTACAAACTCAGAACGAAGAGGTCAGATACCATCCCTGATACTTGTGCAACCTCTCACATGTGTCCTTACCTAAATCGGTTCGAGAATCTCTCGACTTGTACCGGACTTGTAACTTCAAGCTCTGGTCAGGTATGTCCGTGAAAGGTAGAGGAACTGTTATGATGGATTGTAAAGCCTCAAATGGCTCTGTTTCATCCTTTCGTTTAAATGATGTTTTGTATGTACCTCAACTGCAACATCCACTCTTCTCTTGGAAGAGAGAAAGATCCAAAGGCTATACTTTATTTGATGACGGGAATATAAAATTAAAAATTTAAAAAAAAATGGTAAATCACTATTGGAATCAAAGTTTGATGGGCCTGTGCCATATTCAATCGAAATTGAAGACATTACCCGCCTGACTTACGATTCTGGTACGAAGCTTTGCGTCATTCAGCTCCATGTTCAATCACTAAGATAAACAAACTTATATTGTATCCCAAAAAATATTCCCCCATGTCCAGGAAATTTCAAGTGTGAAGACTACATAATTGCTAAGTCCAATCGCAACAAACCTACACCAACTTTAAGAAGAGTAAAAATCAAAGGAGAACACATACAATCTGACTTGTGTGGACCATTACCAGTACTTCCTTATGGATGCGCTATATATTACATCAGTTTTGTTGGCGACGAAACTCGGCTTTCTTCAGTTCAGTTTCTAAAACTTAAATCGGAAACCCCTCAGTCAATCATCGATTACATTTCAATAATGGAAACTCAACATGATGTCAGAATTAAGCAATTCCGTACTGATAACGGCGGGGAATATCTGAATGAGAAATTTAGTAGATTATTTACTCAGAAGGGGATAGAAGATGAACCTTTAAGCCATGATAATTTTCAGCAGCCTCTCGACTTAACATCTTCACAATCTTCAACAGACTCAACCTCTATAAATCCCTCGTCAACTCCTGAATCTCAAAGCTTACCTCATCTTACAAGTCGTAATTCTGATGAAAATCAGATCTATTATTGAAGAACGCAATCTGGACGTCAGATTCGACCTCGGCTACATAATGAAACTATAATAGGAGATTTGTGGAATGTACCGAATGACATTTCCCTCAATCAACCCTCAACCGAGAACTCGACTGACCTTCCGGATGAAGAGGCGCTTATAAACATTCTAGAAATTCCTATACCAAAATCCTACAACATGGCTAAACAATCTGTGCACTGGGATCAATGGGAAAAGGCTTTCAATGAAGAGATTACTTCCCTTCGCGAAAATAATGTGTGGGAAGTGGTACCTAGACCCAAAGGACGAAAGGTAGTTGATGGCAAATGGGTCTGTAAAGTAAAAGGGGATGCTCAAGGAAATCTAGAACGCTTCAAGGCACGATATGTAGCTAAAGGATTTTCTCAGGTACAAGGGCTCGACTATGACGAAACCTTTGCCCTAGTCGTGCGATACGACACTCTCCGATTACTTCTAGCTATTGCGGCAAACAAGCGTTGGAAACCTAGACAGCTCGACATTAAAACTGCTTTTCTCTATGGTATTCTCAACGAAGAAATATATATGCAGCTACCCGAAGGATTTAGGAAAGAAGATCACGTTGCACGACTAAAGCGATGTATCTACGGCCTAAAACAGTCACCTCGAGAATGATACTTCCGATTAGTCGAATACCTTAAACCTTCTGGTTTTACCTCTTCTCTCTTTGACCCCTGTGTACTTGTCCATGGTTCAGGAAACCTAATCATGGCAATTTATGTAGATGACATCATACTATTTGAAAAAAAAAGGAGATCTTATAGAGCAAACAGTCAACCTACTAAAATCTGAATTCAAAGTTAACGATATGGGAACACTTCATTGGCTCCTTGGAATTCAAATAGAGTATTCCGAATCAGACATCTCTCTGTCGCAGACTGCCTACATTGATAAGATATTGAGCCGATTTTCTATGCAAGAATGCAATCCTTTATCCTCACCCATCGATCCAAATCATCGGCTCATGGCTGTGGAAGAAGGGGAAACTAGAACTAATACAACAAAATATCAGCAAATTATTGGGTCTATTATGTACCTAGTCTCTGGAACTCGACCAGATCTTGCAAATACAATCACCCATCTCTCCCAATTCAATTCGGACCCCACTTAGGCTCATCTAAATACGGCAAAACGTGTCCTACGATATCTAAAAGGTACAAGGAATTCAAAGCTCCACTACAAGTTTGATTCTCCCCTCGTACTTAATGGATTCTGTGATGCATCCTTTGGTAACTGTCTCGATACGCGGAGAAGTTTTTCTGGATACATCTTTCAATTCGGTAGCTCTACTATCTCTTGGAGATCACGCAAACAACGTATTGTAGCCCATTCAACCTGCGAAGCTGAGTACATGGCAATAGCGCTCGCATCCAAACAATATATCTGGATTTTGCGCGGACTTCACCGATTCCTTGGAGACAGCATCCCAGCAGCAATCTCGACTGACAATACGGTTGCCATTGAACTTGCTCACAATCCAAAACTAAATGATGCTTCTAAACATATCAACATCGCTTATCATTTTACAAGGGAACGAATTGAAGACGGCTTGCTTACACTATTACATGTTCCTTCAGCTAAAAATCTCGCAGATATATGTACAAAAGCCTTACCGAGACCAAGGCACACCGATTCATGCACTTCAGTTTTTGGTACTAGTACAACCACTGGCGTGTCTACCATACCAGCATTAGGTGAGAAATGACAATAAATATACTAACAGTTTTTCACTTATGTATCTATCCTCGATGCAAAGTGAGGAGGGGTGTTGAAATATCGTATATCCTGGAATGCCAAGGATAACTCATTTGTAAGTCCGGCTAATTAGGTTATCATATTCACCTTCCTATATCATTGTCATCAGCACATTCCTCGCGGAAAGTTTAATGCATATTGGCATTTATTTCACACTAGCATTCCATCAGATGATTATGTATCAAATGCAGGTTAAAGGTTTCTCGGATCTATTACCGACACACATGTATTTAGCTTTATATTTCTGGCTCATATATCTGTACTTATATAGATTTACATCTACAGGGATCATAATTTATGATCCATGGAGATTGATAAATACTGGTCAAAAACCTCAGTTGATAAGACATGCGCACACGCAATCTCACTCTTATCAGCTCAGTTTACTCAGAACCATACATCTCAATACACTTGTTTCCAGTCAATTCTTCCTTCTACAACTTCATACGAGACTTACTGTATCGGTCTAACCGCCGACACTGATTCCGCTATAACCTCCATATTCGCTCAAGCTCATAACTTTAACAACAGGTACTCGTCACAAAAAATTGACAGGAAAGGCTAGGGCATGGTGGAATTCTAAATGTAAATCTATGCTTGCAGACTATCGGAAAGCAGAAAATTCCCTAGAACGCTCAATTAGATCGAAAAAGCTTCGAGCCACAATTGCTGCAGCTAAAAAAGAGTTTATGACTCGAAAATTTGAAGCAATTACAACGCCAGTTGATATTTTCAAGCTCATGCAGACATCCTCTTCCCGATAAGCTAGCACTCCACCTCTACTCAACCATGAAGAGAGAATGATCATAAATTTGGCCGAGCGAGCGGAAATTCTCCCAGACAAACTTCTAGCCCGACACAAAACATCGGACGATCTTCCACCATTTAATATTATAATAACTGCATCCCTTGGGTTTCAAAATTTTCCGAGGAAAAGGTGCGCGCCTGCACAATTGGAAGTGGAAACACGACTCCCGGAGTAGTTGGAGTTTCGATAGAACTCCTTACCAAATGCTGGACTACTATTGGATCATATGTGACTGAACCTTTTTCGGGCTTGCATCCGACTTGGTACGCACCCAACATGCTTCAAGTTGGCTGAAGTAGCTTTAATACAGAAGACTAATCGAGATCCAACTACAATTAAGGGGTAGAGACCAATTGCACTCCTCTCTTGTCTTGGAAAAGGTCTAGAAAGGCTACTGGAAAAATGGATGGCACACCATGCTGCTATTCTTGAGGAGTGTATATGCTATTTGTCCACAGGGTACAAGTGTGAGTAAATAGGGGGTCAAGGTCTTCCACGAGGAGAGGAAGAGGGCACGTCGTTATCTGATACGAGTATGGTCTCGAAGTGGTTTTGACGAGGAAGAGATGGAATGTCTAGAATGACTATGATATTGAGAAGACGTTGCGTGAAGAAGGCAATTTGGCTGTAGACTACGCTTTATTGTATACATGCTCGTAGTTCGTTGTTACGTTACCTTTCCCTACTCAGGCCTGCAAGGTTTGTTTACTACTAGTAAGCTGTCATTCTAACCCCTGTTATTATTCCGTGAAAGCTATCTACAATGTAGTGGGCAATCAAAAGTTCGGTGCGATACCGAAGTGATCAGCAATCGATCTTGTGTCTTATGTGGTTCACGATGTGGAAGAAGCTTGCTCTCAGGGATGGACCGCAACATTTGTGACTCTGGGTGTACCAGCTGCTTTTGGTGTTATATTACACTACCGACTGACGAAAAGAATGCAAATACAGGGTTGGCCTGACTACATTCTCGGATAGACATCTTTATTCCTCACAGACCGTAGAGTCCAAGTACGTTATACAGGTGGCGTGACTTCGGAAAGAAATTTGGTCTGTGGTGTACCCCGAGGATCACCTATCTCGCCACTCCTAATCCTTCTCCACATTTCAGAGCTAATACAGAGCGGAAATTTATTACTAAGATTTAGTTATGCTGACAACTTGGGTATCCTGAGACTTGGCTCTACCATTGCTAAATCAGCAGTTGCCGCTTAGAAAGGAGTATATCATCTGCTTGAATGGTCCCGATAGAATGCCGTCAGTTGTGACAGCAACAAGTCCGAGGTTGTACAACTTCCTGGATTTCGCGGCGAAGCAGCCGCTAGTATTACCATTAACGGTACGCCTATCCGACTGACCGAACAAATACGTTGGCTCGGCTTCTACTTAGATGCCCAACTTAGCTTTAAGTGCCACGTCACTTCGTGGTGTACGAAAGCAACGAAAGTAGCTCACCAAATGCGTCGCTTGAACTGCAAATTTTGAGGAGGAGCCCAAGGACCACTGGTATTAACTGTCGACACCTGCATTACACTAATTGTGACCTATGGATCAGATGTTTGGTGGCCAGGAATCAAAAATCTGACGCAGAGAGATTGTCACTTCATCTACAGCTAACATGTATGGCATGATTGATAAAGCTATCTTGGTTGGACTACGAGCTACTCTACCGACGGTAAGGACAGTATCAACAGCGGTCATTCATCGGGAGCGAGGAATTCCTCCTGCTAAGGTCTCACTCTAATGAAACCGACTATAATTTGCGGGCAGACTCAAGTCACTTGATAGTCACCACTCCCTTCGGATCGGTGCTACCATCTTCCCTAACGAGGGCACCCAAAAACATGAGAGGAGCTGCAAATTCTCCGCGCGACCGGAAATCCAAGTTTCACGTATTCAGCGAGCCTTCAGAGAATTCCCAGGATCTGAGGCTGCCAAAATTTTGGCCCCAACTGTCTATAACACAGCTGTCCATTCAAGGTGGGCGCAACCATAGAGTATCAAACACTAGATAAGCAGCATCTCTATCTCTCATATCTGCGCCTATTCAGATGGATCATCAAGGGGCCATGGAGGCTCTTCTTGGGGGTTTGTTTTGGAGAGAGGAGGGAGAACTTTTCTAAAAGGAAGTGGTATCATACATGTGGGGCGAAGTATTTGATGCAGAGATTGTGGGATCAAGAATGGTACTTGAGTCTGCAATATAGACTCTCGAAGCGGAAAATGGCAGAGTAGGCGGTCGGCGTCAGCGAATCCATATGTTAGTGGACAATCAAGAAGCAATAAAAGCGTTAGGGGTAGGAGCTACTCTATCAAGTCTGGATGAGTTTCAAGGCTTCCGGGTACTAGCAGAACAGGCTGAGGTGTGGCTGATGTAGATGCCGGGACATTCTAGAATCCTCGGAGACGAAGAGGCAGACAGGGCAGCGCACGCAGCATTACAGGATCTACCCCCTCACCATCCACATCCAAGTATAATCACTTTGGCGTATCTCAAACACCTAATGAACCAGCGATGTCAAGCACTTCTAGACAACTAGTGGGTGTTGAAATATGATATATCTTGGAATGGCAAGAAAAACTTATTTAAAAAGTCTGGCTAATTAGACTATCAAGTTCCCCATCCTATATCATTGTCATCAGTAAATCCCTCACGGAAATTTTGATGCACATTGGCATTTATTTCACACTAGCATTCCATCAGATGATTATGTCTCAAACGCAGGTTATAGGTTTTTTGAATTTATTACCGACACACATGTATTTAGCTTTATATTTCTGGCTCATATATCTGTATGTATATAGATCTACATCTACAGGCATCATAACTTATGATCCATGGAGATTGATAAATATTGGTCAAAAACCACAGTTGATGAGATATGCGCACACGCAATCTCACATTTTTCATCTCAATTTACTAAGAATATTACATCTCAATACAATTGTTTCCATTCAAATCTTCCCTCTACAACCTCAAATAAGACTTACTGTATCGGTCTGACTGCCGACACTGGTTCCGCTCTGATATCCATCTTCGCTCAAGCCCATTACTTCAACAGTGGGAAGAAGAGTGTCCTCCTCGATACCGCGACTTGGACCTACTAATGCGTTGACAAAAGCTACCCAAGCTAGCCCTACCAAGGCGATGACTACGCCAATTGATCGCGGCACGTACAGGCCACGGTAACCTTGAGTCATATAACCGTCGATTCGACTTCTCAAGTGTGACTTTGGATTGCGCCAGCTGAGAAGAGACTACTCCAACACATTTCATACATTGTCATCTGCATACGCACATTATACGCAAGCTCAGGGGTTGAGTGCGTCTCAAAAGCTTTTCTAAATTCTCCCAGGAAACCGACTGTTTTGACAGCCAAACTGATAGTCCGTCCACTGCTCTCAGTAGGGACCGGTCAAAATTATCGTTACTTCTGACATAATATGAAAGGAAATGGGGCGAGAAGTGTCATTATTCTTCTTGGACAATATTTTGATAAAAAAAATCTTTTTTTGTTGTTCTTTCTTGGGCGTATATGTTGGAGTTGAATTTTTAGATATTGTTTCTAGTTTAATTAGCTACTATTTTTGTAGTGGTTTACGCGGTGAGACTGAGTTTGGCGTGCCGCAGACGTGATCTCAGCCGTGTACACCGGTCTAGTACCCAAAGTGGACTTAGAGAATTAGCTTAGGACCTTCAAATCGAAAAAATCAAAAATCGAAAATTCCTATTTTCCTCCCTTCTTGAACTCGCCGCATCTAGTCTTGAATTATTATCGAGCTTCTGACATCCTCACCAAGCCTCATGTTCGTAAAAAGCGTCCAATTGTCTTGTTGGACAACGCGAGAGTCAGTCCGAGGGCTCTCGATCAATAAACGGGCCTTAGTCTTCAAAATGCGTGGAGATGAGCAAGACTTCAACTTACGGGAAGGAAAAATCCCTCCACACAGTCGCTGAGCCCAATACTAGTATGTTCGGATCAGTTGAAATTGTTGAGGAAATTCCTCAAATATCCTTTGTCCCCCACGGGATTGGAGAATCATTCAAATCTCTTCAGACCGATCCAAAACCGTCGGAGAAAGCTGCCACTAAAGCAGACTGCCCTCCTGAGCTTCGACCAATTATCGAAGCCGAAAAACGACGCGCTGCCGAAACAGCGGCAAATCTGGCGCTCTATTCCGCCGCCATCTCTGGCGTCGAAGCAAACCTTCTCCCTTTGGCCAAAAGGTCAAGCAGGCAATTTGTAAACTCCATGAGGGTCTATATACGCGCCTTCATTGCGCAATATATGGCCTCCGCGCCAACCGTCCTCGCCCAGCGAACCCTCTGCCAAGGGCTCCCGACACCAGGAGCGGAACTATACCGGCCTTCCTAGTGATACCTTTAAAATGCACCTTGTCTACGGTAACCGGAAGCGGACTGCGAAAAACGGCAGTCCATACTTTAAAGACTATGCCGCGACCTGCGACAAAAGCCCAACATCAAGAAGCTCTAAAGGTGTAAATCTACAAACCACTGTTCCTTCGCCTTGAAAGAGTCCATCCTTGGCGGAAAATATATTCCTTGAGTGCTAAAGTTGCTGTCGAGGAATTCATCCGCAACGGCGATAAAATCGACTCTGTATATCCAGTCAAGTCCGGATTTGCCCTTTGGCAAATTCCGAAGAAAATAGACAGGTTCTTCTAGATACCTCGTCGATATTGGCAAAACTCAACGTCAAAATCGAACCACCTTCGGACCTTGTTGCCCTCAGTATATTCAAAGTGCCCGTCAAGGCTGAAATTGAGTGGGGAGATGAGACACTCTGCGAAATACGGGTCGCGAGTGAAATTGAACGGGTGACTGGCAAGAGACCATTGCAAGTGCGACCTCATGGGACATGCCGTCCTGAAACTCCATACCACAACTGGCTTGCCATTTTTCACCGAGACTCTGCTCCTCGTGCGGGCTTCCGCCTACTCGACGAATCTAGAGAGGCTACCGTCCACAAACCTCGTCGAAAAATTGTACAGTGCAAACGCTGTTTAGGCTTCCATGCCACTCGTAGTTACTCCAGCCTTCTGAAGCTGCGGATCAAATATGCACTCTGAAACAAGGTGCAAGGCCCTCACACGATATCGTGACTGTGTGGGTTCTCACAGATCGGATTACCGGAACTGTCAAGCCAGACCCAGAAAGTCCGGACCGATGATAAAAGAGCAGCTCGCGTGAATTCGGCAAATCGAGCAAGGGAGGTTTGCGGATGTAGCACAAGCTAGGGCTTCAGTCAAAAGGGCCGAAGAGGCGATCATTGCCTCAGCAAAGGGTGTCTCGATGGCCAAGGGACCAGGTTTCAAAGTGCTGGAATCTGAAGAGGAAGCCTGAGGGTACAGCAACCACTACGATGCCTCTCACAGGCACGTAGTAACTAATTGCAGGATACCGGCTGCATCAAAGGTTCCTGCTTATCCATCTCTTTCACTCAGTGGAGATTGAGAAAATTGTCATTTTGAAAGTGTGCCGAGCGATAGAATGTGTGAGGAGCGCATCGCTTGGATCCGAAATGGAGGAATCTTCTATATTTCGGAGTTGTTTTGATTTTAATTTCTCTTTTAATCAGCTGCACCCTTGGCAGCGGACCACGAGGTTGGAAAGGGGTAGATTGTGGGAAAAATAACAGGGAACCTTGCTGGCTCCCCCGATCCTGCAGATATAGTTGCCATAAAGCTTTAGCTTAGGACCAATTGAAAAAAAAACAAGATCGGTGATATACTTAAATTTTGGGTGACTCTTTTGACGTTAGAGACACTGATACTCTGGACTTCATTCGTAAATACGACTTAAAGGTATGTTTGCTTATATAATCAGTCGGCCTTCTTCCGTGAGGATCAACCAAAGAGACGTTTCAAAGCCTTTGATTATACAAGCATGCTTTCCTAATCCATGTAATTTTGCACCGCCAGAAAAGTGATTGTGTTTTTTCGGATTCGAACCAGCGGTCTCCTGCCTCAAGTGTGATATGCGTCCAAGCTATCTAGACTCTACTTGGAAGACATGAGATGGATCTGGAAGAAGTGATCTCCGCTAGCTCCACTGGTCCTGCACCCATAGTGGACATAGAGTATTAGCATAGGACCTTATGAACCAAAATTTCACGGATAAGGGCTGACAAGGACTGAAGAGAAAGCTACCATAACCTTGTAGTAGTACTTACAAATGAAATCTGAGGCACGAGTGATCTAGTATTCTATTGAGTCTTCTAAAATGTACTTTACCTCCAATATTGTATCGTAACTAGACAGATATATATGCAACTGATACTTGAAGCAGACTAAGCAATGCATAGTATTGGCTGTAGTTTTTTTGATAATTTTTCTAGTGCAGGCGGTTCCCATTGATAGCTTATTCTCGTTTTCCTTTCGACAGGATGTTTCTTAGAAAAGGTGGCTGAATTCTGTGGATAAATACTAAGCTGAGCGTCTTTGCATCATTGAATTTATATTATTGATTCTATTTCGTAGTGAAAAAAGAGAGGAGTTCTGTAAAAAAAGTTTCCTGATGTGATGTGGGGCCTAGTCTTCAAGGTAACCCTAAAGTTACGGTTCTCCCGATAGATATCTACCTGAAACAAAGGAGGGTCCAACACGTCGGGCTATCAGAAGGACTACCTGTCAGGATATCGATACTATCTGCGTGCAGCAAAGTCAAGCAGACCACAAGGGGAACCGGGAATAGGCACGCCAAGAATCGAAAGCAAGATCTTGAAGAATGGACCAGAATTTGCGGTCTGGAGAATGCGAAAGGGAGACAAAAAGAAGCCGGTAAGATGGTCGCGTTCCATGAGTGGAAAAACTCATGGACACGTCAAGGAAACGACAAACTATCTGGTCATCGAGCTTCGGCAGACTCTGAACATTGGAAAGCCGCAAATATAATTATAGATGAGACAACAGGCAGAAAAAGAATTACATACAGAAACATACCCTCAGATATCCACTGGAACCTTAGTAGGGCCCAAAGCAGTATTGCAATTTAGATAAGAAGTGAGCACATTGGTCTCAATTCTTATCTGTACCGAAGGAAAGTCCCTGGAGTGATTAATCCAAAATTTCAGTGTGGATATCCGTCTCAAAATGTCAAACATATGGTCTTGGTGTGTCCTCAGTGGGTAATGGGAAGAGGAGAGGTGCTACAAAAGGCAAAAGACAGATCATTTGCGGCAATGATGAACAGCCCTGATGACATAGAAAGAATTACAAAATGGATCCTGGCAAAAGGCTGGTTTGAACAATTCCGGCTTGCAGGAGAAGTAGAAATAGCATTGGACGAAAAGGTGTGACGATGTGGACAAGGATAAGACGGATTTCACACTGTATAAACAGTGTAAATGCTATTCCTGTGGGAAACCTCAGAAAACAAAAAGACACGAGACAGACAGTTGTGGGAGGTTTTTACCGAATTTGGTTTCCTTCTGTGTAAATGTTGTAGCTAGATATTCCTGCATGGGCCCATAGCCTACCTGAACGGGCTAAATGAAATCAAATCGAAACCCTAAAGTTATACTGAACAATTATTTAATCTAAATGACGTAGTTCAGAGACGCGTTAAATACACGTGATACCACTGGTTTCAAACGCGTCACTTAGCCTATAATCAAGGATGAGTGACTTGTTTTGCAACCACAGCGACCTTAATTTTCAATTTCAATAGTCCCAGACATTAATCCGATCTATGCATTAAATTTCAGTCAGCAAGTTTCGGGTCAGTGCCTCTAATCGAAGCAAAATGGAAAAGCCAAAGGTGGGAGACTTTAACACGCCACTAACAAACTTTGGAGATGCAACCGATTTATCTAATTTTCAATATGATTTTGACATTTCACAAGAACAGTCTTTTCAGCCGCCTCATAACAGTGAAAAAATACCAACACAAGTGTCTACCGCAAGCAATCATAGAAGAAGGTCTATCAAAACACCCCTCAGCCGGACCGCTGTTATGAATAAGACCAATTTTCCATTGTCAGCAGGGGGCGAGTTCACACCTCTTCTAAGAAATGCGACTAGAAACAGCATTTTGAAAAATAGGAGAGAAATCGTGGAACAGACACCGGCATCTATGAAGCCTGGCAGATTAAATAATATTCCTGAAGATTTGAGTCCCATACCAACAGGTGCCTCGACATATGCAGACTCTGCAAATGGAACATATTTAGCTAACACACCGATACAACTCACTGAAAATAGTAGCGCAGATTCGACCCCAATAGCCCTACAATTGCAAGGAAATGAAGGATCTAATCTCTTACAAGATGGCAAGCAGCTACCTCTTCGCGAGCAATCTTCACACATGGACAAGATAGAAAAGGAAAATTTTGCGCTTAAACTTAAAATTCATTTTCTTGAAGAAGTTCTAGATACGAATGGATCCGGAAACAGCGAAGCGGCAGTTAAAGAAAACACTGAGCTTAAGGTTGACAGAATCACAATGCAAAAGGAATTAATTCGATACCGTAAAACACTTAACTCAGCTGAGAAAGATATAGAATCTTATAGACAACAGTTAAATGAATTACAGCAAAAGATGAACGACAAAAACTCTCATCAGGGTAGCCATAAAAAATCGAGCTCCACGCTACGAGATATGGGAAATTTGAATGGAGGGCCCGATCAGCAAATATCTAAAAATCAGGACACTGGACAACTTCGTACCTTAATTACTGACCTCGAAGCAAGATTAAATGATAAAGTCTCTGCTCTTGACGATAGAGAAACACAAATCATAAATTTAAAAGAAAAGCTGGAAAAGCAAGACTTTGAATTACATAAGTCTAGGATTGCGGCGGAGAATGCTCAGCGTCGAGTAATTGAGTTAGAGGAAAAGCTAATATTAAATAAAGATTTTGAAATTTTGAAAGAGAGTAATAAAAGTCTTGAGCAGAACCTCAAAGAATCAGAAAATGAAGTCGAGAACCTAAAACAAGAACGACGTGAAATTTTACGAGAAAAATTACGAGCTGAGACAGACCTAGAACACGTTCAAAATGAAATCGCTAACAAATCGATGAACACCAAGGGTTTAAACAAGAAAATGGAGCAGAAAGTAGAAAATCTTCAAAACGAGCTTGAGAATCTTCGTGAAGAACGATCTGCCTATGAAGCGAATCTTGCCCAAAAAACTCTCGAAGGCCAGAATCTTGAAAACAAACTTGAGAATCTTTACGGAGAAAGCCTCAACCGAGAGCAGAGTCTAAAGGATACTGTCCATTTACTTACCAAGGAGAAGACTCAAGTTACTCAGGAACGGGACGCTTTAATAGCTCAGTATAAATCATGTCAGGAAGATCTCCAGATGATGATTGAAGAGAAGGGATCACTACAAAAAGAACATAACAAACTTACTAATGATTCATATTGCTTACAAAGGGATCTTGATAGATCTCGTATTAATGCTAAAGAGTTTGAAGAAAATCTCAAAATTTTTGAAATTAAGGCACAAAATGATCTAAAAGATTTAAAAGCGAAGAATAATGCTGAGATAGAGCGCCTGAGTGAAGAACTCGATAATTATAGAGTTAAACTTCAACAAAGAGAAAATTTGCATGATGCTGACCAAGATAAATGGAAAATTGAAAAGTGTAATTTTCTTTCTCAAATAGAAAAATTGCAAGGAAAGACCAGTCATCTACAGAAGACAATAGAAAATTTACAGGGAATCGAAGGATCACTGTCTAGTAAAGAGTCTCAACTTCGCCAGGCTCTAAAGTCTGAAATTGACCGAAATCGTGAACAGGAAACCGCATTAAACAAAAAGTTTAACGAGCTAGGCGCAGATATCCAAGCAAAGCAACAAACTAATGCTGATTTGACATTCGAACTTATTAAATACAAGGAAGAGCTTCGATCATGTCAAAGTGAGAAAAATTCACTTGCTGAAAAGATTGAGCTATTGGAAGATGAAGTTGAAGTTCTACAGACAAATCTAGATGAAGAGACAGAAGAATTTAATAGAGAAAAGAAATCTGCTAAGCTAGAGTCAGATAAGCTCCGTCAACAAATACAATTGATAAAATCGGACCTCGCAATCGCTGAATCGGCAGCGCTCGATGCCAGGACAGAGATAGATATGTATCGGAAAAGCATGAGGGCAGGTGATGGCAGCAAAGAACAGCTACAGTCTCGTTTGAAAGAACTTGAAGAACATCTGACCCGTGCTCAACAAGAGAAAAACTCAATTCAGGATGAGCTAAGTAGAGTCAGATCGGAGCTATTCACAGCTAAAGGGAGTATTATGGATCTCGAGAACCAAAAAATAGATTTAAATAAACAGGTAATCGCTCTAAGTAGACAAGTAGCAAGTCCAACGCTCGGTGACGAAAAGAAAAAGGTTAGTAATAAGATGGGAAATCTCCGAGGAGACAATCAACTTACCAACGGCAAGCTTCAAGCAGCGTTAGAGTTAGAGTTAGAGAATGCAGCTACAGAAAAATCACGTTTGGAAAGTGAAATCCGTTGTCTGCAGAATACTATCAAAAACTCATGCTATCAGACCAAGCTTTCAGCCGCTGATGACCAAACTCGGAAAATAGATGAGCAAATTCGGTTAGAGAATGGATCTATCCTAAGCGGAATTAATGATAAATCCCAAGACGAATTATCAATTGTAAAGATGGACCTCAAGGCGGCTCGCGAAAAAGAAGCTAGGTATGCTCAGCGTGAAGCTACTCAGAAATCCCAAATTAAAAGCCTTAAGAAGGAAATCCTGGAGCTTGAGGGAAGGGTTCATGATGCCGAGATGTTGCGTTTTGTATCATCTTCTCCCAATGTGCATAATGGTGACTTGGCGCAGGTGAATGGACTTGATGTGATCCGGTCTCAACTTGCTACCGCAAATCAGGCTCTCAGGGAAACTCGTGCTCAATTGAAGAATATTGAGAAGGAGGCTCATCAAAAACTTACATCAACTAACATTGACTATCAAGCTCGAATTCAAGCTATAGAATCCGAAAAAGATGAAATTGAAAGTTCACTCAATCGGATACAGTTTGCTAAAGACGAGATTGAGGTTAAGTATACGGCTTCTGAGGCTGCAACAGCTCGACTTCGAAGCAAAGTTGAGCGCCTCGAAAAGGCGCTCGACGCTGAGCGACAAAACTCGGGAGAAGATAGAACCATCGTATTGGAGCGGAAGGATTTGCACGAAATGCTCCGCGAATCTCAAGCACAAGTGGAAGCGCTCGATATTAGAGCGCGTAAGCAAGTTAACGCCCTAGCAGCTCTAACCACATCTCAAAAGGAACTGAAAAGCCAACTTAAACAAGCCTACGAAGAGCGAATGCAGTGGCATAAACAAGCAACCGCCTATCAAGAGCAATTAGAAGAGGTACAGCGAAGATTCCAGGATGCCCAGAAGACATGGGTGATGGAGCGTAAAAATCTTAATCGTGTTGTACGCTTTGCCAACGTTTCTCCGGCGCTATCAAGTGATTCATCACTACTGGCCCTCACATCGAAGTATGAAGCACGCGAACATCATCATGTCAAGGAAATGCGTGGTATCAGTCTTCAGCTGCAATGGGCCAATGCCAAATATCGCCGTGAAGAATTCTTCCGTGCCGAAGCTGCTTTCGCAAAGCGATTCATGGCTATGCAGATTGCACTTTACGAAGCCTGGTAAGCCTCGACTACTAAGCTAATGGCTGTCACTAATTGGATACCGCAGTAACAAAGCTGATATTCAGCTCCTCGAAAGCTTTGGTATCCAGCGACCACCGCCTAGGCAAAAGAAACCTATTACAATAAAGCGGATGGGCAGCGTGATACGTGCTATTATTCGAATGAAGAAAGGCGCCGAACTATGGGCGACTAAACGAAAAATCGATGACAAGATAAAAGGTCAGGCAGAAAAACAGCACCACCTACAACAGCAAGGGACAGCACAAAGACCTTACAAGGTTTTAGCGGGAAACGGGAAAAAACTAATAGGTTCTTAGGAGTATTTGAGTGCAACACAGTTGTTTAATATTTGGTACGGAGAGGAAGGGGAGCTCACAGCGTTAAATTCTTACTCGTTGCTATATAGTTTCTCACATATAAAATTATTACTGAGCTCACTACTCGTTCGTAGCGGAAATTATATTAATTTTATTCATCAAAATCATTAATATTTAACGCCCTACACAGTATTCATCTCGTCGTGAATGTAATTCGCCTGCTTTAATCATCAAACCCAACAACCTTTATCCCATAGTAAACCCCGATTTCAATAGCTCCCGATTTGATGACAGTTTTCTAAAATTTGTCGAAATTCTTGACGCTACGGGGCGGTCCTACAACGAAATATTGCGTTTTATTACATTACGAACAAAAGATTCGTATCTATTAAAGTTAGCGATTAGAAGCTTATTAGAAACAAGAATAAATCGAAATTTACAGGGATAGCATTGCAACTTACCTAGAGGATGAGAGCAGCTGAGCTGGGGCTTCTGAGAATATTTTGTAACTAATTCATCACGAATACTATTCAACAACTGTACATAGCTCTGTTGAGGATTTTTTCTCATGGCAGTTATAAATGCCCAAGACATTGCTCCTGTCGCCTGAGCAGCAATAGTGGCATCGGCACTATCAAGAAATTAGCATAGATTCAGTCATGTAGGTACGTTCTCTAGGCCAGAATTGACAGTAATGTTAGATTCAAAAATTGAAACAGATGTTTGACGAACTATTAGAGAATCAACATGTGGAGACATTTACAAACGCTGCTTAAAGTAGGAAACAATTACTCTCATATTAGCTTCCCACGCCTAAAGCGTAAGGTAGAGTTGTTGTGGAAGCGATGAAACGTAAAGGATTGATTTGACTTACGATGTTTGGTCGTCTTTGCTTCCCGACCACATTATTACGTCTGCTGGTGACGTTTTCGTCGCCATTGTTTTTGCGTACGCATTCTCACCGGTCGTAGCTCTCTTAAATAAGCCTATGAGATTGCTTGCAACACCACCTAGATCGCCTTGACTGTAGGAGGAAATTGCACTTAAAATACCTAGTCCAGCTTCTTTAGCAAGGTTTGGTTCTTTGAGAACGCCTTGCGTAGAGTAAATATAAGGCAGATCAAGGGCTGTTCCTGAGTGACAAGAATCGAAGATTGCCGTCAGGCGCACCCCAGGTAGCAGAGATGCGACCATAATTCGATGCATCTCATCATCTACGATATGTCCAACTCTTCGAAAGTCTACTGGATATATAACTTCGTCATATCCATCTTCCTCGTCACCATCAAGATCTTTTGTTTGTCCACCATGACCTAGTTTCATGTTAGTAGGTTCCTTTACCCTTGCCAAATTTAGTAGCAAGCCTACCGCTGAAATGGAAGAAAAGCGAATCATTTGGCTGAGCATCTTTGACTAACCAATGCATTGCACGCAGTATGTTATGTTTGGTCGGCTGGCTTACAGGATTTTGTTGGTCGTCTGTAAGAATCACCATATCATCACGCTGATATCCATAATTTTCAGTTAAGAATTCGGACATATTCTTTACATCATTGATACACCCTCGCAACTGTCCTTTTTGGCCAAAATAGTTTATACCTATCAACAATGCTTTCCGTCTACCGCTGCAGTTGGAATACTTGTAAGCATAGTTTTCTGGGGCACCGTGACCAAAGTTTTGAGGATTCGAGGGCGGAGGTGGAGGGCTAGATTGGTATCCATCACCGTAAGGGTTAGGTGGTATTCCTCCTAGTACACAAGATTAATATCATTAGATCTGATAATCCATAAATGTTATTCATATATACCAGAGTTTCCAAAGTATGGTTGCACCGGCGGATATCCTCCATAAGGGCCATAGTGCTAATTAATCTTGTCAATCTTATTTCATCGAACGCTGAAGGACGGGGACAAACTAACAAATGCAAATGGATATTGTCGGCTATTCTGGTCGGCGTGTATTGGCTGTTGCTGAGAATCGGAATATCTATCGCTTCATTAGATGTTGCTAACAAAGGTTGATTTGAGCTCACGAATAATAGTTGGGATCGCCGTGGTAATTAAGAAATGGGGGCGGTCCGTTGTATGTAGCACCTGGATATCCTGCCATTTTTGGGGGAAAGTTTCGAAGTAAGCGCAATGAACTCCAACTCTACTGCAGGATAGATGATATTTGGTATAAAATGTACGCTACGTACAGATATAAAAAGACGTTTATGGCTCATGAGCGGGGGCATTGGGCTGAGAGATGATCTAAGCGGGTCAGGTTGCAACTGTATGAATCGAGCACCAAAGAAATTGAGGGATCCGAAGGAATATTAGTTTGCAGGTTCAAGCACATACCCATGCCCCAATGTTGAGGGATGTAGAGGTTTGTTATCAAGTGTTAGGATAGGCAACGGAATCGGGGAAAGGAAAAATACACGACTTTAGATAGCTTTGAATATTGTGGCCTAGCAACGTAGGTAAATGCGATAGACCGCATCTGAAAAGTTATCCTTGTTTAAAAGCCGTAAGCTAGTAGAACTACTAGATTCACGTGGTTATCACTCCCATAACCTCATACCTTCCCTGAATCTTGTTGCAATAAGGGCCCGGATGCATCGTGGCTGGAAGGAATTCATGCCCGCCAAGCAATGCGGGTCGTCGCTGCCGGCTCGAAACACCCATTACAAATGAGATGGGACTTCTCATTCTCTGTGGATCAGACGTCAGTAGCTCTCACTCAAGCATGGCAAAAAATGGACCGGGCCACAGCAAGGGATGAAATTGACGCCATTGGCCGCAGAGACTAGACAGAGGAATGTCGGAAATGAAATTCTCCAGAAAATATAAACATACTAGATCTTACGTTATATTCAGATGGATCCTTGAATGAAAATGAAAACGCCAGAGCAGATTAATCTATCTACTGCGGATCAAATACTGAAATTGTAAATGGAAAGATTCCCTGTGTACCCACTACCGAAGAATACGACGCAGAAGTAATCGGAGCTACCGATGGTCTTAAAGCGGCCATTACGCATGTTATGAAAAAATATGCTTCCAACGCTACTATTTTTCTTGACAGTAAAAAAGCCGCCATACAGCTACAGACTAGGCAGCGAACATTGTCCAGCTCCAGGAAAATCGACAAGTTTGAGGCTCTACGAAAATTTTGGTCCATGATGACGCGCGTGCCAGGTACAACACCCTGAATAGTCAGAGTTAGATAGGTCTCAGAATTTCCGGGAATATAAAGAAATGAAGGAGCCGACACTTTAGCAAAGAACGCCTGCAGCGAAGTTAGCATCAGTAGTGAAGCTTCGGACTTAAGGGTGACAAGACTTCTCAAGGAACGATAAGAAGCAAGCATACGGTTGTACTGGCAAAGTAATGCTCTTGAGCGCTATAGATTTTTCGGAATATAGATGATAAGAAGAATACTAAAATAACTTCAATAGCTTTCCCAAAGAAACCTAGACCGACTACTAGCGGCTTGGTCAGTATGTGGCAACTTCGCCGCTTATCACAGAAAATTTAAGCACGATGATGTGGCCCTCTTTTACAATAGTGGAGAAGTGACATCGCCGGAACATTCTTTCAAGTGCCAGAGATTGCGTGGTATATGGAAACCGCGTCCTAGAATGACACGAGAACTGTAGGGCAATATAAGTATACTTTTGGGTCAACAGCTGGATCAAAGAAAGTACCTGGTATAGTGACTGTTGATGTACAAGGGGCATTTGATGGTATCCAGAAAGGACGACTCTGCCATAAACTTCGAAGCCAAGGATGACCATTGAACATGGTTCGCTGGGTAGCATCTTTCATGGAAGAGTGGGAATTCATCATCTCTATTGAAGATACTACATCACCGCCCTTCCAAACTCACTGTGGTCTGCAAAAAGTCCCACCTATATACCCAATTCTATTTCTTCTGGCTATGGAAGAGGCACCACGTCTCTCTACTGGTCGCTTTGGATATGCAGATGACATTGCCCTCTTTGCGTCTGGGTCCTCCCTTGCCGAATGTGCACGAAAGTTCCAGGAGAAATTAGACAGCACCATAGCATGGAGGCTGACTAACGGAATAAGTTTCGAACTTCCTAAGACTGAGCTTCAATACTTTCACCGGAAGCTTGGGTCACCACTAGAGCCTGCTCTAAATATTGGAGAGACAGCTATAATGCCAAATGATCAAACTCTCTGGCTTGGAATCTTCTTCGACCGGGCTCTACGGTTCCAATTTCATACCATACAGGCTTGCCAAAAGTCTCAAGATATCACGAGCCATTTGAAAAGACTCTCAACCACTACTCGAGGAATTAGCCCTCTTTTTCTACGACAAGCTCTGCGAGGTGCCGCATTTACGACCCTCTCCAACGGAGCCGAGACCTGGTACTCTAAAGAGACTTCTCACAAGATCATCTCGCAAGTCCAACACAGGATGAACGACGCGGCTCGGGCAGCTCTCCCAGTCTATCGCACCACTCCAATAGCAGCACTCCTACGAAAAACTGGCTGGGGCCTAGCTTAGACGTGGCTCTCCAGAATTTACAGTCGTCTAGAGGTTCGAATTGCTGCAGCTGACCCCTATCACCCTCTTCGTAGGCGTTGGAATACTAGTCGTATGCGCTGGATCTGCCAGAGGATCCGTTAGGACTTTCCGATGACACCATTCCCCCATCGTGATCGTCACCCCATGAAGAAAAGCTAATCGAAACTGGAGCAGTAGGTATACTCTCGGTATCAAATCCCTTCATACAATGGCAGGCTACACGATCTATCCTAGACTTTTTCGTATTATTAGATGGAGCACTCATAACAGACCGAGCAGGTGTAGGGTACGCCATCTATCGAGGTCTCACGTAGGAGATCTGGCGAGGATTACTCTCGCTCGGAAAATCGTCGGGGGTCTATAACGGTGAAATCACAGGGGTCGCGGAAGGCTTTACTGCAGCACTCAGAAACCCACTAGCTTTCTATGAAACCAACGTCACCGTTTGTATTGACAACCAGGAAGCCGCCCTCCGTCTTCTTTCTGATATGCCCACAGCATCTAGCTCCGCAAAAATCTTTCTTTTTCGCAAGCTAGTAGAAGAATGGAAAAGTAGGCCATGTAGGTATTCTGGGAAACGAAACAGCCGACGTGCTTGCCAAAGCCGCTTGTGCGGCTCCAGTTCTACACTCGGTATTATTTATTGCGAGAGCTAGAAGAGGAGTCAAAGCTCAATATGAGGTTTCCGTAACACTCTACTAGGCAGAAAATGCACCGTCTAGATACAAAGAATTAGATATTGGTCCTAATACTGAGATCACCATTGAGCTCGCACGTCTAGAGCGACGCCCACTAGGATATCTTCTAGCTGCACGGTCTGGAAATGGTCATTATGTAGACTACCACCGAATGTCTCAGCATGAAAACGCCATCCTTACCTGCCCATGCGGAGTAGAAAAGTCCCCCCGACCACTTTTTCTATTGCCACCTCGGGCAGCACTAGGTACGGCTCTACAGGGCTCAGATCTTCAATCCCACCATATCTTGGGCTCTTACTTCAGTCGAGGGATCTCATGCATTTAATAGCTGGGCTCGTGTTACAAACCTTTTTCAAAAAGCACAACAATTCTGACTGAAATGAAGTCATATAATTAAAGCCAAATAGCTTTAAAGCGATGTAACCAATTCCCCTCTTTACTAATTTTATTTCTCTGCTCTGTATTCTCCATTGAATAACATCTGTAAGTAATGAGAGACAACGGGAAGCCGACATTAATGTGAACTTAAACTTCGAGCGCAGGATAATAAGATTCTGGTTTTCATTTGCTATGCTGGGTCTATGTTTGCGTCAACACGTTGGGTAGTTTTGTTTTTGTTTTGTTTTTTATTTAACGTCGTGCCAGCTCACAACACACCGCAATTTTTGAAATTCGAATTTTCGAATCTTCACCATTTCACCATCTCCCTCCCTCTCGCGCTCGTCGCATTCTATCAAATAATTGTGCTCGAGTCACTGGCATTTTCATCATGCCACCTGTTCGAAAAAAGCGTCCCAACGCCAAGTTGGATAACACGAGAGTCCACCCGAGGGCTCTCGAACAATTACCTGGCCTTGCCCAGTCTCTGAAATGCGCGGAGATGGGCAAGGTCTCAATCTAAGGGAAGGAAAAAGCCCTACCCACCGTCACTGAGCCCGATACTGACATGATCGGGTCAGTTGAAACTATTGAGAAAATCTCTCAACCGCCTTCCGTCCCCCACGGGATTGGAGAATCGTCAAAATCTCCTCCGACCGCGCCCAAACTGTCGGAGAACGCTGCGCCCATAGCAGCGTCAAATTCAACGTCGCAGCCAAAAGCTGCTACAAAAGCAGAATGCCCGCACGAACTACGACCGATTTTCGAAGCCGAGCAACGACGTGCCGCCGAAACAGCGGCAAATCTGGCCTTCTGCTCCGCCGCCATTTCTGGCGTCGAAGCCACCCTCCTCCCTTTGACCAATGGGTCAAACAGACAATTCGTAGACTCGATGAGAGTCTACCTACGCGCCGCCATCGCACAATACATGGCCACGGGCCCAGCCTCCACGCCACCCGTCCTCCCTCCTCGCCCGGCCAACCCTCTCCCAAGGGCTCTCGACGCCAGGAGCACACCAATTCCCGCCGTCCCAGCGCTGCCAATAAAAAGCACCTGGGCCACGGTGGCCAGAAACGGACTGCGACAAAAAGCAGTCCCTACTGCCAAGGCTGTGCCGCGACCTACGGCCAAAGCCCATCTAAAACAAACCCCCAAGGCGAAAGTCGACAAGCGACTGTTTCTTCGCCTTGAAAAGGACCACCCGTGGCGACAACTGTCCACAAGTAGCGTGAGAACGAAGTTGGAGTACAAATTCAGCTACTTCAGCCACGAAATAACCTCACTCCATCGAGTGAGAACCGGCTTTGCTATGCTAGCAAAGAACGATACATTAAGACAAGAGATGTTAGATGCCTCTTCGAAGCTGGCGAGTGAAAACGTCAAACTCGAGGCATCTTCGGATCTTATCGCCTTACAGATACCGAATGTACCTGTAAGTATAGTTACAGTGCACGGCCCCAGGGCGGTCGATGCTGGGTGGGTCTCGACCAAGATTCTCAGTACGACCGGCGCGCTTCCAATTCAGGTCCGACCTCATGGGACATGTCGACCTGGGGCACCGTATCAAAACTGGCATGCCCTCTTTTCCCGGGACTGCGCCCCTCGTGCGGGCTTCCGCATCTTCGACGAGTCTGGTATGGCTACCATTCACAAGCCTCGTCGCCAAATTGAACAGTGTAAACGCTGTTTGGGCTTCCACACCACCCGTGGTTGCTCCCGCGCTCCAGCCTGCTGGAACTGCGGCTCCAACATGCACTTGGAATCCGAGTGCAAGGCCCTCACAAAGTGTCGTAACTGTGGGGGACCCCACCGATCGGATTCTCGGGACTGCCAAGTCAGACCCAGAAAGTCCGGACCGGTGACCAAAGAGCAGCTCGCGCGGATTCGCCACCTCGAGCAAGGGAAGTTCACAGTGGCAGCTAGAGCGAGGGCCGCAGCCAAAAAGGCCGAAGAGGCGATCGACGCCGCGGCGAAGGATGTCGCAATGGCCGAGGCAACAGGTTTCGGAATACTGGGATCTGAAGAAGAAGTTTGAGGACACAGCGACCTCGACGATGTCCCCTTTCGGGGCATCTACTAACTATTAGCAGGATACCGGCTGGATAAAAGGTGCCTGCTAATCCGTCTTTTGCTCTCAGCAGAGAAGGGGCAAACTTGTCATCTGGAAGGTGTGACGGACCAAGGAATGTGTGAGGAACGCATTACTTGGGTCAAATATGAAGGAATCTTCTGGTTTTTCGGAGTTATTTTGATTTTCTTGATTTTTCGTTTCTGTTTAATCAGCTGCACTTTTGGTAGCGATTCACGCGGTTGGAATGAGTTGGGCCTGTATACAGTGATCCTCATCGGCTCCACCTGTCCTTGACCCAATGTGGAAAACATAGCTTTAGCTTAGGACAAAATAAACAAAACAAAACAAAAACAACCGTAAGGTCTCGTGTTGGCCAGCTCAGTCTATATAAACTACCCGACGTGCCGACGCTTTTAACTAAGCCCGACATGTAATAAATTGGCCAAGGCCAGCCTGCCATGCACCCCGAACTATCAATTGAAGTCAAAAGTACTCTCCAGCTGAGACTTTTGTATTCTAATACAGTAGAGAAGATATTTATTTATATTAGCAAGAAAATTATCCATCACCTAGACCAATAGTCTTTAAATCAGAGCTCTTGCAAATACATGCCAAATATTTATAGTTTGGGGTACTAGTCAGTGTTGTTATTGTATGTTTCAAAAAAGCATGTTTCATGAAGCCATTTACTAAATGCTATGGCACCTTCAGGAGAGCCTAGAATCCAGGGAATTCCCGGTGTTGGATGTCTAGTATTGCCACGGAGGCGGGACCGACTACGATTGAGTTGACAAAAGAAAAAGTGATCAGGTGACGTTGGGTAGATTATTTATTTATTTTTAAAAGTCTACCGGGCTTCAGCTACGGCTAAGGCCCCATCCCTTGGGGGACATGGTGACAACTACGTACTAAACTATATAACATTAAATTGGGAGCCTGAAGGCCTTGAAAACTGCATTTGTGAAGGTGGTGTGAGCGCTGTACAGCAGGACTCTCACATGGACATGAGTCAATTGGCACGGATCGGGCAAATTTCCGAAAGGAACTTTGTCTTCCCCAAAATAGAAGAAAAACGCTTTGCACTACGGGAGGAGCCAAGAAGTAAATCCAGCTTCCCCAGGCTTCTTCAGTAACCAGTAGAGGCTAGCCTCTCTCGAACGAGGGGGAAGAAAACTAGGTGGGTGATTGACTTATCACACCCGCAGGAGCAAGTCAATTGGCCGTCTACGTGACAGAAGCGATCGTGATAAGTGCGAAAATCTCCGTGTCCAGTTCGGCATTGAATAAGATACCCAAGATTGCGGCGAGGGAGTCGTAGCTCTTCGGGAGGTTATTGTCGGGATACTTAAACACGGTGCAAAGAACGTAAACTGTATGTCACGTTTCTGCGGTTGTGTTGGTGGATCTTGTCTATTCTACTATTCTACAAAAGAGTCTAATACTAATAATGAACGATGACTAATCTATGACTTACATTGGAAAGGGAGGTCAAGACATTTATACCAACAGTTATTTTGGAGAGACGTTGGGTAGTTTTATATAGACTAGGAATAGGGCATGACCCTCATCATCTATTGGAAAATATTAAGCAAAACAATATCCATTTTTACTATTAACTTTAAAGCTATTTAGATAGTTTAAGCTGTCCTTCATAGTCATAGACTCAGTAGGGACATAAATAAAATTCTATTCTATTCTATTATATAGACTAGGCTAACTGGTGTGTGAGAAGCTCACGTGCTGTGTGGGGGCACGACGTTAAATACTACAAATAAATAAACAGCAGGATCAAGAATATTAGGAAAATGGTGCGATAGTATGGAACCATATTTTTGAGGCAAGAGTAACTAATTTCTGGGTTAGTTTTGTAGGATTGCGAATTATTCGGAGTATTTGGTATTTGGGTCAAGTCTCTTTATTGGGAAAAGAAGTTAGGACATTGCGTGTGATAAAGCACATTTTGAAGAATTAGCTATGGCCATAGAAGATCTTGGCTCACCACTGAGCTGCTGTTGCAGATAGAATAGTTATTCGAGAGGATGATATGAACGTCTAGCGGCCTTTGGCCGCGCAGGTACGCCAAGCGCTCTTCTGAAGGCTCAGAGGCCGTGCCCTGCTCGTGAGCCTACTTGGCGTTAAATGAAAACTCACTCGCTCAATCTTGTTGCAGTAACTGAAATGGCAGGGCTTATTACTGACAGCTAAGTCACAAAAAATCATTTGTCAAAAGTAATATGGACCGGGGGAAGACGTTATGTTACTTTTGCCCTACTAGCTTGATGGATGCCGCGGCCACTTTCTAGGATGGTTTATAAATTTTTACTCTCACATATATAGATTGCTCAGCAAGCCAGGAAAAGTGTTTATTTTTGAGGAAGGGATGTTGATCACAATAATCTCCAAATGAGGTGGGCGGCCTCATGATAGGGACTTTTTCATAAAGGTTCAGGATTTCATGAATCGGAGCTCGATCGATATTTTATTTTCCTTTATCGTGTGCTTTAAGCAAATGATATACTTTGAGCATGAAAAACGCGAGGGATGTTGCAGGGAGTTTGAAAATGTAGTTTCTCGTTATTCAAGTTTAACTCTGGGCATCTCAATATGTGCGGTAGTTAGGTGTCCTCCAGGAAAATGATATGAAATTAACTATTAGTTTAATCAAGATATGATGGATTTCTAGTTGTTAGAAGGGGGTCTATTCTCAACACCTGTCAGCGGTGTCTCCTTCGAATCCTCAAGTTTCACTGTACAGCCTGCAGAGCCAGTTTTGGGCTACACACTCGTCCTAAATTCCATGAGAATTCGCGATAACTTTCGCATTCTGTATCGCCCTCATCTCTCAACACATTCCCCTATCACGATTATTATGAAGCTAGCCACCATCAGATCAGACTTCAGGGTCGAAGCCCTTACCATCACCAACCCTTGATCATGGAGGAGAAGCAGTCTGATGAGTTTCCAGAGCGTACTCAGCTCCAGATACGGCGATGATGGATTGGACCATGATGGCCTCCAATATTACAAAGAAGAGAGATATATATTAATCTGCGCACATCATGTGGTCCCGGTGTCTAGACCTCGCCTTGCTGGGGCTGCAGGTTTTTCGAGGCTTTTTCCCGCGCACGCAGTTTCCATTGCTACTATTTTTATTTTTTTGGGTACAAGGGTGCGTGGAAAAGGTGGCCGAATTCCACGGGTAAGTACTGAGCTGAATGGCAGTTCATCACGAGCAACCTATCAATGATATTTTAAGAAACACTGTACAGGGTGTAGCCTGGGTCAGAGAGGCCCGATGTGCTAGATAGCCTACGACTCAAGTATTACAATAAAAACATTACATCATTACCTAGCTGATAGAAGCTTTGACCCACAATCGTGTGTCTTGCCAGAAAATGGTATCTTGAATTTGTGTATGAGAAATTACAAGAGCTAAATATGAGTCATTGATTACAAACTTGCCGTTGTGAAGCGGCAAATTGTTTGACCCACATTTCAACTTTCCCTGCCCTGTTATTGGGCTCAACGACGACTACATGTTTATTCACCTGTTAATAGTTGATGGGAGGGTCGGCTAACTAGCACATGCTATGATTGCGAAATTATATCGATTTTTGGACGTGAAAGATAGCTGAGGGCAAATCTTATCATATAACCGAAGCCAGACTAAAAATTATATCTTGCCAGCCCAACGGCCACTTGGTCAGCAGCCTTAAAACTGGATCCATCTTACAGTGTAGACCCTGACTCAAACATCATGTGGAGTGGATGATTTAAGGCGCCATTTCAATTTACATTTCTACAGCCACTAATGCGTCATCTGCATACCCTGGATCCTTGAAAAACTAATATTCACACTAGAGTCAGCTGGTGCAATAAATTCCCAAACATCCAGTTATATATAGATTTACAAATCACTTGCATTGTATCATTATTTCATTATTTCGGTATCGACCCGTGCATCTAGAAGATTATCGCTCCCCTGTTACTTTGTTAGGAGACTCAACCCTCGTTTAGCGATAAAATGTAATTGACTTGTCAGTAACAAGTAGGCATGCGAACTTTTAACTGACATGTTCTATATGTCTTATCTCATCGGTAAACTTGGCGCAGTTTGATACGGAAAATCCCTCAGGTACCTCATTGGTTAAGCGGTGATGTATATTGTCCGTTTCAGCGTTGGATACTTCCCTGAAGACCGGATTCACTAGCTCATTTAGTTCAGAGCTACGGACGTAGACTACATAATAGGGAGTGCCTCCACCAACGGTTTCATGCTTGAATATGAAGTCTCGGTTTCTCACTTCCGTCACATGTTCGTCATTGTACTGTCGCCAGATATCATGCACTGAATCGTAGATATAAACCCAGTAATGGCCTCCCCCGGCTTCTCCATGATGAATAAAGAGGGCATGAAGTTTATATTCGTGTTCACGCATGTCTGTAAACTGATTCTTCAAGTTCTGCTGCAGCACAGCTATCCTCATACTTATTTGATCAATTTCATGAGAAATTTCAGAAATACGCATATCCAGAAGCTCAGGGAGTTCAGGATTGATTTTAATCCCATCAATTTCGAGTTCCTGAATTTTACCTATCCATTCTTGAGTGGCAATCAAAGCGTCAGGAACATTCAAGTCGGCCTGGGTGTCCAAAAGAGTAACGTATCTAGCTTCAAGGGCGGCAAGCTGTTTTTTCCAAATCCAAGTCTCGCGACGCCGACGCAAAATTACTGAGTTAGGATCGTCAGAGTCATCCATATATCTATCAAGATATAAAGTCTCTGGTATTGTGACAGGAGTTCGATTCTTCCAAGATCTAAGATTTTCTTGGTCGAAAGCCGTACGTTGTATGTGAAATTGCATGATTCGAGGGAGTCTACTGATGGAAGTGTATTGCGGCACAAGGTGACCATCTATTTCTACCATTTGCTCATCGAAAGAGATATCGAGTGCCTCATATATGCTACGAGTCATGCTTTTTGCAGGAAATACAAGGAGGTATGACCAAGCTTCAATTTTCTTCTGTAGACTGTGAGATTTTTGCGTGTATACTGTGTTTGCACCAAAAAAGCTTTCGCGAATGATGTCGATTTGTTCTCCTGAAGGATTTTCATACCCAGTAGCAGTGATAGCGCACTGAAGTCGAAAAAGTACATTCCCAATCACTTCAGTTACGTCTTGTTGAGAGCCAAAATCCCACAATTTATCAACTGAGTTACTATCGTTAGATTCATCTGTAGTGATAACTAAGCCTGCCTTGTTTCGGGGTGGTATAGGTGGTGGAATTTCTGGCATCTCTACAGCGCTAGGAGAAGCTTCTACAGAGGCATCATTATTTGTGATTGTGTCTGCTCCAGATTCTGAATTAAATGTATATTTGAGTTCTTTTTCCTCAATATTTGGGGATATGTGAGTGGGGTTCCAATTTTTTAATTTAACTTCTTCGCTATATGAGGAATTAGCATCAACCAATGTGGCCTCACTGCTTGTATCTAATCTATCGACTTCTTTTTCCTTTATGAGTTCAGTCATTTCTACTTCATTTCCGGTCACCAACGGGGATGAAAAGATTCGACTAGAAGTATGATCTTGCCAGACCTGAGCGAGGCTGGTCTTACTTTCGGGAATAACGTTGATAGACTTTTTTCGAGCCGCCTGCTCTGCCTGAGTGCTAAAAATTGTCAAGGCAGCGAGCTCTTTAGTGGGTCGAACCGAGCTTGTAGACGCTGTTTTTAGTTTTATAAAGAGTTTACGTAATTCTCCCACAACTTTTAAAGTCAATGCGCAAATTATGTAGAGAATAAGGGAGATACATACACCTTTGAGCCTTGATTATTTCGGCCTTTTCAACTTGGCGACCGCCTACTTTCTTTTTCTTGAGGTTTTCATCATTAATCTCCATGCGATAATTATCAAAATTTATGATCATATCTCGAAGCGGTTTTACCGTATAGTAATACTGTAGTAAACTGTTGAGATAACATGTGTTGCCAATATTATCGAGTCCAACAGGCTCAGCTGTGCTGGCCTGTACCTCGGCGCCTGGATCTTGGAGCTTAGCTAGTAAAAAGCTACTATTTCTATCCAGAGCAATTACCCTTACAGCTTCAGATAAGCGCTCTTTAAATGCAGGTGAAGCTTTATCGTGTAAAGATTGGTAGTAATTTAGTATACCCTCGTCAGAAATCATATTTGAAGGTATCTGTAAATACTTGTATGCGTCCATGACACTCATAATAGTCTCTCCTGTCTTTGAAGCCATTGTGACGGCCGCTCGCTGAAGTGTAAAATCACATGGCTTCTGCTTTGCGATTGTTTTGAGTGCGAGAGTAACCTTGTGCTTATCACCATCGGCAAACTAGACAAATCAACATACTAATATTAATTTTTTGCAATTATATCTTCTCACCATTGCTACTGCTGAAGCTTCAATAAACTCAGAGGTAGTGTCAGGGCCAACACCTAAGAATTCCAATGCTTCATGAAAATTCATATTTTTTTCATTAGCGAGAGACTCAATCATTGCACTGTTTCTATGCTTTGCGATGATACGGAGACAGCTATTCGCTTCATCTTTCATATGCGGTGTTGACTCTAAATATGACCTGTAAAGGTCTATTATGTTTTCATCGGGTTTAGTGGTATCATAACTAATCCCGAACAAACCATATGCATTCTTAAGGTCCTTTAAGCCGTAGTCTCCAGCTGAGGTTGCCATAACTACTTTTGTCTGAAGGTCATCACTTCCTCGACCTTGGGCTAGATCTTGGAGACAGTCCAAATAATAGGGCTTATTAATGGGGTCACACTCACATTGACGATCGTATGCCCAGTTTAAAAGTCCATCGGTAAAATTTTCCACCGCACCTAGACTTGCATAGTATGGATGCTCCTCAGTGTCAGCATCAAATAATCTTGTTCTTTCTGGATAATCATTGTATCCAAGTACAATTCTTATATGCTTCATCGCACAGATGGGAGTAGGAAATGTGCGCATGTCGAAGTGCTTAGGCTGAGTGAGTATCTTTAGTGTGATTTCGAAATAGGCATCCTCAATAAACCTTTTGTTATTGTCCGTTATCCTCGGAAGTCTCCAGAAAGTGTTGAATTCATCCTTTTGTCATGATATTAGTAGAAGAACCCTTTTTTCCTTGGATATTCGTGGCGAAGACTTAATTGAAGTGTTACTTACCCCTTCCAGGGTATCCCTAACGAACTTAAAATCCAGATACTCGAATATAAAATTACAGTCATCTGCAAAAGAGATCCTAAATTTTTTGTTACGGGTTGAAATTTTCCTTGGTTCTCCCTTGCAATTCAAAGCATCACTTAGATACGATCGAAGATGAGAGAGGGCCGTAATGGGCTCAGCAGGACGTTCACCATCAAACCTCACAGGATCTTTCTGAATTTCTTTAATTCCTCTCTCTTCTACTAGCTGAAAATCTTCAATCGGGAAAAGTAAACTCTTACTGAGTCGAGGAAGTAAGATTTTAATACTGACAATGATTGGGCAGTTTGGAGCGGAGCAGCTATATTCGTACCATTCATATGAGCCATTGTACTTGTATTCATCAGGTCGGTTGATATTTTTTTCTGACAGAGATGAGCTGGTTAAGATAAAGTGGTGCATAGGAAAGTGCGGTTCGAAGAGACTGCAAGGTTCACCACCAAACTCTGTGGGTCTAACTGCGGCGTTGATACTAAAGTGACATCTACATGTCAAGCACATTGCCTCGACATGCTGCGTTGATTTCGACCCATCGTTATTTGACGGTTTTGTTGTATTGAGACTGTCTTTTTTTACGAGTCTATGTCTGCAATCACTTGGGCTTCTTCGATTTAGAGTCTCGTTGCAAAACATCGGCGCCGGATCTGTCATCAAATTGTATCCATCTCTTTTTAGCTTTGGATCATAGTCAAGCAAATCCGCAATCAATCTAGGAGGCGTCTTGCCTACAGTGTGTAATCGATTAGCTATTATCCGACTTGTAAAGATAAGTGTAAACCCTTAAAGAGCCAGGACAGGAAACCAGAGGAGAAATACCAGGCCCAATCGACTCATTGTGGAAAGCCATCATTCTCGTGTATCACCTTGTTTCTCTTTTAATTAGTCTTAATACTGGTAATATTATGTTATTACGTGAAAGCCAGTACAGGACCAGTAGAATCCAGCGCCGAAGCTTCCTGTGTCTATTTAACGGATGCAAAAAGTACAGACTTAAAAAAGCAGATAAATTTTTGTGGTGCGTCTTATTAGAAAATAGCAGTTGGACTGGCTGTAACAACTACAGCAAGAAAATACATGATGTAAACTGATAGCTCCAAGGCACATTCTGTAATTGGAATTTTCTACCGACCAAGATGCTACATTCAGCCCTGGTGGCTACGTCGCCTCATTCACAGAGCTACTAATTCTGAGCGACTTACGTAATTAGAAGTATAACAAAATGTCTTACAAAGTCTAATAGGTTTAATTGTGCAACCATGCCTCTGAGTATTTTTTCTCGCAAATAAATAAAGAGTTAGTTTTTCCAACTTAAATATATTTATTTTACATGCATATCAAATAATAATGATGTGTCTTGAATAGGTGGCTGGATATAGATTTTTAAGTTTGGAAACAAGCATGTATTTTTCACTTCATTTAGGGCAATTATTTCCCTACTTAAGTCTTTATTTACATTTTCATCACGAAGGTTAGGAAATTTAACGCAATTGTCTCCGATTTATTTTATTTCCAAAAGCAGTTGAAGTTTTAATACTGTGGATGCTCTAAGGAAGCGAAATTAGCCATTCTTAAGAACTACTTGGACATGAACTTATCTAAAAACCACTTAGAGATCACAACTTGTGAAGGCTTCAAGAGCACCAAAGTTTATCTGAAGAAGTTGGATACCTTAAAAGTAACTCTCTTAAGCCGAGATCTGGTTTTGATGTCGAAAAAATATCTCGTTATGCCAATGAACCATTCGTGACTTAGGTCACGTACCTGACGGCCCAGCCCCTACAGGCCTGACCTGCGCTCTGGCGCTCCCAACGGCAGCTAATTTTACTTGACCAGGATTGCAGCCAAATTTCCCACACACACACCAGAGGGCGAAACTCTTCATTTGTCAACCGGCAAAGACAAATTCTTCACCCTCCAATGTTGCCGGTGTAATTGCTCAGTATGCACTGCATATCTGGGATAGCTAAGAATAATCGCATCCGAATCGGAGTCAAAAGCATTCCCAAGCATATCTCTACTTGACGGCTTCTCGACAACGCCTCATTTACCATTCTCATCTGAGTCCTCAACCTCTTTCTAGCCATGCATCATCTCGCCTCAACGACCAATAAAGAAGTTACTCAAATTGCAAACAAGAGCTTGCTCTATTAATTGCCATCTATTTCCAACAACATATTTACCATGCTATTGATACCCGCAAGGAGTAAATGAAGTCGAGAAATACAAAGCTTGGGTCCTAGCTAATGGGGAATATTGTCCTAATCGAACAAACAACTTGAGGGAGAACGGGCGGCTTAGATATGGAGCGAGAGGGTGAATAGGTCACTGAAGACAATGCAGGACTGACATTTTCGAGGGGTCTTCAACTTTGGGATGTTTGTTGGCGCCAAGACCAAGATTTTGGCTGATTAGCCAGGAGGGCTACTTTTGTCGATGAGTCAACAACACTCCCAGGGCCATAGACGGTACAAAAGAAGTTGAACTAAGCTACCATACAGCAATCACGCTCTGTCAAGACTTTTCTGACATTTCAGCACGACCTTCGGGAAGGACGCTAGAAAGGCAAAGTGTAAATTTTCCGAGGCACCCACAAGTCTGCAGCGCCCAACTCGCCGGCCTCTTCGAACGCTTCAAAAGGACCACTTTGTCTTTGGATTTAGTCCTAATGTCGGTATAAGAAGATCCCTGAACCCAGTGGTTTTTGCGATTTTCCCCGGCTGCCATACACCTGCATATGGTCATCGTTTCGTTGGTTAGAGAGGGGAGATAATGAAGGGCAAAGGGTTCCTCTTGGTGTATGACCCAATGAGGACTTGTGAGGGGTAGTACCGTTGAGAGGAGGCGTATGGGAGGCGATGGAGGGAATATACTATCTCAATAGGTATCCTTCGCTTGCAGACAGAAAGGACCCGCATGTTCCTACATAGTCATAGACTTTATAAGACAATAAACAAATACTTACTTTCCACATACACCAATTTATTTGTAAATCGACCACTCACTCTCCTGTTAGTCATTCCGTCCCAGTCCTCTGCAACGGCACGATACTGACCGCTTCTCAAAACCGTAAAATCGACGCGTCCTGATCTTTAAATGTTCCTTAATGGGCCATCACATCAGCAATTACCAACACAATGAAGCCAATGACAAATCGTGGAGCCAATCTGCTAGGCGAGCCATCACGGCTCATCACTCAACCAATCCGAGTCACCAGACGTCACGATGGCTAACCTTCTCAAACACGAAGCGAGGGTTTCTAATCAATGCTTTGCAGAGTCTGTGAGTTTATTTATGGTATTACTTGAGTCATAGAATATCTAGCACAATAGGCCTCCCTGACCCAGGCTACACCCTGTACAGTGTTTCTTGAAAGATCATTGATAGGTTGCTCGTGATGAACTGTCATTCAGCTCAGTACTTACCCGTGGAATTCGGTCACCTTTTCTACCCAAGAAAAATAGAAAATTATAGCAATGGAAACTATGTGCGCGGGAAAAAGTCTCAAAATAACCTGCAGCCCCAGCAAAGCGAGGTCTAGACACCGAGACCACATGATGTGCGCAGATTAATATATATCTCCCTTCTTTGTAATATTGGAGGCCATTATGGTCCAATCCATCATCGCCGTATCTGGAGCTGGGTACGCTCTGGAAACTCATCAGACTGCTTCTCCTCCATGATCAAGGGTTGGTGATGGTAAGGGCTTCGACCCTGAAGTCTGATCTGATGGTGGCTAGCTTCATAATAATCGTGATAGAGGAATTTGTTGAGAGATGAGGGCGATACAGAATGCGAAAGTTATCGCGAATTCTCATGGAATTTAGGACGAGGGTGTAGCCCAAAACTGGCTCTGCAGGCTGTACAGTGAGAGCTTAGGATTCGTAGGAGACACAGCTGACAGGTGTTGAGAATACTCCCTCGACACCTACTAGAAAAATTACTATCCCCAGCAGAAAACGGATAGCAGGCTCTAATTCCAATAAAGAGATGGAGACAGCAATTAAAGAGGCGCCTATATGAGCTCCTACACTTCAGGCTCTCTCGCAACTATCCGGTGCAAGTCACAAAATCACAAACAAGGCCGCAGAATAGCCTCCAGAACTCTGGGTCTTAATCGAAGCTGAAGAATGTCGATCAGCTGAAAAAGCCAATAAAATCTCCATCGGAACAGCTACTATTATTGGCGTCGAAGTTGCACTCTCTCCCCCAGCCAATGGAAATAATATGGCTTACATAGACTCAATGAAGCTCTATCTCCGAGCTGCCATTGTCCCATTCAGATCAGTTCCAGCTTTGTCTCCACGCCTGGCACACAATCTCCCTCGAGAAAGCTCTCAAGCCGCATCAACTGTCACAGTCTAAGCATAGGCACTTGGGAAACCTTATGGTCAGAGGTAGTTTATTTTCAATCTATGGTAAACTACAGATTGAAAATGATAATAACTGTTACATTATACATGATTATTATCCAAGCCAATGACACAGTTTTCTATCCGGATCACTTCTCTCATCCCTTCTCGTATTCCACCCTTGAGTTTCATTCTCGGAAGTTTCACAATATTGACATTGCCACTTTGTAAGACCCTGCTTCCGAGAATGGGCCCTGCATAGTTTCATCCTAAGCCTGCATTAGACAGCGCAGGCTACAGGCAATTACCAGCTTACAAGCTGTCACAATTGAGCAATTTAAGATCCGTTACCCTCGCACCCCTTTCAGTGATCACAAAGGAGAAATCGAATATAAAGCATGGAAGATGGATATGAAGCTGTTCATCGAGGAGTACTCCTGTAATTTTAAGTCAGGCACGTCGCAGATAAAGGCCTACTTCAGGTGCACGTCAGGAGAGGCCAAAACTATCATCTTACAGCATATGGATCCTGACCTTGCCAGCACCTTTGAGTCAGCTGTCGACGTGATAAAGGCTCTGGACCAACGCTTCCACGACCATAATCGAGTCCAGGACGCAAAGTTAATATACCGCAATCTGGAGCAGGGCAACATGACTTACGTCAATTTCCGAGTCAAGTCCAACACATACGCTACAACTGGAAAAATCGCCCGTTACCATTGGTTCGAAGATTGGAGCGAGAAGATTACTCCTCATCTCAAGAGAGACATTCGCACGGAAAAGTACCGAATGAACAATAGTTACACTTTCTTGGACGAGTTCCTAGCTATTGCCGACCGTGAGGAGCGTAATATCTGTGTGGAAAAAAGCTTTAAGCCAACTGTTGCATTCGCCCCTTCTGAGAGAAGCCTCAATATTCTCAAGAAAGATAGCTGGAGATCGGAAGCTAAGTCAACGTACTCGGATAATAGTACAGTCCGCACACGCTCTCCATTCCTGGCTCTCCAACAGACTTTAACTCATGAATCGCCTGCCCTTCCTGCCATAGTAATTTGCTACAAGTGCCATAAGCCTGGACATCTGGCTACTCTCTGCACCATGTCGGAACAGTTCAAGAAGTGCATTGCTGAAATTTCACTTGAAAGTGATGAGCTATCAACAAAACTTCTAAGTCATGGTAAAGAATCCTACCATGGCAATAGTTGAAACTTATGGAAGGATTTGAAGTTCGATTTCCTTCTCCTCATCGGAGGACGCCAGTGCCTACTGCCCATAGAGCTCGGATGTAACAGATCATTCATCAAGACCCAAGCCCATATAGATGGCGGAGCAAACATTCTTGGTGCTGTTTCTACCACTCTTGTGACGCTCTGTGTGAGCTCACAAGTCTACCATATATAGTAAGATAGCTATTAGATACACAGATCTAATATTGTGCCTTTTTAGGCCAGTTGGCACTGTGGTAAAGCTATCTAACTACAGTTACATGTCTTCTGCGTGAGGAATGTTGCACGTGCACCCTTAGTGCGGTCCGTGCGTCACAACTCTTTCTTACTGTCTTGCCAAAGCCTTCCACGTCAAGTTCATTCCCTTGCCAAAGCCTATTGTCCCTACAGGATATAATGGAGAGCCCGGAGATTCTATCAAGTTTGCTCTATTGCTCACTCTTACCATTGATCGACGTTGTATCAACTTCCCGTTCCTTGTTATCAACCTGGGAAGTACCAACGTCCTGTTTGGTAGAAAATTCCTCAAACACTATGACCTGAAGCAGAACTACAAGTAGAACCATTTGGAATGGCCCGCAGTTGTACCGGTAGTCCCTTACTTTGGTCAGCGTATATTTATTGATCTTAACTCCAAAACCACTCCCCATGCAGACCATCAGTCTGACGTTGCCAGACGGGATGCCTTTCTTGAAGAGGAAATTCGCCACATGCACCTCTCGAGTATCAAGGTGTCAGAGCTGCATGTATACAGCCCGACAGAGACAAGGGTCAAAGAGGTGGTATTCAGGCTAAAGGGTGCTATCCTACATTATGCATGAGATATTTGCATAACCACTAGGCCAAAAGGCCAGACCAGAATCATAGAACACTAGATTGTGGTTATCTCCACATATATAAATTATACAGAAGGCAATCCTGACAAGATATCAAGAAAAGTGAATTCAATGTAACAAAAATTAGGTTCCTTGGCTTCATTATTGGCGTGAACAGCATTGAGGTCGATCCCGAGAAGGTAGCTGTGATCCAAAACTGGCAGTACCCTACCAACATACGCGGGGTCCAAAGTTACTTAGGATTCTGTAACTTCTACCGTTGTTTCATCGAGAAGTATAGCAGAATATGCCGACCCCTTACTCTTCTCACCGGCAAAGATGTACCTTTCGTATTTGACGAGAAGTGTAAAGAAGCCTGGGAAGCTCTCCGTTCTGCTCTGTAGTCAGCTCCGATCCTGCGACATTACGACCCCTACAAACAGACTAGATTGGAGACCGACTCTTCGGATGGTGTTGTTTCTGGAGTGCTGTCACAGCTCCAAGAAGATAATCTCTATCACCCTACCGGATACTTCTCTAAGAAAATGGGCAATGCTGAGCTTAACTACCCCATACATGATAAAGAGCTATTGGCAATCTTTCGCTCTTTCAAACAGTACCGCCCCGAACTGTTAGGAGCCCAAAAAGCTGTTCACGTGTACACTGATCATCGTGCCCTTGAGTACTTCATGAGCACAAAGAATTTGATAGCCCGCCAGGCCAGGTGGGCCGAATTCTTCGCGGACTTTCATTTTACAATCATGTATTGTACTGGCATAACAAACACGTTGGCCGATACCCTCTCTCGACGGGATCAAGAGTTGACTCCATTAGAAACCCGCAAACGTGCTATTTGCCAGCAACAACTAATACCAAATGACAAGATCCACCCACAAGTCCTAGAAGATGTAGCCCTAACTGTTTCGGGGGCCAAAGAGGATATCAAATATAACAATATCACTATAGCTGAACCCCTTCCACTGGCACAGCTTTGCCCTATCGATGCTGTACCTAAGTACATAACTGATCCAGGGAACCCAATACCCGAAAATGTTAATGACCTCGAAAACATAGATGGAGCTCAACTGGATCCCACTTCCATGATAGCCTACGATGTAGAATGGTATGACATCATCGACAGAGTCATAGAGGCCAATAAGACCTTTGCGCTCCTTCAGTCAGAGTCACAGTTCGGGTATAGATGCTGGGGCGATCAAATATACAAAGGTTGTTTTTTCGCACAGGTAACGAGTAACCTGGCGCTAGAGGTGTAGATGCTACACCCTGACAACTACCCCGTGAGGGCTGGTTTATTCTGAACATGACTAGAAGATCTACACCTCTGGCGCCAGGTTACTTGTTACCTGTGCAAAAAAACAACCTTCGTATATTTGATCGCCCCAGCATCTATACCCGAACTGTGACATATTATTTTCTATCTTCAGACATTCAGAACCGCAGTTATTTTCAGATAATCAGATCCGCAGAAATTTGTTGACTATGGCATCCGGGGGAAGTTTGCAAGTGGTGTCAATAGAAGAATTCAGAGAGCTGCAACAACAGTTTAAAAAACTACTGGACACGCAGTCTTGTAAAATTACGCCAAAAATATTGATCATCGAAAAGGATCCCTCACTTAGAGAGAACACTTGCTTGAAGCCGACAAAACTTCCGGAATTCGTTGGGAACAGAGCAGAATATCCAGCATGGCGTGCCGCTGTCCTGGACACTTTTCGTATGGATTTGTCACGGGTCCTGGGCCTGCTAAGATACCCCCTGTAAAATAACTTTCTATTACACACTCTCCAGCGCATCATAGAGCGACTCTTGTATTTTCATTACTTTAGAGAATCAGAATAGACTTTGATTACTTCGTTCGATTGTACAGATCACGACCTCATTTCGTAACATATTCTGATTCTCTAAAATCATATTATCCTCATCTAGCCACACCTGCGACGCCTCGCGGTACCGGCAACAACCTCAAGTTAACCCAACTTGAATCAAATTTCTGAGCCTTGAATACATTTTTTTCAGCTCTCAAATACTCTCAGCTCGCTACATCTCAGCCAGCACCCAAGTTGATTTCAGTCATGTCACAAATCAACACTAACAATCAAACCGCAGAAGTCCCCAAGCCGGTAACACAATGGCCGAAATGGTCGGGAGATTCTGCGGATTTTCCCGCTTTCACATCAGCCTTGAAGGAGTCGCAGAAGAGCACACAAACAATAAATATTTTTGTTACTCGGTTTTCTCCCAATCTCTCCTCGCCGAAGCTCAGCATCTAGTTGCACCGTGGATGAGAGCTCAGAAAAAGTCTAATGATTGGAGTAGCGAGAAGTTTATATCCCATCTTAAAGACCTATTTGTCGATAGGGATGCAGCGACAAGAGCCCAGACCAAGATCAACGCCCTTCGCCAAGGACCGCGACAAACGTTTGCTAACTTTAGATCAGTTTTCGAGCAAATTTTCTCTGAAGCAGATCACCTTGCACCAGTTGGGGCATCTAAGGTAAATGCTATGAAGTGTGCGCTAGCTTCACACCTTCGTCAGGGAATAGCTTATCGTCAAGGAGTTTCGGAAACAAATTACGATAGCTTTGTCAGAGAGGTCCAAAGCCTTGCCAAAGAGCTGGAATCAATTCCTAGCTTCAGAGAAATTCGAGGTTCTGATAAAGAATCGTTTTTAGTTGAACGCACCTCACAAGCTACTCTGACTTCTATAGATAGAAACAAAGACATTTGCCAGCCAAACCAATCCTCAAGCAGAATAAGTCAGCCTGCAACACTATTCGACAAAGATGGCGATATCCAGATGGCCAATATAAGCTCGCTTCAAAGCCAAATCGACGCTCAGACTCAAGTAATTCTAGCAGTGCTTAAAGGGACAAGCTCGAAGGTTTCAGGTGGTAATAGTTGGACAAATGATGAGCGCCCATTTCCTCCAGAAGTTTCCAAAGCCGAAAGAAACCAACGAATTGACAACAACAGGTGTGAAAGGTGCGGTAATGTGACAGTCGGGGGGAATTCTCAAGTTGGCTTGAGATGCACGATCAATAGTTTACGATTCTTCTAAGGAGAGAATTTGTATGTACAAGAAAGCCTTATTTATACCCGCGCTCTCCTCCCATTCGTGACCAACATTCATTCCTACAAAGCGGACAGATGTACCTGTAGGAAGTTTAGAGTTCTACGATGCTGTTCACTTCGGACAGGAAATTTGTAACTCGGCTACCTTCCACATTGTGCCTCCCGTGCCCGAAACAATCCTCCCTGTGCCCGTCTGAGTGCCGTTAACTATCTGAGTGGATGTTTCACCACACGGTCTATTGCACGGTCCTTTCATTATGTGGAACCCCGTGCCGAGGCAACCATCTCCGTGCACGTCTAAGTGCCGTAAGTAGTCCGAGCCGCGAAGTGAGTTTTCTATTAGCTGGGACCTGCTGGCGGGTGGAAATGGTGCCTGCGTTGGCCAATGTAGGCTACAGGGCTTACTATCGGTTCACCAGCCGTTACAATCCCCCTCCTTTTCCTCGCTGAAGTGGGGTTAAGATGACCGCCGTTTTCGCCTGCTTCGTCGTTTCTCCATAGCGTGGGGTTCTGCTGGTCCAACATATGCACCTGCACTGTTTTCGGGAGGTCCGTCGTTTGATTCTATTTGTCCATATTTTTCTTCGTATTTGTCCAATGCTATGGTGTCTTTTATGAGCTCGATTGGCTCCCATGATGGGTTAGCCCAGCCTGTCCATTTGACTAGTGCTTGACGGAAAGTTCCCCGTCCTCGTTGTACTGTTCTTGCTCTCAGTATAGACTCCACTTCATATTCTGGTTCTTCTAGCTGATCAATCAAAGGCGGGTTTTGCGCGTCATCGCGTTTTTGGCTTGGGAATGGGTCGTCCCCTGCTCGCTTGACAAGTTCGACATGGAAACGTTTATGGAGGTTACCTGGGACATCAAGTTCTACGGTTAGTGCGTCGGGTACAGCCGTTACCCTGTATTTGGCGTGCAGCCAGGCCAATTTTTTTGAAAGTTGCGGGTACTGATGTTTCGCAGATTTAACCAAACTTTATCCCCGACTTTAAATCTTTCCGGTTGCCTTCGAAGTCTGTTGGCATTTTCCTCATACCGTTGCTGTGCAGAAGCCATGGCTGCTTGAGCGAAGTCTTGTGCGTTCCTTAGACGTTGAATGTAATTTTCTGCTAAAACTTTACCTGGGTGACGTGATAGGTCGTTTTCTTTTGTGGGCTCTGGAAGTGGGTTGACGTCATATCCGTGTCGGAGGAAAAACGGGCTTATGCCCCCAATTGCCGAGCTTGGTCGAGCATTCAAGGCCATCTGGGCCATAGGTAGCAGTTCTGCCCAGTTACTTTGTGCGTAGCAGGTGAACGCCCTCAAGTATTTGAACATTTCCTGATTTGCACGTTCACTAGCATTTGACTGGGGGTGGTAAGCTGTGGTTAGCTGCTGCGATATTCCTAGCGATTTACAAAAGAATTTCCAGAAATGACTAAGCCAATCGCTTCCCCTGTCGCTCGTCAAAAATTTAGGAAATCCGTAGTATCTATAATATCTGTCGATAAAGATACGTGCGCAATTCTCGGCGTCCATGGTTGGCGCGGCGAACATGAATACATCCTTCCCCAGTCTATCCGTAATAACCATGACATTTGTACACCCATTTGATTCTGGCAAATCAGTGACAAAGTCAATTGTTAAATCGCTTCCTAACCTCTCAGGAACTGGGAGCGGCTTTAGGAATCCTGCTTTAGCCTCCCTCCAAACGTTGGTTCGGCCGCAAACGTCACAGTTACGTATAAATTGACGTACGTAATGTCTCATCTTAGGCCAGAACCATCGTTGTAACAGTATTCCTACCATGGTGTCCTTTCCCGGATGACCCGTAAGGTAACTGTCGTGCGTTTTTTGCATTATTGCCGTCCGCAATGGCTCATAATTTGGTACCCAAATTCGATTTTCGCGTCCTCGTAATATGTTGTCGGCCGCCACCGTACATTCTGCGATATTTGCTGTCATATCGTGAGAAATTTCCGGTGGGAACCCGCGTTCCCCTGACTGAACAGCATCTCGTGCACGTCGCCATTGCTTGTCCTCGTTAACTCCATGTTCCCATAGCCGTTGAAGTTCGTCGTCGTCAAATATCCTCATCGTTGAGGCCGTATCCCTGATTTGGGTCGTTTCGTCGTTTCTTTTGGCACTTGTTGAGTGCACAGGGATCTTCGGGAGTAACTGCATTACCCGCCCTGTCGTACGTTCGTCGTCAAATCTCGTAGGTTTATCCTGATCTCGGCGTGAGAGAGCGTCCGGACGCTCGCAAGCTTTACCTGGGCGCCATTTTAACTCAAAATTAAATCGCTGCAAGACATCGTTATATCGAACTTGCCGTTCATTGAGAAGGCGTTTCGTAGTGAAGAATTTGAGATTCTTGTGATCAGTCATGATAACAAATGGTTTAGCCACCGACGTCAACTCCGCCTGCCACTCTTGGAGGCATGTCACTATGGAATGCATTTCTTTGTCGTGGATAGGGTAGTTAGCTTCAGCCCCGTTCAGCCTTTTTGAGTAATAGGCTACTGGCCGGAGTCTTCCCTGCTCGTCTCTTTGAGAAAGACAGCCTCCAAGGGCATACCCAGAGCAATCTGCTTCTAGTATGGTCTCTCTTTCTGGGTCCCACTGGGCTAGTACGGGCTCCGATGCAAAGATTTCTTTCAGTTTTTCGAACGCCGCATTTTCTTCGTGTCCCCATTTCCACAATGCTGACTTCCTAGTCAAATCAGTCAGGGGAGCTGCAATCTCAGAAAATCCGTCTACAAAACACCTGTAAAAATTGGCAAAGCCTAGGAATGAACGAACCCCCTTGACGGATATGGGCGCTTCCCAGCTTTGAATGGCCTTTACTTTTTCCGGGTCAACCGTGATTCCCTTTCCGGCACGTACAATAAACCCTAGATACTTAACTTCTTGGCAAAGGAACTCGCATTTATCAATGTCTAGGTAGAGGCCAGCCTTATCTAGCCGGGTTAATATACTTCGTACTGTCTTCCAGTGATCTTCACAGATACCACTCGTGTATGCTAGTACGTCGTCCATGTAGGCTGTCGCGTCATGATCCAAATGTTCCCGTAGCTGCTCGTTAATATAACGTTGAAAAGTTGCAGGTGCATTAGCAAGTCCGAAAGGAGTAACTAGCCATTCAAACAACCCTAGGCGGCATCTGAATGCCGTAGCCCATTCATCTCCTTCTCGTATACGTATACGATGGAAAGCTGATTTTACGTCCAGCTTCGTAAACCATCGCGCCTTTGATAATTGTCTTAGTGTTTCTTTGAAGAGGGGAAGCGGATACCTGTCTGGTATCGTGATAGCGTTTAACCCACGGTAGTCCACACAAAAACGGAGCCCTCCATTAGGTTTCTTGGCAAATAGTACTGGGGCAGCTGCTGGCGAATTACTCGACCGTATCCACCCTTTTGCGGAAAGATCTGTTAGCGTCTTTCTAAGGACCAGTAATTCTTCCCTAGACATGTTATATAATGGGCCCCAGGAGGGCTGCGCTGGTTTGCCGTCTTTTGTGATGAGATTGATAGCGTGATCGAGTGAGCCTCGGAGTGGGGGTAGTTCGTCTGCTCCACTGTCGTCGGCGAATAGGTGGGCGAAGTCTTTCACCTGTTCTGGTAGTCGTTTGCGAGCTTCTCCAATGGTTAGTCGAGGCTTTGATCGAAGTGCCTTGTTGATATCCTCGAGCGACGCTCTACACACTGGTACCGATTTGAGCATATTTGTAAGTTCGCTTGCAGTTGATGCTTTCGGTCTTGGAGTGCCCTTTAGGTCGTTTCGCCAGCGTTTGGCGCTCTGTACGTACCCACCAAGCTTCCGAAGGTGAAGCTGTTGATCTTTTGAGTGTATTATGGCGTCTTGGTCTTCGAGCCACCTCTTACCAAGAATGAGCTGGTGTGTGCTACCCGGCACTACGTAAAGTAGTAATTTTGGGGTCACGAACCCATCCAAGTCCAATGAAACGTGGGTAATAAATCGAATCATGGGTTTATCTTTAGTTGAGTTCTCCGCTGTCTCTAAAGGACGAGGTTCAATTGGAAGGCGCGGTAGACCTAGTCTGATGGCAAGTTTCTCATTAATAATTCCAGTACACAAGCATCCGTTATCAATTAATGCTTGGACCATTGTCACATCATTTAACAATGCATTGACGAGAAACGGTGTAGAAACCATCTTAAATTCAGAACTATGGACCAATTTTGACTCCTGAGGGCGACTTTCCCCAGGAGTGACTAGTTTTCCGCTTGCCCGGCCGTGTAATACCCTTCGTGTTCCTCGTAGACCCCCTCATCAATGGGATCGAGCGCGACGGCGTTAGTCCTCACATTATTTCCGACCGGATTGATGGCTGGCAATACAGGACATACCCTAGTATTGCATCCCTTTCGTTCACAGCGATAGCAGCGGTTCTCGTTGCGTAGCTGCCTAATTTCATCCGGAGTTTTCCAACGAGATCGCCTATTTGGAGGGGCTTGTTGCTGTGCGTATTGGTTCAAGCCAGACTCGTTGTCTGACGTCTGTCTAGGTCGGGCCGTGTTCACTCCACCCATGATGACATCGCCTTGCCCATCGTAGGGCCTTCCTTGACTTATCCTACCCACATATCGACCCCTGTCCCTACTGATGGGTTGTTGGAAGTTCCTTGTATTATTAGCACCTCTCTCCAAATTTTCCATCTGTACTACCCGCCGTCCGCGGGTAGCAAATTCCTCAACTTGCTGAGAGACCTGCCCTACAATTCCAACCCATTCCGCGTAATTGTCTCTAGGCAGGAGGTGGTTTCCGGACAGAGCACGTCTTATGGTCTCGTTAAGGGCATTTCGAAGCATCGTGATTTTGTTCCTATCACTCCAAGCATCTCCCTCCGCTTCGGTTAGCTTGCTTGCCCAGGACGTAAAAAAAGATGACCATCTCTGATTTTCACCCATTTTCATTGCGTATAACTCATCGCAGGCTTTGTCTGAGCGTGTATCGTCTAGGTTCCCCCGATCGAGAAAGGCTATGAAATCTTCTGGGCGTCGTGTTCCACCAATGCCTCCAACCTCGAAGAAGGACCCTGATTTTGTCTTGGCCTCGCCCTTCAGCGACGTGTAAATTATTAGGAAAGCCCGAGTGTCGCTGTAACCAAAGGCGTTCCAATCCATCCTGAAGATATCGAGGACAGCTTGTCTCCAGGCAGGGTAATGTGCCCTGTTACCGTCATATTCGGGCAAACTGGTCGGGCGAAATCTTACACCCTCGGCTGGGACGGGGTCTTTTTCAATTATTACGCGTTTTTCGATGGCAATAGGACGACGTGTTAGTTCAGCCCTTAGTACGTCGATCTGCGTCTGCAACATTTGAACTCTATCATCCTCCGCTTCCGATTCACTCATGGGATCATGGTAGGTAGCCATGTCAATGTATGACGTAGGGGTTAGAAGTGAAAGACAGGACTTAGTTGGAAGTTAAGAACAAAATAAAATAGAATGAAAACTTGAAAAAAAGAGAATAATACAAATAAAAAATTTATATATAAAGATATAAAAATATCAATCACACTTTCCAAGACCAAAACAATTTTAAAAATAAAAATAAAAATAAAAATAAAAATAAAAATAAAAATAAAAATAAAAATGGAAATTGAGCGGAAAAATAACACGACGTTAGAGAATGATGAATATAGCAAATCTTCGTATGACAATCAGAGTTAGGGAAATATTGACGCTCGTACGTCTACAAAAATTCGTTCGTTCGTTCGTTCGTTTGTGGGGAAGGGGGGTGAGAAGAATCGTATGTGACAGTCGGGGGAATTCTCAAGTTGGCTTGAGATGCACGATCAATAGTTTACGATTCTTCTAAGGAGAGAATTTGTATGTACAAGAAAGCCTTATTTATACCCGCGCTCTCCTCCCATTCGTGACCAACATTCATTCCTACAAAGCGGACAGATGTACCTGTAGGAAGTTTAGAGTTCTACGATGCTGTTCACTTCGGACAGGAAATTTGTAACTCGGCTACCTTCCACATTGTGCCTCCCGTGCCCGAAACAATCCTCCCTGTGCCCGTCTGAGTGCCGTTAACTATCTGAGTGGATGTTTCACCACACGGTCTATTGCACGGTCCTTTCATTATGTGGAACCCCGTGCCGAGGCAACCATCTCCGTGCACGTCTAAGTGCCGTAAGTAGTCCGAGCCGCGAAGTGAGTTTTCTATTAGCTGGGACCTGCTGGCGGGTGGAAATGGTGCCTGCGTTGGCCAATGTAGGCTACAGGGCTTACTATCGGTTCACCAGCCGTTACAGGTAAGTCTCCTTCTCACCGATGGGGAGATTGCCGCTATCGAAACTTTCGAGAAAACCCAACGCCCAGAGGCTATAGTTCTACACGACGGGCTGGGGTGAATTTGATGAGTAAGGAGCCATCAAAAGGTGAATTTATTTCGGATTCGGAAAACTAGTTGCCTCTGAGAAAAGTCGTGCTCAGAGGCCAATGGTATATGATTCATTCGGTGTAAATTTAAAGAAGGAGCCGTCGTTAAGGGAAATTCTAGTTGCGAAAAAGAGAATGGATAGCAAGCCGTCTTTAATAGATACCTTTATTAATGACCAATTCTTTCTCCCAGCCCTTTTTGACTCAGGCTGTCTCCCATACGCTGCTTTCAGCGAAAACATCGTACAGAAACAAAAACTTCCACGCATTACAGTACAACAAAGAAATCTTCAGCTTTCCAAAAATGACAAGTCCCCCCATAAAATAAACCAAATAACATATGTCACCCTTGATATTAATGGTCGACAAGAACGGTTATGGGGATACGTTATTCAAGGCTTGCACTATGATTTAATACTTGGTAAGGGATGAGCAGAAAGAAATAATGTTGTGTACTAAGCAAAAAATCATACTCTTTATGTTAATAAGGGGAATCAGCAAGTAAAAATTCTTGAAAAGGGGTGGATGGAATGCGGAGATGTAGTAAATAGGACCACGTATATCCGAGAAGGGAAGCTCATATCCGTGCTTGCATTTTCCGCTTTCACGAAGAAGGCTCAAAATAGCCTGCAAGATTTCACTCTAGCATCAGTGTCAATTTCAGATATCAACAAAGCATTGCAAAAGCTCGACACAAAACGAGAAAAGCCCACCATTGAATCAGTCGGTAAAAAACTTCCCAAGCAGCTTGTTGGATTCGAAGGCATGTTCTTAGAAGACGAATATTGTGAGCTACCTCCCCACCGAGCTGGTAATGACATGGAGATAAAGTTGGAGAGGGATGAAAGCGACAATGAAAAGAAACCGCCCTATGGGCCGCTCTATGAAATGTCAAAGGAAGAGTTATTGGTCCTTGGGAAAACTCTCGCTGATCTCCTTGACTGTCAGATTGGAGCGTAGGCGTCTGACCTGAAGCGGAAATGGAGGATGAGAAGAGGTCGGAATGGGTCGCAAGAGATGACTGAAGGTCTACTGGAGATAAATAGGAGGAACTAAAGGTTTGAAAGATGGGTAATATAAATAGCTAAGAGGTCTAAAGGTTTGAGTGGGTACTAGTGGTAACTAAAGGTACAAGAGGTAATCCGAAGGTGTTCCGAAGTTGTTGGGTATGACAGAAAACTAAGCGTGAAGAACTCTGAAGCTACAGACTAAGCCATCATATATACCTGCTTTCCTTCCACTAGCTCATCATAACATAGACATTAACCTAATATCAACATGATCTCATATGTAAAGGATTATACTGTTGTCATAACAACATGAGAAGAAGGGTAAAATTATATGGCGAAGGAAGAATCGGAAGGATCGGGAGGATCGGGAGAGGAATCCTTACATTGACAAAGGCTGGATACGAGCAAGTTCCTCGCCAGCCAGCTCACCGGTGCTTTTTGCAAGAAAACTAGGGGGTGGCTTAAGGTTTTATGTCGATTATCGGGGACTTAATGCAATTACAAAAAAAGATCGCTACCCGCTCCCACTTATAAGGGAGACACTACATCAACTGACTAAAGCCCGTTGGTTCACGAAAGTGGATGTACGCACCGCCTTTCATCGCCTGCGTATCAAGGAGGGAGATGAATGGAAAACTGCTTTTCGCTCACGTCAAGGCTTATTTGAATGGCTAGTTTGTCCCTTTGGATTATGCGGGGCACCAGCAACATTTCAACGTTTTATTAACAGCACCCTACAGGAGTTCTTAGATTTCTTTTGCTCAGCGTATGTTGATGATGTCATAATATACTCAGACGGAGACCTAGAAGACCACTTTAAAAAGGTATCAAAAGTATTAAATTCACTAAAGATAGCAGGGCTTCGGCTTGATCTAGACAAATGCGCTTTTGGGGTGACAAAGATAAAATACTTAGGCTTTATCATTGAAGCTGGAGTAGGTGTTAAAGTAGATCCAGATAAAGTGCTAGCAATCTCTGATTGGGAGGAGCCAAATGACGTGTCCGAAGTGCGATCTTTCCTCGGATTTTCCAATTATAACCGAGAATTCATCCCTCGCTTCTCTTCAGTCTGCGAGCCGCTTAATAACCTTACTAAGCGAGGTGTACTTTGGCAATGGGGCAAGCCCCAAAAGAATGCATTTGAGCGGCTGAAACAACTACTGATAAGCGCACCAGTACTTTCAATGTTTGATCCGGAAGCTGAAACTATTTTAGAAGCGGACTCATCGGGATATGCTGTAGGGGGAGTCTTATTGCAAGTAGACGAAAAATGTCGCCTTCGACCAGTAGGCTTCTTTTCCAGAAAATTGTTGCCAGCTGAAGCGAATTACGAAATCTATGACAAAGAAATGCTATCAATAATTGCAACCATGAGGCACTTTAGAGGAGGGCTTAGAAGCGTAGAAAAGCCTATTATTGTTTTATCTGATCATCGAAACCTACAGCATTTTATGACAACACGCTAGCTATCAGAACGCCAAGCTCGATGGGCCGAAGAGCTGGCAGGTTATAATTTCAATATAAAATTCAGGCCCGGTTCTGATTCAGCAAAACCTGATATTCTCTCAAGAAAAGCTGAGTTCAGACCAAAGGATGCTGTTTGACTTAGTTATGTATCATATGATGACGAAGATGACAATTGTTTTCTAAGTTGTGTAAATGATATGTCTTCTATGAGTAAATATATTTGTGTTGTTATATAGAAATAAGGTACAAATTATCTAGAAGATGATCAAGTAAAACTGGTTGTGATGTCTGCTCCCGTCCCCTCCAATCATCCAGATCATGTCCAATATAACCATTTCTATAACCGCTCCTTAGTCATTTAACCAAATATCTACTAGCTCTAGATTCCGTATACAGGTTTAGATCAAATCACACATGACACTAGAAAGTTACATATATCTCCTTAATTACAGTGTTCGTATGATTAAGCGTCCTGTACGCGTTTCTTCCCTTGACTGTTGTATACTCGCGAGACACACGACTAGTCACGACCTGATATGTCATTACCCTGTAATAATAATTGACATGGAACCTCTTCGGGTGTCTCAGCGCAAGCATCAGATATTCCTTAGGACCGAAACAGTAGCCTGGAATATACCTGTACTTCCTTACGCTTCACTTGTCGTAGTGTAACCGAAACAGATGCAAATGATGGAATTTTCCGAAAAAGGGAATTCCACCTTTTAAAAGACAGCTGGTTGTTGTCTAAATCAGAAAAAGATGGTTTGCTGTCATCCCTAAGTCTCTCAGCAGTAGTCACGAGGCAACAAGCTAGATCTCATGAAGTAGCTACAAATAAGGCCCTATCTGAACTCCCCATGGAACCAACAAGGGTCTCCGATTCCACCAGCGGCCCACCAAAAGGAATTAAATTGTTTGAGGAGCCAGAGCTCCAGAAACTTTGGAATCGAGCAGTTGAAAAAGATTGTTCTTTCCGTGAAGTTTATACAAGTCTAGAAAGGGGTGATCGTTTGTTGCCACAATCTGTTGGGTCTTCAATGCAAATCATTGACTGTTCTTTTGTTGATAAGCATGCTTTAGTTTACAGAGATGCCCTATGGGTTCCAAATTGGGAACCTCTTCGAACCGCTCTAATTCAAAAGGTGCACGATTCCCATATGACAGGACATCCGGGCAGGGAAATAACACTTTCTATACTTTCACGAAGCTTCTTTTGGCCCCAGCAGTACAAAGAAGTTCGGAGGTTTGTGAGAAACTGTCATGTCTGCGGAAGATCAAAAGTTTGGAGACAGTCATCTTGTGGTTTGCTCCGGCCACTACCAATACCGGAGCGATTCCACAGCGAGTTGGCCATAGATTTCATGACTGATCTACCGGTGACTGATAAAAAAGAGAAATTCCTTATGGTTATACATGATAGACTTCTTGGTAGTGCGACTTTGGAAGCTATGGAAACTATGGAAGCTGAAGCTTGTGCAGACAAATTTATTTTAAGCCACTGGCGCTACCACGGTTTTCCCAACTCCCTAACTTCAGATCGAGGGTCAAACTGGGTCGGTCATTTTTGGAAAAGGCTTTGTCAACGTGTGGGCATCCAACAGCGTCTATCAACAGCATTCCATCCCAAGACGGATGGAGGAACCGAGAGAATGAATCAAGAAGTACTAACGTACCTTCGATCTTATATCTCCTATGCGCAAGACGATTGGGCAAAGCTTCTTCCGCCAGCAATGGTCGCAATAAACAATAGAACTAGCTCAAAAACTGGCTTCAGTCCCTTCTTTCTGACCCATGGCTACCATCTGGAACCTATTCGGCGCCGATCAACACTGTTAAGCTCAGGTACAAATTCCAAAGCAAGGGCTGACGCCTTCATAAATCGCATCCACGACGGTCAAGAAATTGCGAAAGCTGCAATGAAAACTGCCCAGTAGATAATGGAGCACAGTGCCAACAGGGGACGAAGGCCTGCCGAAAAGTTAAAGGTCGGGGATAAAGTCTGGCTAAACTTAAGAAATGTCACTACTCCGCAACAAAAAAAAGTTATCATGGATAAACGCCAAATACAAAATAACGTGGGAGGTAGCACCTGACGTCTATGAACTAGATGTGCCAAGTAATATCCATCCCAGATTTTTTGTAGACCTACTCCGTCGGGACTCTGATGATCCACTGCCTTCTCAAGCCACTGACGACAGTCAACCTCCTCCACTATTAGACGGAAAACATCCCCTCTATGGAGTAGAAAAAGTCCTCAGAGCCTAATCTTTCAGAGGAAAAAGATTTGTCTGCGTGAAATGGATAGGTTACAAGGAGACTACCTGGGAACTGCGAGAAAATTTAGTTCTTACCGATGCCTTTAAGAGTTTCATCGGCAAATATAGAGATGGAGATAATGTTGGTGACTCCAATGCGGGTAGCTATACAGGTTTAAGGAGCAAAAAGAGGCCATCGCTACACCAATACTTGTAAATACACCCGGGAGGATAGAGGTGATGTCACGGGTCCTGGGTCCGCTAAGATACCCCCTGTAAATTAGCTTTCTATTACACACTCTCCAGCGCATCATAGAGCGACTCTTGTATTTTCATTACTTTAGAGAATCAGAATAGACTTTGATTACTTCGTTCGATTGTACAGGTCACGACCTCATTTCGTGACAGGATTGGTATTTATTTGGATATGACAACTCTCGTGTTTTTTTAATGATATACAACGCACTGAGAGGCACGGTAAGGACAAAAGACAGTCCCTTCTACAAATCGGGTGGAGTCCACAACACCAGGGACCCAGAAGACTTCATCGAGTTTCTGGATAGACTGTTTCTAGCAACTGACAGTGAGACTGTGAACTGGTATCAGGGGAACATAACAGAAGCTAGTATCAGACAGGAAGGAATATTCTAGATAGCCTAATAAGTGTATAAATAGTTGATTTAGGACACACATATTGTGGTATAGAAAATAATAAACAACCTTCGTATATTTGATCGCCCCAGCATCTATACCCGAACTGTGACAGTCAGACAGAGATGGTGCCGCCCTCAGTCTGGACTACGAACTTACAAATGGAAAGTTATTCTTCCAGGGAAGGCTGGTCGTACCTCTAGAGCCTGCCAGCCTCCGAACCGCTCTCATCCGGCACATCCACGATCAACCCAGTGTGGCTCATGCAGGAATTGGCAAGACGAAGCTTTTAGTCTCTAGAAGATATTATTGGAAAGGTCTGGGTGCCGACATCATCCGATACATACAAAACTGTCGATGTGTCCGCATGAAAGCTTGACGGGACAAGACTCCAGTTCTATTGAAGCCACTTCCTATCCCAGCTCGTCCCTATCAACACTTGACTATGGATTTTACGGAATTGCCTCTGGATGAAGAAGGACATGACTTTGTACTGGTGATTATAGACTATTTAAACAAGAAGCCAGTATCAATTCCTTGCAACAAGAATGTTACTGCTAAAGATCTCGCAGAGCTCTTTCTAGTTCACTGGATGCGTCATTTCGGCATGCCTGACTCCATAGTCTCAGACAGAGGACCTCAATTTGTTTCAACTTTTTGGAGAGAGTTCTGCCGCATCTTAGGTACAAAGTTCAAGCTCACTACTGCCTTCAACCCTTACGTAGACGGGCAGACTGAAGTCATGAACCAGTATATCAAGCAGAGACTTCGCCCCTTCTGCACGTACTATCAAGATAATTGGGGAAAGTTACTGCCTATCATGGATATTGCACAATTAACTCTTCCTCACGAATCCCTGGGTAGCATATCCCCTTTTCAGGTCGTCAATGGTACAGGACCTCGCATTTCGTGGGACCTCATTGACCCCGAGCACGCTGTCTCAGCCACGGAGAAACTGAATAGAGAAGAGGCATTAAAAGTAGCAACAAGAGCTCAAGAAGTTTTCAAGTTCGCCCAGTCATCACTACAAGAGCAGCCAGCCAAGATGGAGCGTCTAGCCAATCGTCGTCGTCGCGAAGTAGACTGGAGTGTGGGTGATGAAGTTATAATTGATACTCGGAACTGGAAAATGGACAGGCCCGCCCGAAAGCTATCTGACAAGTGGTAAGGTCCTGTAGAAGTGCTTGAAAAGGTAGGAGAGAGCTGGACAATCTATCCTGTTTTCCACTCTCACTCTTTGCGGAGATACGTCTGGAATCCGCTTCCTGGCCAAGTTCGAGCGGAACCCGCATCCATACAGCTCTTACTATCACGTTTAACCCTCGCTGACTAAGGTGGTTAGCATAAGCAAATAAGCGAGGTACAATAAGTAGAATGGTCCTCTTGGACTTCTTATAGCTTCGTGGTCAATCTATCTATTAACAAGGACATCGTCTTATTTCGTGACATATTGATCACCATCTAGCTGAATTTTACTTGGTAACGCATCTTTCTCCAAGTCATGGACAATTTAACCTCCCAACCCGTTCCCATACCTAATTTCGCATCCTACAGACGGGCCGAGCCCACAACCGAATCTTTTAATTTTGCTAGCAACCTCTGCAGCAAAGAATTGGGGAACATTGGCCCTGTAGTAATCTCTGCCTCTGATACCGCTCCTATTCTCAACTATATCCAAGCCAACCCTACTATCGCCCTACTCGAACTCCAGCGGGCTTTCCACATTGCAGGAAATCTCATTGCATGTCACGGGGACCTCGAAATATCCGACAAGAAAACCAAGGAGAAAATTGACATACTCGAATCTAATTTCAACAACCTTCAATTTTAACACAACAATCTATCCACGCAACATGAAGCGGAGATGAAAGGTGCATAAAAACTGATATCGGCACTCAATCTACCTGAGCTTATGAGCTTAACAAGCAAAAGAAGAGAACTGTCTAGACCTTTTATGGATCCAAAATTTTCTGGTGCCAATAAGAAACTACTGACTCCTTTCATTCGTGACTTGCGCAGGAAGCTCTAAGTCAACGCCGATTGGTGGGACACAGAAAGACTACAAATGTTCTACGTTGCGTCATGTTTCCCCGAAGGCTCGATCCTAAAAAAAAGAGTTGATAGTGGCTTTAAATCTGATGGTAAGATAATTTATAAATCTGTTGAGGACATTATTAGCCTCCTTAAACAGACTTTTGGTGATGTAGACAAGAGTGCCACCGCACAAAGAGAATTGAAGGGGTGTTTTCAAAAGAACCAACCTCTTGCTACCTTTCTTCCTCATTGGATGTCGCTCTCAGATCTTTCTGGATTTAATGATGGCGCTTTAAAATCTTTTCTTAAGGATGCACTCCATCCTGATATCAACAATCGCCTTTCATTCGTTGAAAAGTCGGTTATGCCCGAGTTGCTCCACAATTTCATTGCTCTTGTACGTGAACAAGACGAAATATTACGAAATTTAGACCCGAAATATTTCTTAAAAAACTTGTCAAAGGGTAGAATTTCACCTATTCATGAAAACTAAGCTAGTCACGTCACATGACCTTCCTAGCAGTACATAGATTTCATCTGTAGCAGTAGACCTCATTAGTTAACATCTACAATCTGTAAACCGTGTCCCACTTTCTCTTTAAGAGGTTATGACCCTTGCGCTTCCTGTGGAATCACGATTTGTAACTCAATTGTTCTTCTGTTCGCGACTCTAATCACCACTCAGTCTCCAGTACTACGGTGTCCTCGTTCTGAATCTGCATTCACGCCTCTACCTCTCAGTCATTTTTGTTTATCAAAAAAGGTATCTCTGGCTCGCTACTTACCTCTCTTGATTCTATCACTTCTCTGTGTTTATACACTTATCTTAGAATTTTATTTTATTCTATTTAGACTGCTTCATTTTATTTAATATGGCACCTCTAATCTTCGCGCCAATGACATGGCGCTTCCTCCGGCCTTAAAACTCCACGGTATCGCTAACCTAAAAGACTGGATGCTACTCATTGAATCCACTTTGCGACAAAACTCTCTTTCTGATTGGATTGATCCTGTAAAGACTGAGGTGATATATAACTCTGAAAAGGAAGCTGGCCATAAAGATTGGACGACTTCAAACGAGCTTGTCAAAATGAGACTGGCAATCAATGTTGATCCAGAATTTATTCAAATTATCATGGCCGAAAATTTGGCCTGTGACAGTTACAAAAAGCTTTGTCGCTTTCTCCAAGGTAACAGCATTGCGGCTGTCGAAACAAGCATCACCGATTTTCTTGAACTCACAGAGAACTTCGAGAAGTATTCGTCCTGTCAAGCTTACATTCTGGCTCATAAATCAATGGTCTCAAGTCTTCTTTCTCTTGGCTCTCCTCTTCCCTCACTGGTCTATTGCCTAGTATTAATCCGTGCGGTTTCTCAGAAATACCCTCAGTGGGCTTCTACTCAACGCTACCACTTCTCTGTTGCAACATCTGTTACTCCCGCTCCAACTCTTGAAACTCTTTACACGACCCTCCAAGATCACGTTAGATTGGCCGAGAGCATGGCACCTATGCAGGTTCCTGTTTCACAAGCACACATTACAGGTTCAAAGTTAAAGAGAAACAAGAAGTGGGATGGTCCTAATTGTCAATGGTGTACTGGCCCGTACGATGATACAAAATGCTTCTTTAAATACCCAGAACAGCATGCCGAGTATATGAAGAAATTTCCTAGGGCCAATTACACTGAAAATAAGAAGTGGCGTGCTGAACTCCAGAAGCGTCAATCGCCTAGCAAAATTTCAACTCATTACTCTGGCTTTGATGCTCGTTTCGAGAACTACAATCCTTTTGAGAAGGATACCAATGAACGTGTCCAGTCCACACTTTTTTCGCCGCCCTCGTCCTCCTCAAATTTTACAGCAGCCTCTAGTCCTTATTTCATGGATTTTAATCCAAATCCACTTCAATAGGGCTGCGCGGGAGTTTTGACAACATCATCAACTCCCACCCACCATAATTTCTCAAGGAGTCAACAATGGGATAATACAATGCTCCCACCTGAGATTGAGCGACGCCAACATAATGGTGCCTTTCGCTATGTTGATCATGAACTTCATTCAATCAACACTGGTATAAACTCTGTGTTTACATCAACGCACCCGATTACAAGCTCTCGTGATATCTGGCTGCATGACAATGGTGCTTCTGTTCATATCACAAATGACATCAATGCGTTTTTCCGTTATCGGCCAGTAGCTGGATTGCCTTTCGTTAAAACTGGGGGGAGTCCTGTTCAGCCTGTCGGACTTGGCTACATTAAGCTTCGCGTTCTTCGGCAAGACGACTCAGTCAACGAGATTGTCCTTGAAAACGCTCTCTACATTCCCGGCTTTCCACTTAATATTTATTCTGGGTGGCTTCATGATCTTCGGGATGGGTGGGATAAGCATCGTGTTTTATATGAAGCGGACGGCTCTGAAATGTGTCAACTTCTTCGTGGTCAGAATTGCTTACACTTGCGCACTGCATCATCGCCGTATGTTCTCAACACAAATGATCCTTCCATGCGACCCTCGACTTTCCTTCTCTCTCCAGTAGCCGAAAACGTCTTTCCTGCAGCAATTCATGAAGCTCCTGTCACTTTAGAACTTCTTCACCGCCGTCTAGGACACATTAGCTTTCCAAATGTCCAGCGAACAATTAATACAACCCTTGGTCTATCTTACAAACCTCGTAATACGGATTCTAATCTCGATGTAACCACATTGTGCGATCCTTGCGAATTTTCCAAGCCGAAGAAGGTTGTACGCCGTCACTCACGTAATCGAGAGTCGAATTGGGGTGACAGGTTTTATGCAGATGTCTTCTTTTGCAATCCAGTCGGTTATAATGGCCATACAGCTGGTATGATCTTCACTGATGGAAAGACAGGAGGGCGTTATGGTTACACTTTCAC
>OENG01000008.1:8735722-8901643 GCA_900239735.1 Blumeria hordei DH14 | reverse complement strand
GGTCTCTCCCGGTGGAAACTCGCGAAGCTAAATACCAGCAGAACGATGAGTTAGTTACAGAGCGCCTCCCCGAGAAGTGAAGGAGTTTAAGGACCTATTCTCTACCAGAGCTTCAGACGACCTCGCTGCGAGGAGACCTGCGTCGACCACGAAATTAAACTCACCGGCGATAACACGCTTACGACAGAGCCTCTCCGACGCATGCCAGACGAATATCTCGCTGAAGCTAAGCGTTATATCACTGAGAACCTCCATAAAGGTTTCATTGCACCATCAAACGCGCCCTGGGCTGCGCCTATCCTTATGGCAAAGAAGGCTGGCGGTGGGCTTCGATTTTGTGTCGATTTCCGAAATCTGAACGAGCTTACCCAGAAAGATCCCTATCCTATTCCCTTGATTGATGAGATGATGGCTAGAATCTTTAAAGCAAAGATCTTCACCAAAGTTGATATTCAGCAGGCATTTCACAAAATACGTATGTCAAAAGATTCGGAGGACTTCATTACCTTCCGCACTTGTTACGGAACATATAAGTACAAAGTACTCCCATTTGGCTTGACTAATGGCCCTGCCACCTTTCAACGTTTTATCAACGATATCTTAATGGAATACCTAGAAAACTTCTGCTCAGCTTACCTTGACGATATCTTGATCTACTCAGATTCAGAAGCGGAGCATGACCTTCACATACAAAAAATATTGGAGATATTGCGAGACCACGGCCTCCAGGTAGACATCAAAAAGTCTGAATTCGGCGTGACACGTACGAAATTCTTGGGCTTCATCATTGATACCACCGGGATTGAGGTAGACCCCGAGAAAATTGAGGTTATCAAGAATTGGGAATATGCTAGCAACTTTCACGGCGTACAAAGCTACCTAGGTTTCTGTAACTTCTACCGTCGATTTATCAAAGACTACAGCAGTATTTGCCGACCACTCACATTACTGACTGGAAAAGACGTCCCCTTCCACTTCGGTGGAGCTTGCAAGGAGGCATGGGAACGTCTCTGGCACGCCCTACAGACGGCTCCTATCTTGTGTCACTACGATCCATTCAAGCAAACTAGACTCGAAACTGACTCTTCTGATGGGGTAGTGGCTGGCGTGCTTTCACAACTTCAAGACGACGAAATGTTCCACCCAGTCGGTTTCTTCTCTAAAACCATGATAGACGCAGAGCTGAATTACCCGATCCACAATAAAGAGCTACTTGCGATTTTCCGCTCTTTCCAACAGTACAAACCTGAGTTTCTGGGTGCGAAAAAGACGGTTCACGTCTATACCGATCACCGCGCCTTGGAGTGCTTTATGTCAACAAAAGATCTCAACGCTCGACAAGTACGGTGGGCGGAGTTCTTCGCCCAATTCCACTTTGAGATCATGTACCGAACAGGAGTTACAAACACCCTGGCAGATACACTTTCCCGTAGAGATCAAGACCTCTCACCATTGGAAGCTAAGAAGCGTGCTCTACGCAACTAACAGATGATTCCTAACGAAAAGATCAGTAACGAGATTCTCCAGGAAATGGCACAGACGCAACTAGCTGACCTGCAAATTGTTGACCACGATTAGGTGGAAATCTCACCGCTTGGCACCAGTGAGACTGTCTCACCAGTCGATTTAGTACCACTAGAGCTCCCTGAAGAACAATTTCTAGTTGTAGAGGCCCCTGACGCTACGTCGACAGCTGCTTACGATATCAAGAACTACGATATCATCGACCAAGTCTTTACAGCGAACAAGGAATCGGAGGAGCTTGAAACTCTACGCGAGAAGGCTCGGTAGCATCATCCCGAGTACACGCTGGCTAGCGGTAAGCTCTTCTTCCATGGGCGGTTGGAGGTTCCTCTGGAACCGCCAGAGCTCCGTACGACTTTAATCCATCACGTTCACGCTCAACCTCAAGTTGCGCATGCTGGGAACAGTAAGGTCAAGCTCCTCTTATGTTATGGCCAGGCATCCTTGAAGAGGTTTCAAGGAGAAGATTCTCAGGAATAGTGGATAGGAGAAGGTTTCCGAGAAAACTCTGACAGTTAGAGGTGGAGGGGCTGGCGTCATGACTATATTTGCCATAGTATTAGTTGAGTCAAGTACTGTCTCGAGTTAGATATAAGGAAGCTGGAGCTACCACATAGTAGTTCTCCAGCTTCTCAATCTTTCATTCTTTTGATCTTTGATCTCGAAATCTAGCACTTATATAATATCATACTTTTAGATCCTCACAGTCCGATATTCTCAGTCTTCAATTTCGTATTTACATCCTCGTACTTGTGTTCACCCTGATCTATCAGCCTTGATTGCTGGCTCGGCAACTCGACTACTTGACTTTGTGTCTCGACTCTCCTGTAGTTCTCCGACCTTTGACCACCTGGCACCTCGCCGGTTGGATTATATCTGAGTATCCTTCGTTAGCAATTATAATCTGAATAATTATTAGTACATTACCTTCGGCAGACGGCGATCTCCAGTATCCCTAGCGCACGCCGTAACATCTTAGGCCGCAAATATCACTGGGCTGGAATGACGGCCGATATCACCCGTTATATCTCTAACTGCAGCTGTGCTCGTATGAAGGCGAGGAGAGATAAGACTCCTGGTTTCCTCCACCCCTACCAATCCCCGCGCGACCTTACCAGCATTTGAACATGGATTTCACGGAGCTACCGCTAGATGAGAACGGTTTTGACGCTGCTTTCGTGATCATGGACAGACTATCAAAGAAACCAGTCTCGATCCCCTGCAATAAGACCATCTCGGCAAAGGAAATGGCGACGCTATTCGCTGTCCACTGGAGTCGTCACTTTGGGATGCCATACTCCATAGTCTCCGACCGTGGACCTCAGTTTGTATCAAGTTTCTGGAACAAATATTGTCGTATTCTCGGCACCAAGGTCAAGTTGACTACATCATATAACCCCAACGTCGATGGCCAGACGGAAATCATGAATCAGTATATCAAGCAGAGACTTCGTCCATTCTGTACCTACTATCGAGACAATTGGAGCTCTCTCTTACCGATTATGGATATTGCTCAGCTTACGCTACCTCACGAATCTCTTGGCAACTTGTCACCATTCCAACTACTCAATAGCTACGAGGCGCGTGCATCCTGGGACTTACATAACCCTGAGCCTCCTGCTACTGCCACGGAGACCTTGAATCGAGAAGAAGCTCTCTGTGTAGCAACTCGTATGAAGGATGCAATGGAATTCGCTAAATCCTCGCTTAAGATTCAACAGGAGAAGATGGATCGGTTAGCTAATCGTAGCCGTCGGGAAGTCGATTGGGAAGTTGGAGACATAGTTCTAGTCTCTACCGCAAACTGGAAAATGAGCAGACCTTCACGTAAGCTTTCAGACAAGTCGTATGACCCTGTTGAAGTACTAAAGAAGGTTGGGGAGAGCTGGGAGTTGAAGTTACCGGAAGAATGGAAAATCCATCATGTATTTCACTCCCATTTGCTGCGGAAGTTCGTACAGGACCCACTACCAGGACAGGTTCGACAAGCCCCAGCACCAATTCAACTACTCCCTGAGCAAGACGAATGGGAAATTGAGGGGATATTAAGCTCCCGAGTCTATTGCAACACTCTCCAGTACCAGATTCAATGGAAGGGCGCTGACAAAGACCTCGAATGGTACCCCTGCTCCAACGCTATGACAGCACCTCATATGCGTTTGGAGAACACGGATTGTTTTGTGCGGTGGATTCTAGTTTTGCGGATGACCACGATACAGCAAAATCCACGACTGGATACGTGATATTCATGGCTGGAGGTCCCGTAATTTGGAGATCAAAATTGCAGAGTACAGTTTCCACACTGACCTGTGACGCCGAGTATGTGGCCATGTGCGAAGCTGCAAAAGATTGCGCCTGGATTCGAAGCTTCTTGAGCGAACTGGGTGTGATGCCTGATGGCCATATACCAATTTTAGAGGATAAAACGGGAGCTATCAAGTGGGCTACAAGCGATGGCATGACATCGGGCCGACGCCACATTCGCGTCAATTACCATTACATTGTACAAGAAATCCGTGATCTCAACATTGCTATCCGACAGATCGAATCCAAAAACAACCCTGCAAACGGATTGACAAAACCCCTTAGTGCCGATTTATTCCAGCGCTTCACTGGACAACTAGGGTTGATGGATGGACTTTCGCTTAAGAACTGAGAGGGCGTGTAAGCAGACCTATGCTTGTCTGGGTTTCGCGCCAGTCCAAAAGCGAAAGTAAGATCTACGCGCACAGATGTTTGGCTACTGGCAATACTCAAGAGAGCATACAAGGGGATACTCACACAATATAGTCCTAGGCTCGACTCGTAGTAGTAAATGATTGAATTGAATTGTTTTAGGGTCCTAAGCTATGCTCTATATCTCCTAGGAGTCAAAGACCGGTGTACACAGCCGAGATCATGCTTTCCGCATCCCCACCTCGGTTTCACCGCGTGAACCACTACACAACCAGTAGCTAGTTAAAAGAAAGAAAAATAGAAACTCCCGTAAACTCCTATAACTAAAGTTCCAAGCCCAGTAATCCAGTTTGTGGTTAGAAAAACGACACTTCTCGTCTCATTTTTCTACCTGCCATGCTTCGTGCTATGACCTAATTTATGTCCTCTCCGCTGAGAGCTGGAGACGGATCAGTAGGTGGGCCCCCGAAGCAGCCGGTTTCCTGCGCAAATGTTGTAAAGTTCTCGAGGCACCTAGGCCCGAGAAGCTTGTGCACAAAGTCGTGATGTGACATTGTCCCTCGCAGTCGACGCGTCTGGCGTGCGTGCAGTCGACAGCGAATGAAATGGAGAGGTGATATTTCCTCCCCACACGCACACTCCATTGAAGCTGCGAAGTTGTTAAAGCGGCGGTGACATGCCGCGAAGTTTCCGTGGCCCGTACGGGCTGAGATCAGTCCACGGAGTAGCCGCCGGGAAAGTGCCTGCTCGCGTGGCTTGCGTCGTCGCATGAGAAGACCCAGATTTCGATACCTAGGTGGACATACGTCTTCCCACCAGTCGTCGAGAAGCGCTTGACGTTTCCGGTTCATGAGCCGACGAACGTACGCCATTGTGACGGAGCCAGGCTGGCTGTCTCTGCTTGGCAGTTGTCGGAGGCCGGAGCGTGCGGCTCTATCTGCATCTTCGTTTCCCTGTATCCCGGAGTGGGCCGGTATCCACTTCACCGAGACTAGAGCCTTTGTTGATAGCGCCCTAAATTGGCGTACATCGTCTAGGCTTGTTGTGGCAATTCCCGTCAACAGTGCCTTCACTGCAGACTGACTATCCGTGAATACATTGATTTGCTGCCTGCCGTCCCTTCCCCCGTTCTCCATCTCTAACAAACCCAGCGCAGCTTCTAGGGCCTTCCTCGCCCCTATAATTTCCGCATCAAGCACTTCACCACCATGCTTGATACCACATCCCTTCAACAGAGTTTTTCCATCCCTCTTCAAGACGAACCCCCATGATGAGCGACCATGCCCCTCCGACGATCCATCCGGGTAGGCGCAAATATCTGATGCTGGTACACTATCGATGAACCGAGTTGCCTTCTCTTCCTCCTCTAACCTTGAGCCAAAACCCGAAAGATAGCATGGCAGCGGTAAAGGCTTGGAATTTTCCGCGTCCGGGAGTTGTCGGTAAGCCCGCTGGACTCGTGTCATCTGGAACTCTGGATTTTTATAGATCCGATAATATTTCTTGTACTTCCGTGTTCCATCCCTTGGACACACGGCAGCACGGGTCCGGAGCTGGTGGCGATTGTCTAGTGAGTGAAGCCGAGCCGAAAGCCGTAGTTGGTTCCCTTCCAGAATTATCTTCACTGTTGAGATACCTCCTTCTCGGTGGAGAACAAGATTTGGTGTCATTCTCATTACTGGGAGGGCAGCGCGCAGTCCCGTCAAGATTGCCTTTTCGATCATCTCACAGAAAATGCTGGTACGAGGGGTGCTGATCCCCTTTTGGGTCAGACGTTTGAGGCCGGGCCACCAAACATCTGCTCCAAAGGTTGCTATGGGGACAATGCACGTGTCCACCGCTCGAACCAGTGCTGCAGGGGCGGCTCCTCGATACGCTGAGTTGAAGCGTCGCATTTGCTGAGCAATCTTCCGAGCTTTGCCGCACCACGTTGTGACGTGGTGTTTGAAGTCCAGTCGCGGGTCTAGGTGTATTCCAAGCCAGCGTATTTGGTCTGATGGCTCGATAACCACGCCGTTCACACAAATGCCCACTGGCTTCTCGCGTTTTCGTCCGGGAAACTGGACTACCTCCGACTTGTTAGTATCGAAGGAGACTGCGTTAGTACTTGCCCAATCCAGAAGATGATCGACTTCCTTCTGTACCGCAGCGGCTGACTCGGCAATGCTGCGCCCGAATCCTAGGATCCCGACGTCGTCCGCGTAGCTGAACCTCATTCCTACATTGCCACTTCGTATGGGCTCGGCCATGTAGAGAAGGAAGAGCAGCGGCGATATCGGCGATCCCTGCGGAACCCCACACACCAGCTCTCTTTGTCCGGTTACCCCTCCTGAGTATCGTACTTGCACCTTTCGTTGTGCAAGAAATGACGTTGTCCATCTGAGAATTGAGTCAGGCCACCCCTGCTCTTGCATCCTCCTCACCAAACGATTGTGAAGTACTGCATCGAACGCGCCTTGGACATCCAGAGTCGTGAATAAGGCCGCCCATCCCTGGGTACTTGCTTCTTCAATGTCGTGGACTACGCAGCTGACAAGGTCGTTTGCCGATCTTTTAGGAAGCGCCCCAAATTGTTGGTATCCGACAACGTCGAACGTAACCGCAAGATGGGCCATCCGCTTTGCCAAGAGTCGTTCCAGTCCCTTACCCAAACATGACAAAAGGTCAATCGGTCTCCACCCCTTAACTGTCGTTGGATCCCGGTTCGCCTTGCGTAGGAGCACCACTTGAGCCAGCTTGAAGCAGGATTGGTGGGTGCCAAGCCTGATGCAGGCGCGGAAGAGAGCGCCAACAAATGGTCCAATCGTCTTCCAACAGGTTCGCAGAAGCTCCACAGAGATCCCGTCTGCTCCGGGCGCTGTATTGGCGCAGCCTATGGTGCACATGCGGATCTCCTCGTCCGAGACATAGTCGTTCCACGGAATTCGTTTGGTACTCGGCGCATCGAGTGGCGGTAGATCGTCCGTCGCTTGGTGCCGTGCCAAAAGGGCATCTTGGAGTATCTCTGCCCGCTCAGCCGGATCGGAGTACACCTTCCCTTCGTGGTTGAGTGGAGGGGGGGTACTTGCTTGCCTTGGCTCGGCCGAGCGCATCAGCTTGAACACATCAGTTGGTGTCGTGATCGCTTCGACTTGACGCGTCTGGTACTCTTTCCTTGCCGCTCTGATGGTTGAGCGCAGCTTCTTCGAATGTATCCATCGCTGTTCCGGAGTCATTGCTATACGATATTCAGTGTGAGCTAGCTTGCATTCTGAAGTCCACCAAGGCGAACATTTGCCGTGTCTTTTGTTCCTTCGTTTTCCCGTTGCTTTGATAGCGTTAGTAAGGCCGGAACAGAGATATTTGGCGTATTCGTTCGCCTTGCAAACCGTGTCCAGGGCTGTTGGCGGGTGTATAAACTGCGTTACAGCTAGGGCAAATCTCGGCAAATTGCTACGCGTTACCCTGATTTGTGAAGGCTCCTGGTCCCTTTTTCCGGATCCGGTGGGGACTCGTCCTCGAATCGGGAGATGGTCGCTGGTTACGCACTCGTTGCGATCCACCAATGCTTGAGCTCCGTTGATGTTGGTCCAAGCAAGATCGAGCGTGTTCCCGGCTCGATGCGTTGGCTCGCCCACAATCAGACAAGTGAGATTGTGACGTTCCGCCCATCTCTCAATTTCAATTCCTTGTCCGCGTGGGCAGGTAACTTCTGGTTGCCACGCGCAGTATACCGCGTTGAAGTCACCAGCTGCGACGGATCGTGGTGGTGGGTCCCAGCTGAGGAGAGGTCGAATTGCTGTCGGGTCGTTTGGGTCTTTGTACATGTTGAGAAACGTGACTCCGTTTACCACGACCCAGCAGTAGTCCACTGTCTGGGGATCACAAGGAAAGATTTGAGTTGCCAAATGGATTCTACTGTTTATTAGTGTATAAGTCACTGCCCTGGGTCGAGCGTTTACGCCGCCATATGGTGTATGGCAGTCGTAACCAGGGTGTGACTTTGTCTCCTTTGTGGCTTTATTCCACGAAGGCTCTTGTATTAGCACCACATCCCCGCCTAGCTCAAAAGCTCGGGAAAGCGCGATGTCGTGTGACTGGCCTCCCCTACCTACGTTGATCGACATGAAACTTATTGTAGGTGTGAGGCTAGAAGGGACCCGTGAGGGGCCCTTCAGGAGGACTCAGCAGGATTCATCGTTCCTGTGGCCGTGGCGTCGGGAGTGACGTCGGTCATCAGAACTTCGAACCTGTTGTTTGGTTTCACTGCTCCAGGTGCGGCTTCTGTCTGCTTGGCGGCCGCTTGAGCTGCTGCCTCAGCGCGACGGACAGCAGTTTTTGCCCTGACTACTGCCGCTAGCTCGCGTTGGCTAGCCATGCGGATGGTGGCCAGTTGCTCTCTGCTTACTGGCCCGGACTTTGTGGGGCGCGCCAGGCAAGCTCGACTGTCGGATCTGTGCGGTCCTCTGCAGTTGCGGCATTTGGTGTGCGCATGACACTCGTCCGTCGAGTGCATCATGGAGGTGCAGTTCCAGCAAGCTGGGGCGCGGGAGCAACCACACGTTCCGTGGAACTGCAGGCAGCGTTTGCATTGCTGCACAGTCTGTCGCGGTTGATGTCGTACCGCGACGCCTGAGTCGTCGAACAGGCGGAATCTTAGTCTTGGTTCTGCTCCCCTCTTGAAATAAGCGAGCCATGACTGGTATAGCGCGCCGGGGTGATTTTTCCCGTGAGGCCGAACTTTGACTGGAACGGCCTTTGTAACCCTGGTGATCTCCTCGATCACCATCTCCTCCGACTGGCACCCTTCCAAGAAGGGTGTGGATGGCGATGGGGACCGTCGAGATCCGGAGCGCCACAATGTCGGAGGCCTCTTCCAGTTTTCCATCGATAGGGAGGAAACATTCCGCCGCGTTCAGTAGGAAATGGCTAGATTCCTGATTCTTCGCTCGCAGTGCGAAACCAGTTGGGACTCGGTAGACATGTTCAATGTCTACTTTTGGCGCGTTGATGAGCTGCGCCACAGCATCTCTGATACCAGCTGGGGACATCTTTTGCCACTGATGCTTTGAATTCAGCCGGAGGAACAATCGGTTGTCCGACGTGGACGAAGAGACCGTCTTGTCCAATTTCTTGGTCGGCGGGGTCAGCTTTTGTAAAGCACGGCTAACCATCACTGGCGCCGGCTGATTGGGTAGTCTTTTCCCGGCTACAGTTTCCCAGGTTGAAGTTACCTTGGGCACTGCAACGACAGGCCTGGCTAGCCTGGCTGTTGAATTTGGAGAAGGCCCGCTGCTGCTGGCCTGCTGGCCGACGGGGCGGGAGGGGAGGCTTGTCGGCACTGGTGTAGTTCCAGTGCGTAGGAAGTGGGCGAGAGCGCCCCTTAGACATGCATTCATCTCGTCCAAGTATTCCTTGTTATCCGTCGTTTTGAGTGACAGTATAACTCTTTCCAATGTATTTATGACTGTTGAACCCATTTCGAGTCTGGCAGAGGCATTTGCAGCCCGCTTTCTTTCGTCTTCCAACAAAGCTTCGATTTCTGGCGGGTATTCTTGTGCCACACTGGTGGGAGCACCACCAGCAGGTTGGTTATCGCGCACAGTCGTCCCAGGAATCGAGGCCGGGGCAGGCGGAAGTTGTGGGGCATTTTCTGCCTTTGCGTTGTGGGGGTCTTCCGTTCCCCTCGGTGTGCTCGCGGTTGGTGTCCGCTTTGCTATGGGGACCGCAATTTTTCGTGCCGCAATGCGTGTGGATTCTGACGTTGCTTTCGCCGAGACTACTTTATCGACGGCAATCGTTGGTTCTGTTGCCGCCTTCTGGGAGCTCTCCGCTCCTGCAGTTGCCCAACGCGAGTCCTTTAGGCCCTTTCGGATCCAAGCATCAATTATGGGAGTGGTATCCTCCATCTCAATGTCGGTTTTGCCTCTTTCTTCCATCTGCGCAATTATTTCGGCTTCCATCCCTTCGAGATCGATGTCGTTCTGCGTCAGTCCATTTGTTTTCGCTTTTTGCATTGCAATGCTTTTTGCTTTGCTCAGCATTTGCTTTTGTGATTCCAGACGCGTCTGGTGGTTGTGCTTTACTACTCAAGTGGTTAACACAATTTTCGCGGGTTTCGCGGATTTTGGGGGTACCGGTGCCATTTTAAGGCTGAGTGGCACGGTACCACGGGAGATTGATGAGTAGGTAGTCGAGAGGTGAATTTAAAGGGTGAAACGGGCTGAGAGGGCAAATTTTCATCAAAATCTCTCAAAAATTGATTGAATTGATTTATTTATTTTACGGTCCCAGGCACCAGCCCAGCGCCTTATGGCACGGGACTGGTGGGTTCGGTAAGGATCATCCTAAATAGCTATGCCCTACTCGTTCCCACCACACAGTCATCATGTGACTCTGATTATGTTGTGCTGGCTCGGTTGAGTTGTTAGGAGACAGGGGAACGGAGGATGGGCTGCTGTATTAGGAAAGGGTGGAAAATACAGGCTGGTGCACAGACGCTGTTCATGTACTTTACAATCTCTTCACCTGCCGAGTTTAGTGAATTAAATCTATCCAAAATAATATCATACTTCACATCATCCATTAGATGATATTATCAATCGTCGGGATGCACACCTAGCATCACCTTCATAGATCACCATTGTCAGTAAGAGTTCACATTTGATACCTACTGACACCCATTTGGCCACAGTGATACGCACTCAGTGTCCATCGTGCCATCACCCAGCGTGAGCGCGCCATCTCCGCGACTCACCATTGCACATGAGCCCGTGCCAGTCCACCGACGGACAGCAGAGTCATTTAATCGCCATATACCTCACAGCTCATAACCACAACAGATTACAAGCAACCAAAACCAAAAAGATATAACAAACAAAACCAACTGAAACAAAGCAAATTAACATGTAGGAGCGGTGCTAGTATTTCTCATCCTATGCCCCCCTCAGTCATTTCTCTCGTCCTGACTAAATAATCACTCCGGCCCTCGCATCTAGCTGAGGGCGGGTCTGCATACTTGCTCCCAAAGCAGCGGGTTATCCTTGCAAATTGTTGTGATGGGCATGTTATACAGCTAGGATACTTGCATGTACATAACGTGATTAGATGTTTGCGCTGTTCGTGTAGTTCCTGTGTCGTTTGGGATATCTGCAGGAGAAAGCTCATGTGGTCAGGAGCCGACTAGCGGCCACACATGAGTATAAGTAGCGAGTGCTCGGCACACAATTAGTATAGAATAATTAAAATACAGTGAACCTCAGATACACCTTCAACCACAACCTGAACTCATCAATCTATATACTCGTACAAGGTCAGCACGCATAGTGACACTAACCTAAGCTCATAACCACAATAGGTTATGAGCCCGGGCGATTCCGCTGCGCCAAAATCACGCTAACACGTACAACTATTAAACAACTATGGCAAAAGACGACAATAAGCTCATCCTCCAGCCGGGAGTTTTGTTTGCAAAGTGGAAGACAAGTCTCCAAGCAAAACTCGCACGACGCAATGTTTTGGGACACGTATTACACAACATGCCTGGACTACGACCAGTGCACGCCCCTGTCGACGCTAGCTCTAGTAATACGAGCCCCGAAGATCTCCCTAACCTGTCTACCGAGCATGAAATTAAACTCGAGCAATGGTTACTGGGGGAGATTGAGGCCAAGAACGTGATTACTAGTAGGCTTTCATCATCAACGTGCCCTCAGAACTATGATCACATGACAGCAAAAGAGCTGTTCGATGCGGTAGCTTGCACCCGGCAGGAAACTGCTACAGCCCCTTATGCAACAGCTCTCGAAAGCTTTTTAATGATCAGATTCATGACCACTGCTGATAACTATATTGACAGGTTTTTAGCGGGTATTCAGAGCGTAAATAACGCAGCGGACGCATTACCGTCGCATGCTGCGCCAAAGCGCTCTGGTTACCACATTGGAGATGGTCAGGCAGCAGCCATATTTGTGATGGGAACCAAGAGGATTGAATGGTTGAACAACTGGAGGGACACCAGAATACATGAGCCCAATAATGAATATGTTCCATTGCAGACAATGATGTCATCGCTACGTTCTGTTGCAGGAAATCGGATGTTGCCAGCCCAAGTGGCGCATGCAACATCTCTTCCCATTACACGGAACGTAGATCCTGAGGCTATCTGCAAGCAGTGTCGTCATAGACACCAGAACAAAGATTGTTTTAGACAACACCCCGAACTTGCATCTAGAAACAGTCGGGGTAGCACGAATTCTAGCGGAGGAAGAAATAGAGTAGCGGCCACTTATGACATCGGAGATAGTGATACAGACTTTATTGTAGCTGCAACTGCTCAAGTTAATGAAAGCCGTACAATTTACGACACTGGTGCTTCGCACCATTTTGTGCCACATGAATCTTCTTTTGAATTTATCAACAAAACTACTAAGCCATTTAGATTTGATCAAGCAGTAGGAGTATCATCACTTGACAGTCTCGGAACTGCACGTATCAAGATTGGTAAACTCACACTAAAGCTACATGATGCATTGTACTCACCAGATTCTTCATGCAATATCATATCTGCTGGTAGGCTAGAGAGAATATCTGGGATTCTACCAGATTACAACAGAATGTTTTTAGTGTTGCATTGTCCGCCTGAGGCAGACAGACCAGTAGCCCGGCTTGTATGCAAAAATGACGTTTTCTACATTTTCCCAATTGAGACTAGCCAGCCGTCTAGTTCCATGATTGCTGCACCTGGCATTGCAAGAATTTTAACAACAACCAGTGCACAGCGATGGCACGAGCGACTAGGACATACGGGTCAGACAATTTTAAAGAAAACAGCACAAGTCTCGAAAGGACTTGAGGGCATTGATTTAAGTGAACTCACGACCTGTGAAACATGTCATTTAAGTAAAGCCCAAAGGTTTGTGTCCAGGGAACCTAGACCAACCCCAAATGAACCCCTAGACGAAATTCATATTGACACAGTGGGAAAGATCCAGTCCGCAATCAACGGGCATCAGTATGTAGTTATTATTACCGACGCAAAAACGCGAATGCGCTGGGCTATAACAACCGAGACCAAAGATCAAATCGCACCACTATTGATTCAGTGGATCGAAACCCAACAGCATCAATATGGTAAGAGAGTTCGCATAATCTTCAAAGACGGAGGGACTGAATTCTCTCGCATCAAAGCACACTGCGAAAAATATGGCATCCGCACAGACCTATCAGCTCCATACACACCAGAACAAAATGGTGTTGCAGAATCTACAAATAAAGTAGTGCTTAGGAAAGCTCGATCAATGCTGATTGACGCCCGCATGCCAGTGACATACTGGCCATGGGCAGTTGAATACGCTTGTTTCATTACCAATAGACTGTATTGTATGCGCACGAAGAATACTCCGCTAATTGATTTCATGCAAGGTTTAAGCCAACCGCACACTGGTCAAATAGATTTGTCTCTCGTTCCACGATTTGGGTGTAGAGCTTATAAATTAATCACTCCAAAGCCTGGCAAATTTACAGCTAGAGCTGAGAAGGGATGGTTTATTGGTTTCCAGAAAAACACTAACAAAAATTTCATCATTTACCATCCTCACAAAACAAGTTCACAAGATTGGAAATGGATTGAAAGTTTTACTCCTCATGCAACCTTTAATGAGGAAGTGATGTTTGGAGATGAGTTAGACCCTATCGTACAACAACATACCTTGAGCTATTGGACTAATGATCAATCATTTCCCATAGATATAGAAACGCCGCATCCTAGGCCAGATAATCAAACTCTGCCATCGTCTGAAGGGGAGCAATCTATACCCTCTTTAGCAGCCCAAAGAGCAACACCAGACGATGCCACGAGCAAACCATCAAGAGTAGAGCATATACCTCCTCCAACAAGTGATGAAATAGAAAATCACATATCACCTCCACCAAATGAGCAAAGGGAGAGCATGTACCACCTCCTCCACCATTTGAGCAACAACACGAGCATTCATCCACTCAAATTGAAACCCTGCCTACCAAGACAGACTTGGTAAATCATAGCCCAGCAACGAGGCTCAACACGCAAGAAATTACAAATGACTTTTCTGACACAGAATCCCAGCTCTCAGAAGCAGAGGATGAAGGGGAGCAAAATTTGGATGTTGTGCACAGCAAGACTGATGAGCATGAGCCCAAAGCCCTCGATAAAATCATGACAGGCTGGGATCCGGTAATTCCATTAGCAGGGCAGAAACGCGCACATTCCCCAGAGCGAGAAACCATGCATACAAGAAGTGGTAGAGAAGTAGTGCGACATGACTACAAACGACTACACCATGGCAAAGTAGCGCTTGCATCAACTGACCCTAAGACATGGGCTGAAGCCATGTCCTCTCCTGAAGCGTCACAATGGAAAAACGCTGCAAACGAAGAATTCCAATCACTACAAGAAAAAGGTGCGATCAAAATAATACAGCGTGACGAACTCCCATTAGGACGCAGACCAATGAAGTGCAAGTGGGTATTCAAAAAGAAGTTTAGAGCAGATGGTAGTCTTGAAAGATACAAAGCTCGATGTACAGCCAAGGGATATACTCAGCGAGAAGGAGTTGACTACCATGAAACTTTCGCACCTACACCCAGGTCCGAAACTGGACGAATACTGCTAGCTTTAGCACACCAGTTTGGCTGGCACAGAAAGCAAGGTGATGTTCCAACGGCCTTCCTGAACCCAGACATTGATATTGATCTGTATATGGAGCTACCGCAAGGATTTGAAAGGGGTGGCCGTCTCATACAACTCCGCAAGGGCCTATACGGACTCAAACAAGCGGCAGCACTATGGTATGATGACGCACGAGCCACCCTAGCCAAACACGGTCTTCTTCCAACAATATCAGATATATGTCTCTATACAAATAAACAAAAGGACTTATTTGTCATGATGTACGTTGATGACTTCCAAGTTCTGGGACCTAACATCCAGAAAATAGACGACCTTATGCTTACACTTCACAAAAAATACAAACTAAAAGCAGTCAACACTGATCTATTTCTGGGAATCAACATATTGAACCCAAATACAGACACGCTATCACTTTCACAGGGTCGATATGCTCGCGCATTAATAGAGAGGCACGGCTTATCAGATTGTAAACCAGCATCCTCTGCACTCGAACGCCTCATGGGTCCTAATGAAACAACGTGCGAAGAGCATCAAAAGACGGAATACAACTCAATTGTCGGCGGTCTGCAGTTTCTAGCAAACAACACACGCCCAGACATTGCGTTTGCAGTCAACCACCTTGCACGTTTTCTAACAAACCCATCATCCGAGCATTATCAAGCCGCGCGTCGCGTGATAAGGTATATTGCAAAAGATCCCGATCGAGGCCTTACATATACTAGAACAAGATCGAAACCACAACTTGAAGCATATACAGATGCAGACTTTGCAGCTGAAACTTCTGGTAGTCGTTCAACGTCAGGTTCGCTTATCACGCTCGTAAACGGCCCAGTAAGCTGGCGCTCGAAGTTGCAGAGGGAAGTAGTTCTCTCAACAACAGAAGCTGAGTACTTAGCAGCCACTGAAACCTGCCGTGAGCTCCAGTGGATAAGATCTCTACTTGAAGAGCTGGGCATTAGTGATCGCATTGATGGTTCTGAGTGCACGAAGCTTTACATAGATAACCAATCGGCAATATCTTTAATTAAGAATCATGACAACCATAAACAATCTAAGCATATCGCCCTTCGAAATTACTACTGCAGAGAACAATAAGACAAAGGATACATGAAGCCTGTATATATACCTACATCAAGACAACTAGCTGACAGTCTCACAAAGGTTAAGTCACCGGTCCCAATACAGTAACCCTCTGCTGCAATCTAACAAATACCCTAAACAATACCACATCATTTAAGAGTCGTTACCGACAAGGGGAGTGTTGTGATGGGCATGTTATACAGCTAGGATACTTGCATGTACATAACGTGATTAGATGTTTACGCTGTTCGTGTAGTTCCTGTGTCGTTTGGGATATCTGCAGGAGAAAGCTCATGTGGTCAGGAGCCGACTAGCGGCCGCACATGAGTATAAGTAGCGAGTGCTCGGCACACAATTAGTATAGAATAATTAAAATACAGTGAACCTCAGATACACCTTCAACCACAACCTGAACTCATCAATCTATATACTCGTACAAGGTCAGCATGCATAGTGACACTAACCTAAGCTCATAACCACAATACAAATTCTATGAACTTCTCGAGACCTTCCGGTCCAAGGAGTTGGTTGATATAGTCCTCCACGGTCATGGATCTTCTCAACCTGCGCATTATAGCAGCATTCTTCTGGTACCGGACAAAATGGGTTGGCGATGTCTTTTGTCCACAGACGCATTCCAGTTTCGCGTTTTCGTGGTTCAGGCGGCGATGATAGTCCGTGTTACGGTTTGACCGTTATTTGAGCTTAGGCGAATAACCTAAGCGTAATATTAAGGATGTTTACGAAAAGGCTGTATGGGGGGGGTAGATGAAGCTGAACAAAACGGCACTACTAATCAGGAGGTTGGAGCGTTAGCACAATAAGTGATACCTGGCATTGCGTGGCTGGGTAGCAAGTATAATGCCTATGGATAAGTCATCAGTCTATAGACCCACAAAGATCAACTCTTATATGTACCTGTTAGTAGTAGCTAGAGTTCTCTTTTCTCCTTATATAGTTTAATAAATTGATTTACTCATCGCCAACTCGGTTTCTGTCACAGTCCGCAAAGTCTCCATGGCCTGATCTTGCTGCCAGGAGCCTATGGAGTAATCTTCCTCGTAGTAGTAAATAATTCCATACTTTCACTCTTACATTCTTGACGATTCACGTGAAATTTACACGAAGCCCCCCTAAGTTTTACAATATTGTATTTGTGACGGCCCTGCATCATAGTAATGAGTAGGGGTGCAATGACGTAATGATTAGTCTGTATTATAAGGAGTTACCCAGTATGGAACGCACGGGCCAGGTGTAAATTATGTGCAGTTATAGATCTGTAGATGCTTTCTTTCCCTTCTGTTCCTTAGTTTAGAATCCTTTATATTATAATCCTGATTTGAGTATCTATTTGATTTGACTTTGTCATCTCCTAGCTCGTGCTCTCTGCGGACCCTCACAATATTCAGCTATCTAGCTATGACAAATAACTCCCGAAAGCTTATTTTAGTACGTCCAGGATGGCGGCATTGCTAGAACTTTGCTGCTTCCCAAGTTTTAGGATCTGCCTGTTACGGGCTTAAGGCTACAAAGATACAATCTCTTATGGGTTGTAAAAGTACAATTAACAAAATTACAGGGGTTAGATCCCTGTACACATTGCCTTAATTGGTATAGTCTTCATGCAGGCCCATGTCTAGTTTGTTGACTAGTTATGCAAGCAAGGGGTACTATCCATTGATATTCCGTGAAAGTATAAATTATGGGAATTGTTTTCAACTCTAAATGAAAAGTACAATGGTCCTCATTTGAAATTAAAAATTTAAAAAATCAATTGATATTATCTGAAAATACACATCTATTTCAAAAATAATTGCCCTGTAATGCAAAAGTATACATCGAAGCTCCCAGTATGGCTCGCAACTAAAATGAAAGCGTACTACATGTTTTGCATTAGTCTGCTCCGTCCTAATACTTTGTGTACCCTCCATTTGCCTTTATCACCGCTCCATATCTTTCGCGCTTGTTACACGCACTTGACGGAGGCTTCTTCCAATAAATGAATCTTCTGTAAACTCTTTGTTTGAGGGCATTAGAAATTAAATGCTCACTGCCACCCCAGTGGCCAAAGGGTCCCATTGCTAGTCCCAAATAACACATCTGTCGATTTTCAGCAGATTCCCGGACGAAAGACTTAAGCTCATCAACTTGTTCCGCGCTTGATTTAGGTGAGTATCTGTTGCGAGGTAAAGGATTCTCAGTCTCTCGAGCACACGCTAATTGCACTTGCCTTCTTGTGAAGCCAAGTTCGTCGGATGTATGTTGTAATGTAAAGCCAAGTCTTATTAATGCTCGTATTTGTTCGGATTAGGTCTTAGTCAACGAGCTCTAGCCTAATCGTGCTAGGTTGCAGGCTACTGTTACAACTATTTATTGGGTCATATTCAGGGTGGTGAAGTAGTTTGGGTTTGGTATGGGTTATAAGGTTGATACCTGAGCGTGTCTCATAGTAGTCAGACACGCGACTCAAGTAGCAAGTACACGGTAAACCTCAACCCCAAAATGATGATACGTATCAAGTTTAGTATGCTAGGTCCTGTATGGCTAGTATGAATGGGATATGGGGGATTTTACCTGTAGATAGATAAAGACGCTGTAGCCCTCTGATAATTGGGACAAGTCTTCTACCAAATAATATCGGAATCAATCCTAGCCTCTCATTAAGCAATCTCATGAATTATTTCCGTGTCTGTCATTACAGACCAATAAACAGAATCGACGATCAATATTTAGAAAGTCGATAAGTATTTCAATACATTGATTGCGAGTTAGATGCCTGCGAATATTGGTTTCTGAAGCAGACTTTTCGAGAGACATTGTTGGCCGGAATTGAGGATGAATTGATAGTGATGTTGATGAAGGGTTGTGCAGCCAAAAATGTCGTTGAAATTGTGTTTCTCTAAGCAACTGTTTGAACAAGACGAGTGGACCATACTTCATGGCGAGCGCAGTAATGAGGAGAGACATACTAACCTATTAAGAGCTAGCCCAGCTGGGCATACAGGGCTAATACCTCAAACAACCCAGTTTCAAGCCTAACATTTTCAATCCTAGAGTCATAGTAGTGTGCTTTCGGAATAACACCCTTGACTTCGAACTCAAAGCACGCCTGTAATCTATATCACAGAATGCCTGTCAAGTCGTAAAGTCTGGGTGTAAGTTGGTTTCTAATTTACTATCCAAAAACTCCTTAATCCTACAAATACGCTAATGCAAGTTTACCTAAGAAAGCGACCACAATATGTCAGGGCATCACCTGACCTGGATACACACCATCCCCCTCTCTTCCACAGATCGACTAACCATCTACTTGATTCCAAGGCTTTAATAACTCTTCGGCTTTACGTCTATCTTTCTCTAGCAGACTGTGACGGTCTTAAAGTGGCGTTTTATTCAAACTGAACTCAGAGCTAGATACAAATGAAAATCTTAAAGTAACGAGAAGAAACATGACTGAAAGCCGCCTATTTATTTACAAGACTATGATCTCGTTCCCTCATTTCATACCATTCTCAAAATAGATCATGACCTGTCCTCCGACAAGCACCAGCATCTCCGTCTATTTTAATTTAGCTTCATTTTAATGTTACCAATTTTAGTTATTAAAATAGTTATGATGCATGTGGCTTAGATGACTCACGACTGGTGTTCGAGTCGTCCTGTCTGCAATCTAAATTTGTCATTTAAGAATAGATTTGCATGAACTGAGCCAAGGCCTATACTTGGGTCTATTGAGTCGTGGAGGGGTTCATGACATGTATGGTGTTTAACATGGTTGGAAGAGTTCAAGCCTTATTTGTTAGGCAGCAGCCTAATGATAACCAGGTATGAGCCTGTGACACAGACTTTTACTTCCGTACCATAAAGACTTCACAGGATGTCCATCGCGAACGTATGCTGGGAAAAGTTGCTGACCGTGATACTCATTTTTCAAGGTTACTCCACCAGGAGTACGAAGAGTATATCCATTATGGTGATTGGCGTCTGCTATGACAAATGGCCCATCATAGAAAGGTTCACCCTTGTGTTGCCTGTTCCGTTGACGCAAAACCCAATCGCCCTTTCCGAAGACTCTTAGCCGTGCCTTTTTTTCCTGTAGATACGAACGGATCTCATCTCTCACTGCTTTACCATTCGCCACATTAAGGCGGGCAATTTGTGTCCTAGGGTTCTGTATTTTAACCAAATCTGTTGCGAGAGCGGCTTCTTCAGAAAGCTTCAATTCACGAACGTAAGGACCTGGGGATTCTTCTATAGAAATACCAAGCGCAAGAAAAATTGGAGCAAATCCTGATGAGTTAGGACGTCTGTTGTATGTGTTTAAGGCTTGGTCTAGGATCCACTGAAAGCTACGTGATGGATTCATCGCTGATATTGCATTAAAGATAGTCTTGATGGTACCATTAAATCTTTCTACCTTACCGTTTGGCTGTGGGCGGTAGGGCTTCGTGATATGCTGCTCAATCAAATTTTCTTTACAGAAAGATGACATTTCCTTGCTCAAGAAAGCTTGGCCATTATCGGTTATCAGTTGTCTGAGGCCGAAAAGGACATGTATTTGGCGAGCCAATTTCAAACACGAAACAGTATCCGGGGATGGTGTCAAGAGTGCCATTGCATACGAAGTGGCATGATCAATAGTGGTACACAGATACGCTGATTGATTGTTATGACGTACTGGGCCGGTGTGATCCATTCCCCATCTTGTGAATGGTACTGGTGCTTGTACTGGTCGGAGAGCGTCTTTAGAGTGTATATCAATAGGTTGCGTCACAAGCTGACATCTTGGGCAAGTTTTGTATCCTTCTTGTGCAGCCAAAATTATGTCTGGATGCCAAAGATGATGCCGGGATTCTCTGATCAGCGTACCTATTGAACAGTGTGCTTGATCTTCATGTAATTTAATGAGAGACGTCACAAGCTTCCCATAGTGGTGGATCTTTAAAAACTTATTGTTTAGCACGCGGTAAGTAGATCCATTATGGGCATTAAAATTCTGTTGGACCCAAGATTCAGGAAGATTAATTGGCAAGGTTACATTATGATGTAAATACTCTGCAATGGAGTGTAAATCTATCCAAGTTAATCTTTCTGCATCCGGTACGTTTGTCGAGGAGCTTTCCGCGGGATTGTCGTGAACAGGGTCATATCCAGAAATTGGGAAAGTTGTGACTTCGGGTGGTGGTCGAGAAAGCCAGTCGGCAAGATGATTGGATTTTCCTCTTTTATAAATGATAGTGGGATCAAAATGTTCAAGGATATCCACAAAACGTTGCATTCTTCGAGGTAATTTAGATTTTTTTCTCATTCTAGCCAGACTTTCGTGGTCAGTTCTGATGATGATTTCACAGCCTTCGATCCAGTCTTGCCAAGTTTGTAGAGCTTGAACAATACCCAATGCTTCGCGCTCTTGCGAAGAGTAGCGTTGCTGGGTAGGGGTAAGCTTGCGACTAGTATATGCAACGGGACGTAAATATGCGCCGTCCATCGATGGTTGCAGTATTGTCGTGCGTATGATTGGCGTAAATGGAGCATCAGGTTGAAGAAGAACACCGCCAGTATACTTATCCGACGAATCAACATCAAGAACTACAGGCAATTGCGGGTCCATTGGCCTTAGTACCGGGGTTGTAATCAACGAATCTCGTGTGGCTTTCCAGGCAGCAATTTGCTCATCACTCAGTGTTACAGGTACATTTTTGCCCTCTAGGGATGTAAGGCTATAAAGTGGTCCAGCTAACCTGCTAAAGATTTTGACATAATCACGAAAGTAATTACAAGAATTTAGGAATGCACGGACTTCCGTGACAGTTCGTGGCATTGGTCTGTCGAGAATTGCTTGCATCTTTGAAGGATCGACTTGAATCCCCTGCCTATCAATTATATGGCCAAGAAATTTTGTCTGAGTGACAAACCATGCACATTTCCGAGGGTTAAGCCTATAACCGCAAGACTGGAGCCGTTTCATCACTGAGAAAGCATTTAGTGTGGCTTCTTGTACTGTTTCACCCCAAGTTATCACATCATCTATCATATTAGATGTGATATCACGGACAGGCTGGAGACATTCGTCCATTGCTCTTTGGAAAGTAGCGGGGGCGTTGGTCAATCCGAACGGCATGACCTTGAATAGATACTGTCCCTGAGGAGTGACAAATGAGCAAATTTATTTGGCCTTCTCTGTAAGTTCGATTTGATAAAATCCTGATTTAAGGTCAAGTTTAATGTAAAACTTGTGACTAGCAGCTTTTCGGATTTCGTCTTGAACTACAGGTAGTGGATAGGCTGATTTTTCTGTGCGCAAATTTATTTGTCGAAAATCTATTACCATTCGCCCCTTAGGCCTGCCATCCTTAGGGACTAAAATTGCTCGACTTGAAAACGGACTTTGACCACTAACCAATACACCTTCTTCTATACCTGCATTGATAAATTCCTTTATGATCTGGGTATCCTTAGTAGAGTAGCGGCCAGGTGAGCAATTCAGTCCTGAGGTATCTTTATCAAGAACAATGTCATGTTTTATGCCAGTTGCTCTTGTTGCGCTTCCCGCAATTTGTAACGAGTGAAAAAGGGATGGAAATTTAGACTTAAGAATATTAATATTTTTATCGATTTTTAATTTGTCATCTTGAGAAATTTCTGGGGGTGGTCGGATTACTAGTTCTTGTGGGAGTGATGCCGAACTGAAAGTTTTATTTGAGCTTGCTGGAATCTTAGAGGTTGCCCAGGCTGTGACATGATTTAAATCTAGCTCATCCTTTGGGATTGGAGAAAGTAAAGGAGTACCGGCTAGTTTGGTCAGCTTCACACAGTCTGAGTCTGGTACGTAAAGGGCCCCTAGTTGGTGTAGGATTGTTCGCCCGATTGTCAATGGTGCGGGAAATGTACCATCAAGAACCACTCCACAAGAAATTTCGATTGGCGAGTCACTAGCAAATTCGACTGAAACTTTGCAATCATAATTAACCACTGGTCCATATTTTCCTGCGACCCCTCGAAGTTGTACGGGTGTCTTCGATAAAAATATATTCTCAGAAGAGATATTGGAAGCAATAGAGGAAGTAACATAACAACTTGCAGTTCCTCCGTCGAAAAATACGAAACTTTTAACTCCATTAATAAAACAAGTGAAAAACCGATGATATTCGTTAGCACCCTCTCTTGAAACAAATGAAAATTCTGTTGAAACATTGCTAGGATTAAAAGATAAATTGGAACAAGTTTTGGAATAAGAAACGAATTTATTAGTATTACTGAGAAATTTTTGTTGCGGGCTCGCGGCGTCGACGTTAAAGACACCGCTGCCTAGTCCTCATTTATGATCATCATCGTCATCATCATTATGATCATCATCATCATTATCATTATCATTATCGTCATTGTTATTATTTTCATGGAACTTGGGCTCTATTTCCTGACAGTCTTCAGAGTTCCAAATTTCAGGATCAATGTCTTCCTCAAACTGAACCGTTTGATTGGCGTATACCGACGCAGATGTATTCGATCGTCTAGGAGGTGGCGTCGGTTTAGAACCACGGGAATAAGTATTCCGACTTCGTGTATTGACTGGGTTGTGGTTTTGTTGTTTGTGAAATTGGCCTCTTGTCTGAGGTACCACCCTTTCTTTTGAATAATTAGAGTTACTTTGACCTGCGTGCGATTGATAGGTGTTCCCTTGGCGTTCTACCTGCTTATATCTGTTGCGGCAATCCGCACTATAGTGACCTAGTTTACCACACTTGTAACAAACAGTTTCAGGTGTGGCAGCATTTACAGAAGCTATGGGATTATCCAGATTGAATTTGTCCTGATAAGTTGATGTATTCGCGGGGGTTCTCTCAGTCCAGAGGGGGTCCTGGTAGACAGGCAAAGATTCTCTATCAACCGGTCTAGATGCAAGCTTTGCCATCCAACATTGATGCTTTTCAGCGATTATCCAAGCATTCGATAAAGCGCTATGTAATGGATACGCTTCATCTTGTTGGACTAAAGTATTCCAAACCATACCCGCATGCGTCTGAAGTGTATATTCAATCGTTCCCTCCACCTCCTTATCAGCACGTTCTCGAGTCGGCATGCGATGAAATTCGTCTTCAAAACGTTTAAGGAAATTTGCGGTTGACTCATTAGAGGGTGGACCTGCTCGAAATGCTATAAATGCATCGACAGGGCTACGCAAATTATTTGATAGGGCAAGAATTTGCAAAATACCTTCGACAGCCATTGGCCAGGTAAGACGTTGCGTTCGACAAAAAGTATCGACTTGTCTGAAATCACCTTGAAATAGATGACACACTCGCTGAGGCCAGAGATCGTAGGGGGTCCCTTCCTCAATCAACGCAGTTTGAATTTTATGAAGGTTTAAAAGATTTTCTACATCACTTGCTCTGACTAGAGGCTTCAGTCCGGAGCGAAATGCCTTGTGTGAACTGCGACTATCCAAATTTCGATGATCCAAGTCTGATTCGGCAATTAGTTCGCACCAGTGTTTCCACAACCATTGAATATTTTCGCTTTTTGAGTTAAAAGAGGCCCAGCTGCTTCTATTTTCCCTATCGATACAAGGATCTGATAGGTTAAGTAAATTTGTCTTGCCTCGTGGCCCTGGCGAATTGGCAGGAGCAACAAAGAGTCCCCTCACCGGATTCCATGTAGACTTAAGTCCGGGGATACTAAGTGGGTCTCTATGAGGAACATTAGTTGGGCCCTTGGGCTTGTCGGTATATTCAGAGATTTTAGGTTCAGTATCGCTCAGTACATCGTTTTTCACAGCCGCGCTGGAGTTTTTATTGAGCTTTACCGTTGCCTCAATTTCCGAAAATCTAGCGCTTAGTTCTGCTAACTCAGCATCATGACTCGTTTGCTTGACATTGAGCTTGCGAATTTCAGCGAGGATATCTGACAGTGTAGGTTCGTTGTTTGACTTCCCTTCGAGTTCAGAGTTCTCGTTGCTGGATGAGGCCGAGCGGGTTTTTGGTGGCGCCATTTTTTTTTTGAAAATGAATTTGCGAAAAATGGTAGTTGAGTTACCAGCACAAATAGCTATTTGTGCTTTCGGAATAACACCCTTGACTTCGAACTCAAAGCACGCCTGTAATCTATATCACAGAATGCCTGTCAAGTCGTAAAGTCTGGGTGTAAGTTGGTTTCTAATTTACTATCCAAAAACTCCTTAATCCTACAAATACGCTAATGCAAGTTTACCTAAGAAAGCGACCACAATATGTCAGGGCATCACCTGACCTGGATACACAGTAGATTCCCCAAATAAGGTCTGGAGACCCATTTAAGTAATGTCGATCTTAGTTAACACTAACATTACCCCGGTAAAATATCATTGTACTGAAAACTCTTAAATACACTGTAGAGACATATTCTTTATATCATTGTTTTAGATAATCAGAATAGACTTCGTTAACTTCGTTCGATTGTTTATATCACGGCCCCATTCTGTGACACTGCCGGTCATTTAGGTGGGACGAGGTAGATGTACCTTATGGTAGTTAACCTGATCCAGCCGGCCCCACTCGTGCTTAAGCTCCAGTAGGTGTGCGACGGTAGTCAATTTACCTGGCACGTCAATAAAAAAAGCAAACCAAACCAAACTGTACGTGAACGAAAATACAGATGTACGGATATACAGATAGAAAACTCTGTCATTGGCTGAGTTCATAATAGTGTATAATGTAACTGTTATTATCCCCTTCAATCTATAGTTCACCATAGATTGAAAATAAACTACCTCTGGCCACAAGGCTGCTCAGGTGCCTATGCTTAGGCTGTGACACTTGGTGATAAATGGTATTGTTTCAGCAAACGTTATTCGAAATATTTCTTTAGGGAAGGATATGGGTGAGGATCCCTAATTGACAGACTTCTAGGTAAATACGAGGCTATCATAAATAGTAATACTTATGTAATGCTGTTCATGTCGGAGTCCGGGCGCAAGATAAGGAATACTGTACTTATATAGACGATACCCTGTATGAATAGAGAATCGAGTTACATCTAATCTCAAGCTCTACTAAACATATTGGTAGTTTGGAGCCACGAGACACCTGTAACCCACACCATCTTAAAGCTAAGCTTATCTCACATTTTACACATACTAATCCTCTAGGATCCTCATGGGGATCCAGAGGGACGTGGCAATGCATCTATTGGGGGCTTTTGTGCCCCAGGACGATAGAAAATCTTGAAGTTGAAGCGAGATGGAAACTCACACCAACTAACCTGAAGTCTACTAAGTAGCCTTGACTTCATGAAATATTCTAGAGCCTTATGGTCTGTAACAACTTCCACAAAATCAGAGGTTCCCTCTAACTCTGGTCCCTATTCTTCAAAATCCTGTACAATAGCCATAGGTTCTTTATCATGTATTTCATAGTTAGGCTCGACTGGACTCATTTTCTTCGAGAAGGAAGCAACTGGTGTCCAATGTCCTGGATTATCTGGCTGAAGTGGTACCACTTCCGTTCCACGATCCGATGCATGAGATTCGAGGCGAGCTGGTTTATCCCGGTCGTAATGCCGGAGAACAACATCTTCCATAAATACCCTTTCTAATTCTTTAAAAGGAATTCTCCTACTCTAGTCTTCATGAAATTGGTTTGTCCTTCTTTGGATCTGTTAGAGGCATAAATGTATTTCCAAATTCCCGGATACATCGCCGATAAAAGTTTGCTAACCCAATAAATCTAAAAATATATTTTGTGCATTCCGGCCTTGACCAATTTTCAATTGCATCAACTTCAGTAGGGTCCATTTTTATGCCTTCTGCAGATGTAACCAAATCGTAAACCTGATAAACTGCATATGTAACTCACAATTCTTTACGTCATTCTGCAGACCGGCCTTTAGTAAACGTACCAATACTTTTTTAACATGATCCTGATGCTCCTTCAAGGTCTCACTAAAAGTTAAAGTATCGTCAATGTAGGCAGTACAAATTTCATCAAGATATCCTTTGAGCGTATCATTGATATCGTTCTGAAGTGAGCTAGGTGTTAAAGATATGAGCTTGAGCGAATATGGAGGTTAGAGAAGAATCAGTGTCGGCGGTTAGACCGATACAGTAGGTCTTGTATGAAGTTGTAAAAGGAAGAATTGAGTGGAAACAAGTTTATTGAGATGATCGGTTCTGAGTAAAACCGAGATGATAAGAGTGAGATTGCGTGAGCGCATATCTTCATTTTTTTATTATTTTTGTTCATTATCCGGATTTGGCGCCTTTTCGGCCCATGCAGGTGCTGACTTCAGTCAGATACTGTGACGGAAACCGAGTTGGTAATGAATAAATCGATTTAATAAACTATATAAGGAGAAAAGATAACTCTAGCTACTACTAACAGGTATTTATAGGCGTTAATCCTCCTCGTGAATCTACAGACTAGTGACTTGTCCTTAGGCACAATACTTATTACCCAGCCACGTATTTTCAGGTGTCACTAAGTTGTAATAACGTTTCCGCCTCCTGACTAGTAGTGCCGTTTCGTTCAGCTTCATCTCACCCATACAGCCTCATCATAAGAATTCTCAATATTAGGCTTAGGCATCCGCCTAAGCTCAAATAACGGTAAAACCGTAACAGATACAATGATGATATAGTTGTGATGAACATCATGCCACAGATATCATTTGCAAGTCTCACTACGGCTTTGACAAGGCGGCTTTTTCTTCACCGCTGTCGAACTATACCCTCCGTGAAACTTATCCAAGGGAAACCTCTCGAAAAACCTTGGGTTATCCAGACATGCCACCATCATCAATGTAGCTTACTTCAGTAAGGCGAGGTCTGCTGGAGTCGAGCCAGCGATCTTCTGTCTCAGGTGGGATAAATGTTCAGGCTGTCCAGACCCTACTTAGAAGACCAGATTTGATGGTGTACCACTACACCATCCGACCCGAGCACATATTTTATCAACTGTGGTTTTTGACCAGTATTTATCAATATCCACGGATCATAATTTATGATCCTTGTAGATGTAGATCTATATACATACAGATATATGAGCCAGTAATATAAAGCTAAATACATGTTTTTTTTTTAATCATTTAATGTGTATTCTATTAATTTGGAGGACTTCTATCGCAGTATGACTGTATAGAAGACGATGGAATTAGCACAGTGGATTGAGGTCAGATAGAATCAGATATTCGAGTTAACTAGAAGTATACTAAGATCGAGACAGCCAGACTCCTAAGTACAAATTTTCCTCCACGCGACTGATCTGCATGAATAGCGTAATTGACGCGACTCATGTGTTTGACTCTGCCTGACTCGGATCGCCCCTGTAGCAGCTAGACACACCTTGTCATTTAACATTATCTTAATTTTCCTTGATATATTTCCTCAAGACCTATAGTCCTCAGGAAATTACATAGAGTGGCCCCCAGGGTGGTTCGGAACCAGGCTTTAGTATAATCGGATGATCGCTTAGCCTAGACAGGGGAAGCGTATCTGCGTCATCTTTGGAAGACACTCTCATATAGTTGTGGTATATTTTGATAGCTTCTCAGCTGGATAGACTCGAGGTTTATCCCGTAAAGCCTCCCGAATATCTTCTAGAGTGATTGTTGATATAACAAGATATCAAACTTTAGATAGTTTGGAAGCGATAAAAGTCAGATTTAGAGTTAAGGTGTTAGGTTAACAAAGCTTGGAGTTACTTATTTCGGACAAAGGTATTTCGCTTGGGTTACAGTAATAAGAACTCTATATCTTCTGACTAGAGATGTTTCGTTCTAAACCATGAGAAACTTAGTTCATGGGCACTAGTAGGGGACAGAACAAACATTGCCATTTTCTGAACATACATAATCTAGATAGTAACAGACAGAAGACGGGCAGCCAGGAATCAATAGATACTTTTTACATTTTACATTTATTCAACTGACTCGAAGAGTCTAACACAAGATCTTCTTTGGTAACCAGTTCTTCAAAATTTTGTGCATCACAGGTTTCTGCCGTCTTCTCAGCTTAATTCAGTTCCTTGACTTCGCGTCGCTGTGCAACAACATCAGGAGAAACTGCTTTGATTCAAACTGGTAATGATAGAGAATGCTTGCAACAACAAGTTTGATTGAAAACAAGCGATTCTTTAGGTCATTTTATCTCCGGACTGTGCTGTTGCAGCCATGGGAGTCCCAACACTATATAGAAATAAGCATGGGTTGTTACAAAGATCACCATCATTTCGGCGTGACCAGATATATCAAGTCTAGATTAGACCTCATGAGTGATTTGACCTTCAGAAGACTCAGATTCATCAAAAACTCGGAAGTAGCGCGGTCACGATAGGAGTACAAGATCAAGATTGTTCGTGTTCGCAAACTTGGTATCCACAAACCCATAAGCAGATGCGCCGCTGTCAAGTAGTGCAAGAGCTCGGACGGGCTGAAAAGATTTATTTCTAACATAACATTCTAATGCAAAATGACCAGTGATTTCCTATGATCCCTTTCCAACAGCTACCGAGGATTTTGAGAAAATTTGACCACAGCTCTTTGGGCGACTTTACAAAGAGCTCGCACATTTTCCGACTCAGGCTCGACCACAGAAATATTAGCTGCGTGTCCGTTCAATCTCGGGCGCACTTGCTCACATGAATTTGCCAGGTGCCCACCCCGATCACAATAAAAACTTAACCAAAGTCTTCGTCGAAGATCCTTCTCTTATTGCAACAGATGTCCTCGTGCAATTCCAACGGCAGATATGTCCATGGGATCATCAAGGTTTTCGGGGCCTTGTTGTCGGTTGGTTATGGCTGCCTGATGCTATGATCGACGCGATGTATCTCGCTGCAAATTCTCTCGCGCTTCCTCATTGGCATTAGTTCTTTGGCGATTTTCAATACCTTGAAACCTGAACACCGCCTCATCGAAACAAATTCAGTCAATATCCCGTTCCTGATTTAAGCTCTTCTTGAGCTCTAAGCTCATGTAATTCAGGACTGAGGTTTTCAGTTGATTACATACATGCCCGGTATAACCAGCAATAGCAGCGTCGCGACAAATTCCTGCAATCCAAGAGGTAAAACGTTTATTCCGCCGCTTATTTGGGTAAATCCTTTACTTGGCACTGCGAATTCGATTAGAGTCATCAAATATCTTTGTCGATGTTTCCATCATTTCGAAAAAAGAAGGGAATAGCAGCATCCCATCTTATATCTAATTTTGAAAATAAGCTTGAAAATTAGAGTGGTGCCTTGAATAAACACAAAACATTTCTGAATGCTCCGAAGGAAGAGGGTCAGCGTTGGTATTGAGACTAATTAAGAGAGCCTCCATCCACCTGAAAAAGTCTTTCTTTAACTCAGAAAAATTGGAGGGTCAGGAATTGTTGTTGATCTAGGGGGCTTGCTCGAATCTTGGGCTGTTCTTGATATGTTTGTCAACCTTTCGTTATCATTCTCGAGGCCTGCCTCGGATTTTTATTTTAGTTCTCTATTTCCTTCTTGGCTACTTCTAGTCTAGCTTCCGAATCATCCCTTAGCTGTCTCAAGTTTGTCACTGCTTGATATTTGGGTTTCGGATCAGATTTCACTCCATCGACGAATTGTTAAATAAATTTTAAACCTCCAAACTTTCTGGAAAACTTGCTAAATTGTTCAGAGGACGATATAGCTAGAAGAGATTGTGGTAATTTCAAGGTGTCGAGATGTCAATAAGTCAGCGATTCAAGATGTCGAGATGTAAATGAATTCAATATTATCAAAAAGGATCCTAAAAACACAAGACCATAATCTGCCGAACTAAAGTCATCCTAATTACCCATAGTATTTTCAATTCTATGATTCGCGAACTTTCCTGTATAATCTCATACAGAATAGAATGGAGTATAATAGAAAAGAGTAAGATAGGATAGAATAGGACAGATTAGGCTAGATTGTAGCAAAATGGAACATATATATTTGTACACAATTCCTATTAATGCAAAATAGGCCCTTGGTTCGTGATAATGATAGCTAGTCTCCTCTTTTGTTACATTCGAGCGACACAGTCATATAAGACCGTCAGAACCTAGACCATGTCCAACCATGACACATATGAAGGCTGAGCTAACACCTCATTCATGTAAGACTATATGGGTTTCGACTCAGCCTGGCACAAATAGTGCTGCAGTTACTATGGCGATTAATAGGCCCTCACTAGTCGAGCAAACTGAATTTGCAAAAGGGTCCTGATCCGCTAATCCCAACGCCATCGTGGGTGATTTTTGGTGCCGACTTCGCACAAACTGTAATTTATTTGTGCTGTACTTCTGTCCCTATCCTCGAATGGTACTAAGGTCTTCTTCATCATCATAGAACATGCACGGCCTTGCCGATCGATGACAATGATGTATTCAGTAATAGCTAAATCATTTCCGACGTATTTGTCTATTCACGATTGTTAGATAAGATGACGGAATGCACAGAATAGTCATACTATGAAATCGTGATGGAAACTTGAAATACTCGTAGCCACCATTGTCTGTGTCATAGAACTGAACAAACCTTTGGTCTGAAGTGTCTGCAACTAAACTATTGAGTTCTTGATTCAAAGTCTGAAAAGTACCTGAATCATAAATTCTCTCCCGGTCTATCCGCGCATATGTCTCTTGCTCAAATTCAACATCACAAAAAAAAGTCTTATATTCCTCTTGGGGATGCGCCATAAAGTAGGCGGCAAGGCTTGTCGTGCAGAAGCTTGCGCTTTGAAAGATCATAGCTATACGAGAGAGGCGCATGATTATTGGTTATTCTCGAGTAGATTTATTGGTTGATGAAAATTGAACTCTTACAAACAGTCAAGAAGTAGCTAGTATGATGAATTATACGTCTGCTCCTACTATCTTACAGCTACATTGCTATGCTCATTAACTTCTGCAAGCTCTACATCCAAATTTCTAGAGCTAAATAAAGTTTCAATTACCTGTCATAATTCCATATCCCCGAAGTCTTGGCTGTACCGTAAACGAATTAAAAGTACACAAGATTCTCCCTACTTATATTCACTCATATATATCGAATAAGCAGGTTTCGGTTGAGGTTTTAATGCTCATTTTACACTTCTTCCATCCACAATCCATTGATTCATCCTCTCCTACTCCTGACATTCACATTTCTGGTTCCAGCGCTCTCCGAGTGGTCTGTTGGCCAAGAGCTCCTTAGATCCTTTTCTTAGTCAAAATTGCCATCGAAATGACTCGTTGTTGATTATCTACACTTGACTTGAATGTCATACCCATAGGGATTATGCCATGCAGCCAAGAGGCGTTGGGAGGAAGACAAAAAGCGAACAGCTGTCTGCGGTATTATCTAAGAACACCCAGCTCTCACTGTAGAGTGTGTAGAGCTTAGTATGGGTACCGCGGTATTCCTCATTTCCGTGCCAATTCCCAATCGAATTTGTTGTGAATATCGCAAGCATGACTTGAAGATGTCTATTAACAACAGATACAAGGCCTATGACAGATACCTTGACAGAGGCGGCAAACCACCACTCAAGACGACTATGAGCTGGATCATCCATGCTTGTGTGGAGCAGCTAGATCAGAGAGTGTTAAACAAGAAATTTGGGTTGAAAGTGGCGTTAAATGGCAATAAAGAGTCGCATTAATTTGAAACGTAATTAGGTTCTAATATTACTAGCCAAATTCATGACGACTAAAACATTGACCAGCCTCCCAAGTATCTAGCATAAACAAGTGAATTGTATACTTTACTTATTTTTTTGCATCAGATTTTAATTGCGTTTGCACCTATCTAGATATGACACAATATCGGAAAAAATGAACAGAGAAGATGACTCAATTTATAAGTAGAGCACTCATGCCTCGGATTTCATTTGCAAGTACCATTTTGAAGTTATGGTGGCTTTTTCTTCACCCAAAGTCAACCCTCAGCCGTGAATACCCACCCAGGGGAACATCTCAAAAACCCTGAGTTATCCAGACGCGCCTTCATCATCTACTGAATTTTCTCCGCGCGTAATGTGATCTAAAGTGCCTCCTTCCCAAGAGGAGTAGGTGCACAGGCTACTAAATCTATACTAGAGAACACCACCTGGAGCCGGATCACAGTACCTTCCATCATTTGCATGAATTTATAGTGTCCGCTGCACTCTCGCAAGCGAAGTATTGGCGTGTGGCTTTAAGTCTCGTATCTAAAATAAAATGAGTCGTATAACAACTGCTTACAATTGTTACTAGAAGACTTTTAAGGAAGTTTATATTATTTTTTATCCCCCTCCTATTTTTCTAGCTACAAGTATTATGTCTAAGAATGTGGGCGACCCTAAGTCACGGGATACATGACTCACAGGCGTGCACATAGCTCAATTTGTGAAACTCTTCGCCAAATTTCAAAATCACACGCCCGTCGAGATTGTATCCTTCCGCTTTGTCATCTTGTGAACTTCTTTCGATCCATCTCACGTCCATCCCAAAGAATTATCTCCCATATTTGTGGGCCACGCTTTTCTTCCTCTGTTGGGTGTAAATATCGGTGTGGGCGTGTATTTGGCGACCAGCCGAGGCCAGCGAAAGTCAACGAGAGGTGCGGTCATTGGAATGAGGATGTACTGGGTCTTACCTGCAGATTTGATGAGACTAATGTTATGGCTGACCTTGCTAGAGCTCTTGGAGGTAGACTGGTGTTGGGATATTAAGAAGGGATGATCACGAGAGTAAGATAATATAGATGGGGATATGGGATATGCAGAGGAATGTATATCGTAAGTACTGTATGTATGGAGTAATCAAGATGTATTATGTACCAAGGATGTGGACACCTTGCACTTGATTAGCGAGCTGACTAACCAGCATTTCCTGACAACTGGTGGAGGAATCCGGGATCATGTGATACAGTGCCTCTAGGATTGAATATGTTAGGTTTTGAACTGGGTTGTTTAAGGGATTAGCCCTGTATGCGCAGCTGGGCTAGCTCGTAATAGGTTAGTATGTATCTCCTCATTACCCCACTCGCCATGAAGTATGGTCCAATCGTCTTGTTCTAACAATTGCTTAAAGAACCACATTTTCAACGCCATTTTTGACTGCCTAATCAACACAACCATTGAAACTGGGCAAATGGAATAGGGCAACAGCTCATCGCCTCAACAAGCGAGGTCGATAACCTTGCTGACAAGCTGGTCCAGGCTATTAACGATGCAATTAGGGCCACCGGCAGACGTGGGGGCGTGAAAAAGGGGAGGACAGTGCCATGGTGGTCAATAGAGTGTCGACAGGCAAAATGTGAATACAGAATTTTCAGGGACGAAGAGAGCAGGAAAGCTTTCCGACGCATAGTCAAAAGTGCAAAACGCCAATACTGGCGACGTAAGTTCTCCGAAGCCACAACTGACGCCGACATGTATCGGATGGCACGTTGGGCAAAGCCGCGACATGCATCCGCTGCTCCACCACTTCAAACTCCCGATGGTTTTATTTCGGACCCAGGAAAGCGTGCACTTCTGTTACGCGACCTCCTTCTCGGCCGGTTCACCAGCCAAAACGACGTGGACACCGAACACCTCGAGCCAGGATGCGGAAACCTCCCATGGCTCTCAAGCGTTACAGACCAAGAAGCCAAATGGGTTACAACAGCCTGCCAAAACAAAGCCCCTGGATCAGATACAATTTCCGTCTGGCTCCTCAGGACAGCTTGGCCATCAATTGGCCATGCAGTGAGAGTACTTTTTGAGGGCTCACTGCGACTAAATTACTTTCCAAAAGCATTTAAGCTAGCGGAAGTAATCCTTCTTCCCAAGCCCGGCCGTGATCTAAGCACAGCTAAAGAATGGAGGCTCATCGCTCTACTATCCTCCCTGGGCAAAGGTCTCGAGAGACTGGATGCAAGGCGAATAGCTCACACCGCCCTCTCCTACAGGGCAGTTCCGCAGCAACTCTTTGGAGCACTCTCTGGCAGGTCTGCTAACGACCTCGTCTCATGTGTCATCCACGATGTGGAACATGCAATGAAAAGACAGAAGAAAGCGGTTCTTGTCACACTGGACGTGCAGGGGGCTTTTGACGCTGTCCTTCACGGACGACTGCTCCAAAGGATGAAGGGAATGGGCTGGCCAGATGCTTCCATCTGCTGGATAAAATCCTTTCTCCAAGGACGATCTGCCCGCGTCAGGCACGAGGACGGAGTGACAGATTCGATACACCTCGGATGCGGTGTCCCACAAGGATCGCCGCTCTCCCCAATACTTTTCCTCCTGTACATGGCTGAAGTTGTAGGAGGTAGTTGTTGGAGATTTGGCTATTCAGATGACATTGTTATCCTCGGCATCGGCTCAACCCCAAACGAAGCTGCTACAGCTGTCCAGTGAGAGGTCGATTTGGTTCTCAGGTGGGCTGCTAACAACGCCGTCTCCTTTGAACAAGATAAGGCCGAAGTAGTATATTCTCTCGGCCCTAAAGCCAGGGTAAACGAACTTCCGCCCATAAGGGTAGGTACTCGCAACGTACAAGCATCTGACAACATTCGGTAGCTCGGGGTGTACCTGGATCGCGGCCTCATCTTCGAAAGCCATGTCACTAAGTGGACCTGCAAGGCAATGCGGCTGGTACAACACTTCGGACGACTCAATCGGTGCACTCAGGGACCAAGTCCCGACCTACTTACGACAGTCATTTGCACGGTAGTTCTCCCAATCGCGATGCATGCAGCTAATCTCTGGTGCCCTGGGCCAACCAGAGAAACGTATCGGGGTGTCGCACGAAACTCATGCAAGTGACAGTCCAAAGTAATTGACTAAACTTCTGCCTTCGGGATCCATGTGGCTCTACCAACCTGGCGTACGATGCCCATCACAGCCCTGAGAAGGGAGACCGGCATTCCACCAGCATATATTCTACTCGAGGAACGCAGGCTCAAGACTGTCGCACGAATCCGAAGACTGGATGATTACCACCCACTTCGACTCGGGGCCACGGAAAGCACCGATAGCGCTCGCCATCGACTCGGACTAAGGACATTCAACAAAAGTAGACTTGGTTTGGAAAGAGTGCACGATTCAAGGATCCAGAGGATGTACAGACTTTTACCAGAGGCGGAACTACCCCCTCCGCCAAAACCCTGCTGGAAAAGCAAGAAAGAAGCGGCCAAGTTTATAAGAAAGTGGCTACCGACCCTCCCACCTGACTGTCTCTGCGTTTTTTCACAGACTAAACCATCATGATGAAGTATTGAAGGTAGGAGCGAAGATGTACTATCTTCGTACGTCATATCTTCGTCGATTAATACTCTAGAATTCTCCCTGTCATGACATCATCTAGATCGGAATAATCTTACTTGGGTGTTCATGACGTCAATTAATCAATAGCATGCGATATTCTTAAGTCACTGAGAGTATGATATCACCGAAAGTATGACATCATGAAACTCATGATATTATGGAAAGTGTGATGGTTAACTGGATTGGGCTATGTATATAAGAGAGTTAGTATTAGAATATTCAGACCTCACGCAACGTCTTCTGAAAAATATATACGCTTCTCCTTCTAACTTCATCTCTTCTTTGGGAAGACCATTACACTGCCTCACTTCTTTTGTCTCCTTCACTCCTCTCAGTGACACCTCAGCCTAAGTTATTGTCGTATGATCCCCATTCCATTTACGATCTCATTTCGTACCCTGTGGAACTATCGCTATATTAGACTCCTTGAGACGTTTATAGCGATGGTTCAGGGGCTTCAACCGACAAGGTGTCATGGGCCTTTGTGACCTTTATCAGTGGCACAGGCACGGCAATTGAGCAAAGCGGCTCAGGCAAAATTACAAATGCGGAGGTCTATGACGTGGAGGCTCATGGAGCTCTGGCTGCTCTTGAAGCAATCACAACCAGAAAGCGAGATCGTGGTTGCAGCGCCATCTACATCCTGCTTGACAACTTCGCGGCAGTCCAGGCCTTACTAACGGGAACAACAGTATCATCATCCTGGAGGATCCAAAAGTTCTGCAAAATGGCCGCTAGAGCAGCTTCACCTGTTAAAGTAGGATGGATCCCGGGCCACGCAGGGCTAGTAGGAAATGAAATGGCTGATGAGCTCGCTCGAAGAGAGCTTGAATTGTTGGACAACGCTAGGACGACTCATGGTGTGATGACCCTCGCCACATCTGGACGGAAAGCTCGCGAACTGGCAAGGCAGATCGTTACAGACTGGTGGCACTCGAATCGCCCCAAACATTGCGCCGACCTCGAACTTGAGATGCAGCGCAAGAAGCTGCCAGAACTAGCACTACCGAGAGCGGTCTATGCTTGATTGATCGCTGCCCGAACCGGACACGGGGACTTTGCGGCATATCACCGCCGATTTAACCACGCCACAGCCGAACTTCACTGTGAGTGCTGGAGAGAAAAATCAATAAGTCACTTTGTCCAGTGTAGAAAAGCACTGGCGATATGGCGAGTTAAAAGTGGAAGGTAAAGGGCACCGGCGCTGGAAGTACTGCTCGGATAAAGCAGATGGCAGCAGTTTAGGGAATATGTCCAGGGGAGTGGAATATATTCACTTGATAGTTGGGGGATAGTGGGGATACCTACGACATAGCAGTGACAAACCAACAGCCCAGGTGATTTGGCTAGGAATAAAAGATTTAAATCGGGGCTCAGGCGCGTGGTGGTTGAGGCAGAGAGATAGAAGGGAGACGGTTTTTGTTTTTCCTTTGTAATCCAGGATTCCGTGTGAAAGTTTTTGTTTGTTTCTCGGGGCTACCGGACTCATCGTGATTCAACACATGGATGGAGATCGGCATGGTTCCGGTCATTTAGGAGGGACGAGGCATTTGTACTTTTTGGTAGTTAACCTGATCCTGCCCGGCCTAACCCGTGCTTAAGCTCCAGTAGGAGTGCAACGGTAGCTACTTAACCTAGCACGTTAATGAACAAACAAACAAACGCACAAATCGAGAAATTCTCTTTTCCCATTTTCCCTTCTTATGGTTACTCCTGTGCTTGACCTCTCGAATTGATGACCATCGAAAGGCGTCCCAAAATGCCTCCGATGAAAAGCAAGCGACAAAAGTCGACGATTTCTGTCGGATTTGAACGGACACAAACGTGTTCTAAACCTACTGGCCTCGCGCAAAAATTATCAAGCCTATTTACGAGTGAGGCCTTCGTCCCAGGGAAGTCTTCCACCCTTCCCGATCAAGAGATGACTGATTCTGATCCGATCAGAGCAGAAACATATGGTCAACAGACCGCGAAACCCGCCGAGCTGGCCCCCGAGGCCAGCAGCTCCAGGAAAGGAAAGGAAGTTGTTCGAGAAAAGACAACCGAAGGTGCAGAATCATCTGCAGGAAACAATGCTGTGCCAGCCTCTAAAGGCGCAGCATCTACATCAGCAATTGAATTTCCACCAGAGCTGCAATCTGTGATAGAGGCCGAAAAGCGTCGTATGACGCAAATAAACGCCCGACTCGCAATCTGCTCGACTGCAATAAGCAGTGTCGAAGCAGCACTCTCGCCTCTTTTAATTGGCGATAATAAAGAATTCGTAGACGGAATCGAAGTCTATCTTCGAGCGGCCATCGGCCAGTTCGTACAATCTGGCCCAGGAAGCACACCACCAGTTCTCCCTGCTCGCCCCGCCAACCCTCTTCCGCCGAGGGCACCAGAAATAAGGGTTCCTAACCCTCCAAAAACCCAGGCTCCGGCCCCAAAGACAACTTGGGCTACCGTAGCTCGGGGAGGCCTAGCCCGCAGCGCTGGGCAGTCGACAAAAAAGGCAGCACCGCCCGCCCCCAAAGCAAAGAGTGCCAACCCGAGGACAAAAATCGATTCACGACTTTTTCTGCGCCTCGACTACTTCCACCCCCACCGTCTCCTCTCCCCAGCTGGCATTAGGTCAGCTGTGTCTCTGGCGCTGGGAACCGCTGCTAACGATATTACGTTGGTTCAGCGGGTAAAGACCGGCTTTGCGATTACAGCAAAGAACGAAGCTTCTCGAAAGGAGCTCTTGGATTCCTCTGCACTGCGGAGAGATCTAGAAATACACCTGGAACCAGCATCAAATCTGGTTGCCATGCAAATTGCCACCGTTCCGGAGACAATTCGAACACTTGCTGGCCCCATCGACGTGACAGCAAAGATGGTTGCCGACGAAGTCACGCGAGTGACCAAGCTGGTTCCCTTTCTGGTTCGTCCTCATGGGACTAGCAAACCAGGGGCGCCCTACTCAAATTGGCAAGCGCTCTTTCCCCGAGAATCCGCTCCTCGACCCGGATTCCGCCTTTTCGACGACTCTGGAGCTGCAAAGCTCTTCCGACCTCATCACAAAATCGAACAATGCAAACGGTGTCTTGAATTTCACGCCACCCGTAGTTGTTCCCGCGCTCCAGCTTGCTGGAATTGCGGATCTAATATGCACTCAGAATCAGAGTGCAAGGCCCTCACCCGGTGTCGAAACTGTGGGGGACCTCACCGATCGGATTCCCGGGCCTGCTTAGCCAGACCCAGCAAGTCCGGACCGGTGCCAAAAGAGCAGCTCGCGCGGATCCGCCAGATCCAGCAAGGGGAGTTCGCGAAAGTGGCTCGATTTAGGGCTGCAGCCAAAAGGGCCGAAGAGGCAACGATGGCCTCAACGAAGGACGTCTCAATGGCCGAGGGATCGGGTTTCGGAATCCTGGAATCCGAAGAAGAAGTTTGAGGGTACAGCAACCCTCGGTGAAGTCTACAAAAAGCTTCAAAATATATAGCAGGATACCAGCTGAATTCAGGTAATCTGCGAACTAATCTTTCGCTCTCAGCGGAGATAAAAAAAAGTCACTTGGAGGATGTGGCAGGAAAGGGAACGGGCGAGAAGCGCGGGATCCGGACCAAATAGTATTTCTTCCAAATTTGATTTCAGTTTTTGATTTATGTTTTTGATTTTAGTTTTGCTGTTAACTTCTACAATTTCAGTAGAAGTTCATGCGGTTGGAATGAGTTGGGCCTGTACGCAGTGATCCTTGCCGGCTCCACCGGTCCTTGACCCATTGTGGATAAGAAAGCGTTAGCTTAGGACCAGAAATTAGCAAAAAAAAAAAAAAAATAAAAAAAAACGCACAATTCGAGAAACCCCCAATTTACCCATTCCCATCCTTTTATACATCTCACCCTTTGAGGAACAAATCGAATCGTAATTGTTTGCCATCGGCGGCATTTCTAAAATGCCTCCGACGCGTAAACCGCACAAAAACGCGGTCAGTGGCACTGCCAAAAATCGCGTCAGCAAAACCTATCAATGGAATACTGCTATTCAAAACCACGCGAGGAATATGCTAACAAGACGAGGACTCGAGTCCAATCTTCAGAATATGAACGCCATTGCGGCTGCTCTCCTAGCTAAGGAGAACGATGTCCCCGAAGAAGAAATGGTGGACGCAAAAGTCGATAGGTTGAAAACCCTCGCCGATTCAGTTTGGGCATCCTCCAGCCCAGAAGACGCGGAACAAGTCTTTCCAGCACTACCGCGACTGGTAGAAGTCAGACCCTCAAAAGGGGCCGAGATAACAACCAACAAGGCATCAATTGCCCCAGAAATTGTCGCCGAGAAAGCAGTCCCGTCGACAACGACCGAGCCCGCACACGTTGCGGCTCGAAAAATTGCGGTTCCGTTAGCAAAGCGGTCACCAATGAAAAATAAAGCGAGGGAAACGGAAGTCCCGAACTGCGCAGAGGCAACAAATGCCTTAAGACCTCAGCCACCCCCGACCTCGATTCCAGGGACGGCTGAGTGCCACAACCACTCTTCTGGTGGTGCTCCCACCGGCACCACGCCAATTCACCCGCCGGAAATAGAGGCTTTACTCGAAGCCGAAAGAAAGCGGGCTGCAAACACCTCAGCCAGGCTCGAGATAGGGTCAACGGTGTTAAAAACATCGGAAAGTGTTATCCTGTCCATGAAAACGACAGATAACAAAGAATACTTGGACGCGATGAACGTGTATCTGAGGGGCACCCTCGCCCATTTCCTGCGCACTGGAACCACACCAGTGCCGACAAGTCTTCCCCCCCGCCCCATCGGCCAGCAGGCTAGCAACAGCGGGCCCTCACCACCATCGACCGTCAGGACAGCAAATCCTGCCATCGCGATGTCCCAGGTCACTTCAACCTGGGCAACTGTAGCCCGGAAAGGGCTACCTAAACAGCCGACACCAGTGATGATAAGTCGTACCTCGAAAATGCCGACTCCGCCGACCAAGAGATCGGCCAAGATGCCCCCTTCGTCCACGCCGGACAACCGACTGTTCCTCCGGCTAAATTCTAAACACCGGTGGCGAGATCTTTCGCCAGCTGGCATCAGAGAAGCCGTGGCACAGCTCACTAATGCGACCCAAGCAGCAATTGAACACGTATACCGTGCCCCAACAGGTTTCGCGCTCCGAGCGAAGAACAAGGAATCCCGCCAGGTTCTATTGAACGCGGCAGAATCTTTCCTCCCCATCGGGGGAAGACTAGAGGAGGCCTCCGAACTTGTGGCGCTCCAGATCTCGACGGTCCCCGTTGCCATCCACACTCTTCTTGGAAGGGTACAAGTGACGGAAGAGATGGTGATCGAGGAGATCTCGAGAGTTACAAAGGCCATTCCAGTCAAGGTACGGCCCCACGGGAAGACCCGGCTGGGCGCGCCATACAAGTCATGGCTTGCCCATTTCAAGAAGGGAGCGGCACCAAGACAAGGGTTCCGCCTATTCGACGACTCGGGGGTGGCGGTCCCACAAAAACCGCGACAGACTGTGCAGCAATTCAAACGCTGCCTGCAGCTCCACGGGACACGTGGTAGCTCTCGCGCCCAAGCTTGCTGGAACTGCACCTCCACGATGCACTCGACAGACGAGTGCCGTGCACACACCAAGTGCCGCAACTGCGGAGGACCGCATAGGTCCGACAGTCGAGTCTGTCTGGCGCGCCCCACCAAGTCCGGGCCGGTAAGCAGAGAGCAACTGGCCAATATTCGCATTGCGAGCCAACGCGAGCTAGCGGCTGTTATGAGGGCTAAAGCTGCTGTCCGTCGCGCTGAGGCAACAGTTCAAGCGGCTGCCAGACAAAAGCAAGCCTCACTCGAAGTGGTGAAGTCTAACAACAGTTTCGAAGTTCTGATGACCGACGTCGCCCCCGACGCCACACCCACGGGAACGACGAATCCTGTTGAGTCTTCCTTAAGGGCCCCACACGGGTCCCTTCTAGCCTCCCACCTACGATAAGTTTCATGTAGTTCAACGTAGGTAGGGGAGGCCAATCACACGACATCGCGCTTTCCCGAGCTTACGAGCTAGGCGTATGAATGAATGAATGAATGAATAATTTAACGTATCAGGCTGAAGCCCTACACCCAGGAGGCTTGACACGGGTGCGTATTCCCGGGGGGACCCACAAAAACCACTGATGCTGGCTTTATGTGGCCAGAAATTTACATGATCTAAAAAAAAAAGCCAAAAATTTCACCAAAAACTTTTGCTGCCCTGACTTAACGCCCTGAGCCTAGCCAGCTGTCTCATAGCAGTTTCCTGTCATGTTTATATCCCAGAAAACCTCGGTCATTCAAGTCCTACTCTGCACCCCGTAGCATCCTGTTACGGTAAGGAATTTATAAAAAGCTATCCATCCCTTTTCTCCCAACATTGTCCATATAATTGGTGCTGGTTCCTTTGTTGTTTTCCGCCATTCATTTAGCGCTGTCCGGCATTCAGAGAAATGCCACGGGCGTCTTTCTCGGCCACATTTGCACATAAGGTCTATTCCTTCGTGGTGAAACCTCTTGTGATACTTGGCAAAATTGCCATGACCAGTCCTAGCCGCTATCAGACGATGATATGCCCATCTTGGAAGAGCGAGCTCTGGTGGTTGTTTTCGCTTCATCAACAAATCCAGGTCTTTGTATCGACTGGGTCTATTCTCTCTCCACCAAGAATCGACGGTCTCCTCAGCACGGTCTCTAAGGTATCGATTTAGAGCTGCGAAAGTGTAAACTTGTCCTTGATTTGTGTCACAGGGCAGGTTTACTAAGTGCGTGGCAAAGTATTATATTTGAGTTGTGCGATAAGAAGAGGAAAGACTATCTAGCTACACGAAGGCCTGTAGAGGCTCAGTTATCGCTTAACCTTAAAAGACGCCAAATACCATCTCACTACCGTGACAATTTGCTCTTGAAGTGAACGTTGCATTTGAGACCAATGGAGAATCTTTCAAAGCTGATTTAGCCATTTTATCCGCATGAATGTTCCCGATAATGCCAGAATGGCCTGGAATCCATCGTATCTCTACTAAATTGTTTGATTGTAGAAGATTTGTAACTTTGTCGACTGTAGCTTGGGACGACTTACTTCGTCCTGTTTTGAGGGAGCGGACAGCTTCAGAGTTATCGAGGAGCATCTTAATAGGGCAACCTCCTGCTAGAGCCACAGCTGATTCAAGGGCTTTTTGAGCGCCCACAAGTTCTGCGTCGTACACTTCTGCTCCTAGAATTATTCCAGCACCGCTATCAATCAACCTGCTTCCTTTATATAGGGCATATCCCCATGCAGATATCGCTGGGTTGCTTGAAGAGTCATCTGAATAGGCACATACTGTCTCTGTCGGGAGATTTTCTATCCATATCTTCGCGTACTCCGACTCATTCTCTCTACCGAGACCCGGTGAGAGCTGTTGTATTAACGAGGTTATGAGAAGTCTAAGAATAGTCGCAATGGATGTAACAGTCAACTTGGGTGGATATAGGATAGCGCTTTAAGTCTAACGTGAAGAAGAAGGATATGTATTGTAGATCTGCTATATTGATGACTATTGAAGATAGGAGTAGAAAAGGTTGACCATGTACAGAGTTCTAGCAGCAAGTATTTATACACAAAAATGGTACACAAACTATACCCTCAATAGCAATAACTCCCAACCATTCAGCCATTCAACAATTATATCATTCGATATACCTGTGTCATATGATCATATCATCATGCATGGCTGAGATACTGGTGTTGTCATTTGCTGTATGTTAATGACGTATCATTGACACAGGATTGCTTGTCCTGTCGGTTATACTTGCCTAATACTAGCCATTTCAAGTTATGTGATCTATAAGTGGGCCTGATCACAACACTCCCTCTGTTGGTAACAACCTTACAGTCCCATTGATCACTGGCTGGTATTCCCATCTCTACTTTCAATGCTACCATAAAGTGGTACTGTTGATTTAGGTTTTGTCAGACTATCTGCTAGCTGTTCTGATGACTGAACATATATCACTTTGACTTTGCCATCCTGGTACTGCTCACGATAAAAGAAGTTTCGGAGAGCAATATGCTTTGATCGTCTATGATTATCATGATTCTTTATTAAGGAAATTGCTGATTGGTTGTCGACATATAAATTTGTCTGTTTCGATCCCTCAATCATTTCAAGGAGGTTCAGCTCCTCAAGCAGAGACTTTACCCATTGTAATTGGCGACAGGTCTCAGTTGCAGCAAGGTACTCGGCTTCAGTTGTGGATAATACAACTTCACGCTGTAGGTGTGACCTCCAGCAAACTGGTCCAAATCCAAGGTGTATCAGCGAGCCAGAAGTTGATCGACTACTATACGGATCTGCTGCAAAGTCTGCATCTGAATAGGCCTCTAAATTTGGTTTCATGCCATCCTTTTTGAAAAAGGTAATACCCTTGTCAGGTGAGGTTGAAATATAACGCAGAACTCGTTTGGCTGCTTCGAAATGTTCCTCTGATGGATTGGACAAGAAGCGAGCTAGATGGTTAACTGCATGTGCTATGTCAGGTCTTGTGTTGTTTGCTAAATACTGAAGGCCACCGACAATTGAATTATATTCTTTTTGAAACCTTGGACTACAATCAGATGTACTTGGCTCCATTAATCGCTCGAGAGGCGTTTTGGCTGGCTTGCAGTCTGTAAGTCCATGCCTATCAAGAAGTAGACGAGCGTATTGTCCCTGCGAGAGCTTTAAGACGTTCTGGCTTGGCTGTGAGATGTGAATTCCGAGGAAAAGGTCTGTATTCACCATTTTTAGCTTGTACTTTTTGTAGAGAGCCGCCATTAATTTCTCGATTTTGGCAATATTTGGACCCATTACTTGAAAGTCATCTACGTGCAGTAAGACAAATAGATCTTTTTGTTTCGTTGTATACAGACATACATCTGATGTTGTAGGGTATAAGCCTTGTGTTGCCAATGTAGCCTTTGCGTCATCATACCACAATGCGGCTGCCTGTTTAAGCCCGTATAGACCTTTCTGTAATAAAATAATGAGATTTTTCTTTTCAAATCCCTTAGGCATCTCCATGTAAAGATCAATGTTTAGGTCGGGGTTAAGGAAAGCTGTAGGCACGTCTCCTTGTCGTCTGTGCCAGTTAAACTGATGAGCTAAAATGAGCATAATTCTACCTGTCTCCGCTCTTGGAGTTGGAGCAAATGTCTCTTGGTAATCAATGCCAAATCTCTGCGTAAAACCTTTCGCTGTACATCTAGCCTTCCATTTATCAACAGTTCCATCTGCTAAAAATTTCTTCTTAAAGACCCATTTACACTTCATCGGGTGTCGTCCTTGGGTAGTTTATTGCGGTTTATGATTTTTATAGCACCTTTCTCTTTCAAAGAGGAGAATTCTTCTTCAGCTGCTCTCATCCATTGTTTGGCTTCTGGGCTTGTCATAGCTTCCTGCCATGTTTTAGGATCTGATGATGTAATTGCAGACATCCCATGATGCATACGGTAGTAGTCGTGTTTTTTAACCTTTCTACCTCTTTTCGTCTGCATAGTTTCAGCTTCAGGAGAGTGATCCCTTTTGTGTCCGGCTTTTGGAGCTACTGGTTCCCAACCTGTCATTATAACATCATAGGGAGTTTCCTCATTGATTATTTCAGGATCAGATTGAGCAACTACTCTGTTTTTACTCGGACCTTGATGGATAATGGAATCTGGAGAATGAGATCTTTTCTGTCCAGCGATGGGGGGTATTGGATCCCATCCAGTCATATTGAAGTCATATGCTAATTCTTCATTCTCATTTGCGAAATCATTATGATTTTGTATTTCTTCCTGAAATTGACTCTGTTCTATCATATCTTGTCCTATCTGTGTTTGTCGATTGGTCTCCGTCTGGTGTTGCGAATACGGCTCTAAATTCTCTGCCAGCGTATACTCCCTCTGTTCTTCCTGAAATTTCTCCCCCTGATCCTGTGGATTAATTACTCTTTCTTGACGTGGAAAAAGCTTTGCCTGATCTTCTAGAGTTGGCTCCCTCTGTTCTTGGGGATGAATTTGTGACGGTACATGCTCTTCATTGGTGGTATTATTTCCCATTTCTGAGTCTATTGATGGATCTTTGGAGGAGTTGGAACTTCTGGTACATCATCTTCAGTCTCTATTGACTGACTAACTTCCTCTCGATAATGCTCCCTCTCGAACTGTTGATCAGTTTGGATATCTGTAGAGGTAGAGGATGAAGATTCTGATGGCTCCTCTGATCTATCAAAAAAGGATGAAGTTCCGTTACTCCAGAAGTTAGAAGCACTTTGCTGTGCAGCTAGGTGAAGTCTATCCCCGAACATTACATCTTCATTAAATGTTACGTGTGGAGAAAAGCTTTCTATCCATTTCCAACCTTGTATCGGAGTCCAGTGTGGGTGGAATATAATAAAGTTCTTGTTGGTATTTGCTTGGAAGCCAACAAACCACCCCGTCTCTGCTCTTGGAGAAAATTTACCAGGCTTTGGATCTATATATTTGTAGGCACGACATCCGAAGCGTGGCATATTCGAAAAGTCTATCTTTTCTGGGGCTGGCTGATTTAATCCTTGAAGAAAGTCAATGAGAGGCACCATCTTTGTGCGTAGGCAGTAGAGTCTATTAACAATAAAGCAGGCATGTTTGATTGCCCACGGCCAGTAACAAGATGGCATACGAGCGTCAATGAGCATAGACCTTGCCATTGTCAAGACGACTTTATTTGCGGCTTCTGATGCACCATTTTGTTCTGGTGTATCTGGAGCAGATATATCGGTTCTAATTCCGTGTTGCTCGCAGTATGATTTCGTACGCATGAACTCGGAGCCCCCATCTCTAAAAATTATTTTCACTCGTTTATCATACTGGTGCTTTTGATCTTCTATCCACTGTATTAAAAGTGATGCAATCTGGTCTTTTGAATGTGTATTCAACGCCCATCGCATGCGAGTCTTTGCATCAGTTATGATAACCGCGTATTGTTCTCCATGTACAGCAGCTGTTAGTTTCCCAATTGTATCGACAAATATTTCATCCAAGGGTTTGTTTGGTGTGATTCTTTGATCCCTAGAGATAAATCGCTGAGCTTTACTTAGATGACATGTCTCGCAAGTGCTGAGATCACTAAAGTTTATTGATTGTAGGCCAACTGAACAATCCACTGTTTTCTTTAGGATTTTTTGACCAACATGCCCTAGACGTTCATGCCACCTCTGTGCGCCGATAGCATTAGGTATTCTTGATACACCTGGTGCAACAACGTTATTCTGTTCTTTTGGAGAATTATTTTCATTAAGTGGACGGACATAATATACATCATTCTTACGAATGAGGCGAGCTATTTTGATATCTGGCTTTCCTATTTTCTTTTGGACTAACATTTTGTTTTCAGGGTCAGGGACTATATTTGCCAGTCTCTGGAGCCTCCCAGCTGACAAAATAGTACATGCTGATCTTGGAGAGTATACTGCGTCATGAAGTTCGTACCTTTTCTTCCCTATACTTAGGCATGCTGTACCATAGTGAGTCAGTGATGACGAACCGACTGCTTGATCAAATTTGAACGATTTAGAGTACTTTTTCAAGTTGATAAATTTGTTTTTGTTTGGCACGAAATGATGCGAGGCACCAGTATCATATAGTAAACGTTTTTCATTTGAATTTAGGATGCTGGCTACTATTGGTCTTTTATCAATTTCTTCCTCATCACTTGATTCTTCTTGACATGCAGTCTTAGCCTTTCGTTTCTTATCTTGAACCTTTCTATATTGCCGAAGTTCAGGATGTTGCTTAAAACAATCTTTGTTAAGATGTTTATGTCTACATCTCCGACAAGGATCATCTGGGCCTGGTTCCATTCTGCTATTATTAGAGACCGAGGCTACAACTGGATTTGACCTTAGCGATCTCTGCTCAACTGCTACTCTAAGAGTAGACATCATATCCTCCAGCCTAGCGTACTTTTTTCCGTCAGTGTACGCTCGTGTTTCTCTCCAATTGCTCAGCCACTTTACTTCCATCGTTCCTTCTACAAACATGGCGGCTGCATATCCTTTTAAAACAGCAAATTCATTTTCAGTCTTTTCAGTTGATGTTTGTGGGGTTTCTATCATTAACTCAGCCGCATTGTTCACATCATGTAGGTTTTTTATGAATTCGTTGCAGTAGGATTCAGCGTTATCCCCCATTTTGGTATTATGAAGGGCTCGGAGTGATACTGAGTATGGGGTTGTAGCAGATTGCTGGTGCGTGTTTGCCACCTCATCAAACAACTGCTTTGCTGTACAGTGCCGATAATGTCTTGGTCGGATCTTCTCGTCTAAGCGTTGCAGTATTGTTACGGTTTACCCGTTGTGTAAGCTTAGGTGGATACCTAAGCGCATTGTTGAGGACTTTAATGATAAGACCGTTGGTATCAAAGCAATGTCATAGCACAGTGGATATGGGCAATGCGTAGCCGTGCGGTAACTATTCGACCTAAAGAAAAGGTATAAGCAAAGAGACTCATAGAGTGGGCTGAATGTTATAAGTACCTTGTAGCTGTAGTTAGATTTCTCTTCTTCATAGAGTTTATTAAATCGATTTTTTCATCACCAACTCGGTTTTATCACAGTATAAACTCGATCTCTCACATAAATTGCCCGCTATTAAGTATATTGCATCATTAGATTATTGTGACTTAGGGAAATTTTAATTTATCGGAATAGAACGGTAAGCAGCTTAATCGACTTAGGACTGCCAAGGAAGTGGATGCCAACATTCGCTCCTCCATCAACATCAACGGACGAGATAATTAGCTCTGGACGATCGAGTCGCCTAAGTGAATTATCATTCAAATCAGCACAGGGATTCGAAGAATCAATAAAGGGTCCCAACATGGACAATCTTGAAATCGGAACGGGCTTCATTGCAACTGGTATGTCGAGCCAGGAATCAATGCAACATGAAGAAACGCAGACAGACATGCAAAAAATGATTGAAGAAATAAGACGGAGGGATATTGAACACAGGAGAGACATGGCAATGTTACAAGCTCAGATGAACCAAATGATGTCAACCATGCAGAAAAAGTCGCAAAACAATGACCAGGTACCCCTGGAGCCAGTGATCCCTAATCCTGGTCGTCCATCAGAACGAAGGGAGCCATTAAGCAAAGAAAAACCATTGAAATGGCCGGAAGCTTACGATCATAAGGATAGAACTAAGTGGGCTACCACACACGGAATCCTTCGGTATGTATATCGGCGCGATGTAGAGGAGCGCAACATACTCGAACCATCAGATTTTTTTATGCAGCTATACAGCCATGCAGTGACTGGAACTGCCAAGGACATGATCACTGGCCAATTCCAAGATATGCTTGCCAACGACGCAATATGGGATGCCTTAGGCTTACTTCAGGCCATGGATGACGCCTTTCGTGATAGAAACGAAGAACAATCTGCGGCCGCACTATTCCATGCATGCCGACAATTTAGAGATGAGAACTTGTCATCATACCTACCGCGATTTCAGCAACTACTCACACGAACTCCAAGCTCAACGGGAGACGACAAGAACAAAATGTACCAGCTTCGAAATTCGCTCAATAAAACGACAAGGAATCACATGATCGGTCGTTCTCAACCGAAAACCTTCCGTGAACTTGTCGAGTATCAATCATTGTTAGGTTCAGAAATCGAAATGTTGGTACAACAAGAACTAAGGAGTACCTCCTTGGTCAATCTGGATACTTCGACGATGGAACACGAGGTATTGCAGGGGGTAAATTACTGGGAGGAACTCCACAAGGAAATCTTTATCACCCGGCTGTTAAAGACAACATAAACAGTAAAGATCAAGATGGTGATACAAGGATGACAGGTGTAAATAAAGTGCGTGCAAAATGGGTTTCACTTGCCGAGTTGAGTCAACGCAAAACAAATGGTGCATGTCTTCGATGTGGAAGAAAAGGGCATATTATAGCAAACTGTAGTCTACTCCCAGCTAAACGTCCTGAAACTACAGTCCAAGCTGTAGCACTCATCGAAGACGATGCTGCTCTGGAAGGTATCATTGTGGGAGAAAATGAGTTAAAAGGTTAGCTCCTGAACAAAGTCGTGTTCAGGAGCCTGAAAGGGGAGTTTCGAACTTGGCAATAGGCTCGAATGAAATTGAAGATAAGAATGTAGAGTACATTATGAATGGGTCGTCTTTTATTATAGACACTTTAATTAATGGAAGTTATTCAGTACCTACTTTAATTGACAATGGATGCGAATGTCTAGCCGCTGTTAGCAACTCCTTAGTACGCAGAGCTAACCTTCCTCGGATAAAAATTAACCCACGAAAGCTTACCGAGGCTACAAAAAATCAGCACCACGAAGAGTATATTACGGAAATGGTTAAGATGGATCTGGACGTTGACGGATACGAGCGCATGCTATATGCATATGTAATACCAGGGTTATCTCATGACCTGATACTCGGGAAACCATGGATGGAGCGGGAAGATGTGGTTTATAACGCAAAGGATCATTTTATGGATATTGGGGAAGCGGTAGTAAACGATCGACCATTGAGGGTTTGGGAAAAAGGGCAACAGAAAACAACGAACGCATCTCTACTAACTGCAAACATCAAGAGTTTGTCGGCAGGGGTATTTCTTGCAACAGTAAGGAAAGCCAGGAAGGCAAGCGCTAGTAAAACTCAGCTTTTTTCCATAACGCTGGCAGACATTCAGAAAGCGCTCGCTCCATCAAAAAAGTCACCTACAGATTTGGAGAGGCTTCCTAATTGTTATCATGAATTTGCAAATCTTTTCCGCAAGGAATTAACAGATGAGCTTCCACCTCACAGGCAAGGATGTGATCACGAGATAAGGCTCGAGTCTGACAAAAAAATACCATGGGGACCCCTGTATGGAATGTCAAGGGATGAATTATTGGTACTGAGAAAGACTCTGACAGACCTACTTGACAAAAACTACATTCGTGCAAGTAGTTCACCTGCAGGGGCCCCGGTATTATTTGTTCGGAAGCCAGGTGGAGGTCTGAGATTTTGTGTTGATTATCGCGCTTTGAATTCCATTTCAAAAGCTGATCGTTATCCACTACCGCTAATTAAAGAGACAATGGCTAAATTGAGTAAATCAAAATGGTTTACTAAGTTAGATGTAAGATCTGCATTTCATAAATTACGCATTAAGCAAGGTGATGAATGGAAAACAGCTTTTCGAACACGATTTGGCTTGTTTGAATGGCTGGTAATGCCGTTTGGTTTAAACGGAGCTCCGGCATCTTTTCAAAGATATATCAACGAAGCTTTACGTGAGTATCTCGACGATTTTTGTTCAGCTTACGTGGATGACGTGCTTGTCTTCACGAATGGCAATGAAGAGGAGCACGAAAGACACGTGCGACTAGTACTCGAGAAACTTCAGAAAGCTGGACTGGGGTTGGATATTGACAAGTGCGAATTTGGTGTCAAACAGACGAAGTATCTCGGCTTCATTATTTCTGCAGAAGGTGAAAATTCTTCCATCAGATGGATCCAGCAAAGGTTAAGGCCATATCTGAATGGAAAGCCCCAACAACGACAAAAGGACTCAGAGGATTTTTGGGATTTGCCAATTTCTACCGCGGCTTTATCAAAGATTTTCGAAAATATGTGCACCTTTAACGTCTCTAACAGGTAAGGGTACACCCTGGAAGTGGGGTCCTGAGCAAAATGATGCATTTGAACTGCTGAAAGAAAAATTTATAGCAGAGCCCGCTCTAGCTCAATGGGATCCCGACCGTGAAACAATGTTGGAAGCAGATTGCTCTGGTTATGCACTCGGTGGCTGTTTATTACAAAAACAGGACAACACCACATGGAAACCAGTGGCATACTACTCTCGGAAGCTAACTGGTGCAGAAATGAACTATGAGATCCATGACAAGGAACTCCTAGCAATCGTAGCATGCATGAAGGAATGGGACCCAGAGTTGAGAGGCCTCGCGAAGGCTTTCACTATCCTTAGCGATCATATGAACTTGAAATACTTCTTAACCACGAGGAAGTTAACTGAGAGGCAAACTAGATGGGCTGAATTCTTATCTAGATTCAGGTACACACTATTGTATAGAAAAGGGATAGATAGCGAACGACCAGATGCACTATCGAGAAGAGATCAAGACAGACCCTGTTGAAATATCGTATATCCTGGAATGCCAAGGATAACTCATTTGTAAGTCCGGCTAATTAGGTTATCATATTCACCTCCCTATATCATTGTCATCAGCACATTCCTCGCGGAAAGTTTAATGCATATTGGCATTTATTTCACACTAGCATTCCATCAGATGATTATGTATCAAATGCAGGTTAAAGGTTTCTCGGATCTATTACCGACACACATGTATCTAGCTTTATATTTCTGGCTCATATATCTGTACGTATATAGATTTACATCTACAGGGATCATAACTTATGATCCATGGAGATTGATAAATACTGGTCAAAAACCTCAGTTGATAAGATATGCGCACACGCAATCTCACTCTTATCAGCTCAGTTTACTTAGAACCATACATCTCAATACACTTGTTTCCAGTCAATTCTTCCTTCTAAAACTTCATACGAGACTTACTGTATCGGTCTAACCGCCGACACTGATTCCGCTATAACCTCCATATTCGCTCAAGCTCATAACTTTAACAGACCCAAGGAAGGTGACCCACGAGTCTTAAGCCGCGAACGCCAGGCTTTAATGCCAGTCAATGTTTCAAAGCTGTGTATAAACGGTACCTATGTTGCAGAAGGCCACGAAATATTTATCAATAAGGATTTACAGGTACTTTGGAACCAGGCAATAAATAGTGACAGTACATACATTCAGATCGCAAATGCAATCGTTAATGAAGAGCGAGCTTGGCCAAATGATATCAGATTGCAAGTAGAAGGTTCAACAGAGCCTACTGCAATTAAGGCAACTATCGCTGCTTGTCAATACGACAGCAACATCGGAGTAGTACGTTATCACGGACGTATATGGGTACCTCACTATGAACCTCTTACAACAGCAATTATCCAAAATATTCATGATTCAACAGTATCTGGCCATCCCGGAAGAGACGCAACTCTAGCACAAGTTGCCCGAGAATATTTTTGGCCCGGAATAAGTAAATCTGTTAAACGATTTTGCAAGAATTGCCACATTTGTGGGCGCTCGTCTATCTGGCGCCACCAAAAACAGGGGCTACTCAAACCACTTCCTGTGCCCGACAGATTTCACCAAGAGCTCTCAATAGACTTTATGGTTGATCTACCTAAGTCGAATGGTGTAACAAATATCATGGTAATCACAGATAGGTTATTAAAATCGGTGACACTGGAAGCAATGGATAAAATGGACGCTGAATCTTGTGCCAAAAGGTTCCTAGAATGTCACTGGCGTTACCATGGATTTCCAAAAGCCTTAACCAGCGATAGAGGGACCAATTGGACAAGTAAATTCTGGAGAAGATTGTGTGCATTGGTTGGAATAAAACAGAGACTAAGCACAGCTTATCATCCTCAAACCGATGGTGCAACAGAAAGAATGAACCAAGAAGTCCAAACTTACTTGCGAGCGTATGTATCGTATACCCAACATGATTGGTCCGAATGTTTAGCTGCTGCTCAACTCGCAATCAACAATCGAGATGTTGTGTCTTTAGGAGGTGTAAGCCCATTTTTCGCAACACATGGATACCATGTTAATCCCATTCAAGTCGTCGCTGAAGAGTCAAATATCCCCGTATCTACAGGAAAAGAAAGGGCAGAGCTATTTGTTGAGAAATTAAAAAATGTTACAACCTACATGCAATCCGCAATAGCAGCTGTTCAAGAACGCTACAAAGATTTGGCAGATAAAAAGAGACAACCAGCGCGAAGATATGTAGTAGGTGATAAAGTTTGGCTACTTTTACGAAATATCAAATTAGAAAATCAACCTTCAAAAAAGTTGGGGTGGCAGCATGCAAAGTATACTGTCACAAATATAATTTCGCCTGAAGTGGTTCAACTAAATATACCGAGAAAAATACATAATCGGTTTCATGTGGACTTGATTTTACCAGCTGACGAAAATCCTCTGCCATCGCAATCTTTAGAGGACGAAAACCCAGGCCCTATTATAAATATTGATGGAGAGGAGGAATATCAAATCGACGAAGTACTTAGGTGTAGAACAAGGAAGGGCGACAGAGAAGCCTTAGTCAAGTGGACTGGAATAGCACAACCAGAATGGACATCGCTCGTAAATTTGCAAGATGCCGAAGCACTCGATGTGTGGGAAAAGCAATGGGGCTCAGCAGAAATAAATAATGGGCCGGCCGTAAGAAAGGGAGGTAGAAAAGGATAAATTGGGGGGTAATGTTACGGTTTACCCGTTGTGTAAGCTTAGGTGGATACCTAAGCGCATTGTTGAGGACTTTAATGATAAGACCGTTGGTATCAAAGCAATGTCATAGCACAGTGGATATGGGCAATGCGTAGCCGTGCGGTAACTATTCGACCTAAGGAAAAGGTATAAGCAAAGAGACTCATAGAGTGGGCTGAATGTTATAAGTACCTTGTAGCTGTAGTTAGATTTCTCTTCTTCATAGAGTTTATTAAATCGATTTTTTCATCACCAACTCGGTTTCTATCACAAGTATTATATTTTGTGCCTCTATCTCTCCATACCTCCATACTGCCAACTTTTCCTCATAGTCATTCACCAAGTCATGACACATCTCAGTCGATGGTTTTTGACTTTCAAAGCTTGTTGGGGGAGTTGGTTTCGAAATTGGTTTTATGCCTTCGATGTTATGAAAGACATGGCCTAATACTTTGCGTCGAGCTAGCTTGGCTTGTAGGTCGTTTTCCCAACTGACGAAGGAAACGCCTGGTGCCAAGACGATCTTGTTGTCCTTATGACCCATGGTTATTCTGTACTGTTCCTTATTTGATGAGCCCGGGCTCATAACCTGTTGTATTAACGAGGTTATGAGAAGTCTAAGAATTGTCGCAATGGATGTAACAGTCAACTTGGGTGGATATAGGATAGCGCTTTAAGTCTAACGTGAAGAAGAAGGATATGTATTGTAGATCTGCTATATTGATGACTATTGAAGATAGGAGTAGAAAAGGTTGACCATGTACAGAGTTCTAGCAGCAAGTATTTATACACAAAAATGGTACACAAACTATACCCTCAATAGCAATAACTCCCAACCATTCAGCCATTCAACAATTATATCATTCGATATACCTGTGTCATATGATCATATCATCATGCATGGCTGAGATACTGGTGTTGTCATTTGCTGTATGTTAATGACGTATCATTGACACAGGATTGCTTGTCCTGTCGGTTATACTTGCCTAATACTAGCCATTTCAAGTTATGTGATCTTTGAGTGGGCCTGATCACAACAAGAGATTGGTAAGGTAGGTAGATGGGTACGGAAGTTTTCCGGGACCTTCAGTGATTGGCACATTTAGAGCACTGTTCTGGAGTCGTGTCATATAGCGCTCTGGAACAGTGATAGTTCGGGCTTTCTGGCCTGTTCGGAGCTCGAGACGCTTTGTAACATCAATTGGTAGCTCCCTAGCCCTCAGTGATAGAGGGTGCCATACGTCCAGTTGTTGGATGCGCGCTGCTGACCGAAGTTGCCTCTGATCCAAAAGGATTGCTGCCGGTGGAATACCTGATTCTCTTCGGAGAGTCGAGTTTAGGGTAGTGCGCCAAGCAGGTAGTGCCGCTCTGACTGCCTTTAAAATTGTTCTGTCCAACAGATCTGTATGCCAGCCGACTCCGGTGCCAACTTTCTTGTCTCGCCGCGTGGTGATTCGGGCTAGGCCAGGCCACCATGCCTCCGCTCCATACAGTGCCGTACTTAGGACACAGGCGTGAACAGCTTTAACCATTGGTCCTGGTGCTATGCCCCGCTGAACCTTATTAATACGCCATATGAACTGTGTTACACGCTGTGATTTCCCGCACCATTCTTGCACGTGCTGCTTAAATTTAAGCTGGGAGTCAAGCCATACTCCAAGCCATCTCACGTGTGGGGATGGGGAGATATTGAGACCTTTCACCTGGATTGCAAGACCTGACGTGTCATGGTTCTTATCATGACTCTCCATAAAAGGGTGAAAATGTGCCTAAGTAGCAGTGGGGGGGTCTAGTTGTCATAGTAACCCAATTGTACAGGAATGGAAAGGACTGGTGTTGTTATTGACACTAGCGTCGAGCTAGTCCGAGGAGACCCTTAAGTAGTCCTCGTTCACGTCTTTAGAGGGCATGCGACGTTTTGTTAGATTTCCGTATCTTGTTTGCATCCTATCTTGTCTACGTTCCATCTTACGTATCTTGTTCATATCTTGACCCGTGACTTCTATCTTGAATACTCTCTCGCCCCGTAACATGACGTGTCCAACTTTTTTCTTGGTCCGCCACCTATTATTAAAAGCTCAGACTTGACCAAATCAAAGTTTATCTTGTGCTCATCTGCCAGCTGAACGAGTTTATCTACTTCTATCTGAGCCGACGAGACAGCTTCAGCAGCAGTGCGTCCTATTCCGAGGGATGCAACATCGTCGGCATATCCGAATCTTTTTCCTTTCCCATCCTGAACTAAAATGGCAATGTATAGGAGGAAGAGAAGTGGCAATAGAGGTGAGCCCTAAGGTACTCCGCACTCCACTACTTTTTCGCATGTTATTCCCTCCCGGTGACGAACGCAAATACTCTGGCGGGTCAAAAATGACTCAAAAAATCGGCATAGTCTCCTCGATCACCCCTGGTCACGCATTCTACACAGTAAGCATTTGTGAAGTAACGCATCAAAAGCTCCTTGCACATCCATTGTTATCATAGCTGTGACTTTGCTTCTCCTCATTGTCGCCTCGGCGTCATGAATAACACAGGAGACAAGATCAACTGCTGAACGTCCTGGCAGGGCCCCAAAAAGTTGTCGAGGGACTACTTGGTGCTCGATGACTGACCAAGCCATTCTTTTGGCTATGATACGTTCCAATCCTTTACCTAGGCAAGAGAGTAGAGAGATAGGCCGCCATCCCTCAGGGGTGGATAGATCTCGTCCAGGCTTTGGAAGCAAGACTACTTCTGCGACTCGAAACGCTGTTGGGAAGTGTTCATGCTCCAGACAAGCTTGGAAAATTTTTCTTAGATGCGTCCCAATTACTGACCAGCACGACTTGAGCAACCTTACGGTTAATTTGTCGTTTCCGGGGGCCGTGTTGTTTCCGCCAATGATGCATTCTGTAACGTCTGATAATGAAATTTTGTTGTCCCAAGGGATTTGCTCCGGTTGGTCCAGCTCCCATGTGGATAGGTCTTTGTCTGCATCAAAACGAGCCATCAAAGTGTCCCTCAAGCTCTCTGCTCTCTAGAGTGGGTCTGAGAGCCACTTGTCCTCTGCAACCTTTAGTGGGGGTGGCTCTCGACATGACTTAGGCTTAGCCCATTGCATCAGCTTAAATACTTGGGCGTCTGTAGTCGTATTTTCAAATATTCTCCTCCAGTATTCTCTTTTGGCTGCTTTGACAGTTGCTCTGAACCTTTTTCGGGCGTGGACTGCCAGAGCCGGATATGATCTACAGTGTTTGTACTCGCGCTGCATAGTCTTGCATTCCTCGTTCCACCAAGGTGCCGCTGTTCCAGTAACTTTTGGTGCTGTACGTCCCACAGCGTTGCGAGCATCATCAAGTGTCTCTAGGAGTGTAGAAATTTGGAGCTCTATATCTCGAACATTTTTCAACGGCCCTGGCTTCATCCAGGCTTTGACGTACTGGGAGAATTTTCCAAGGCTCTGGTCGCTCACGTACAGTCCCTGCAAATTACTTGAAGGATTCGATATTTTGGTTGTCTGAGTGGATCCTACAATGGTCATATGATCTGAAGTACAATTTATCTTCGTTGACACTGACGCTATTGCTGGGATATTGCTCCACACTAGATCTAGTACGTTTCCGCTGCGATGTGTTGGAACCCCGGCTCTGGTTGCTAGATGCATGTCGTGAGAATTTGCCCATTCCATTATCTGGTCACCATTGCCGTACTGACGTGAGGTTTGCGGTTGCCAATGCCTTGATACTGAGTTGAAATCTCCTCCAACCACTGTAGGTCCTGAAGGTTTCCAGAGTAGTAGTGGATCTAGAGTGCCACTCGGGCCAGGCGCGCGGTAAACATTTACGAATGTAACCCCGCAAACCAGTACAAAACAGTAGTCAGCTGTTTGGCATGAGGATGGGGTTATCTGTAAGTTTTGCAGGCCTTTGCGGGTGAAAGTGATTGCCCGAGGCCGAGCTCCTCTCTCGCCGGTTGGGCTGTGGCTATCGAAGGCAACCTTCATGTTCTATCACTCGTAGGATTCTCAGCTAACTAAAATGGATACGTAATCGCCACTGAGACTACGTAAAGGATAGTGCCAAGGATATCGGAAGCGTTACCCGTGTGGCAGAACAAACCTTAAGCTAGTATTATTGCCACTGTAAACGTAGGCTATATTTAGATACCTCTGGATGTGTATAAGTAGCACGGGAGACTTGCAGGTAGTTTACTTCTCCATAGATGAATTATAGCTTTACCTTTCAATCATACAAATGCCCATTTGCTTTCTATATTGGAACTGTGACACAGTGTGACTTTTACTGATAAAGCTTCCGTCTTTTTGCATCGTCCATGGCTCTTGTACCATTACAACGTGCGCTCCTGCTTCCCATGCTTGTTGCAGGGCTATGTCCATATTTTCTCCACCCTTTCCCACGTTCACTTGGTGAAATAGAAGGGTGCTTTTGATTTCTTTGGGTGTGTTCGAGATTGGGTTCTCTAACATTAACCTTGCATAGATGCTTCTGGGGCAGAGATGACTTCTACAGCCTTGCCCTTCCTTTCTGAATATGCTCGAGCAGCATTAAAGTCACGATATCCACGCTCGCGGATGATGCGCAACTATGATGGTGTGCGAGTGTCAGAGCAGCATGTAGACAGCAGGGCGGAGACAAGGGTCAAAGAGGTGATATTCAGGCTAAAGGGCGCCATCCTACATTATGCATGAGATAGTTGCATAACCACTCGGCCAAAAGGCCAGACCATGATCATAGAATACTAGATTCTGGTCATCTCCACATATATAGATTATACAGAAGGCAATCCTGACAGCGAGGTACAATAGTTCCTTGTTGGCGCATGGACCTAGCCATGCATTTAAGCTCATGGGAGTCATGAGGACCCGCGCAGTTAGAGCATTTAGGAATTTTGACCTGACACTCTGAAGTCTCGTGTACACCCGAACCGCGTCCACAGCGTTGGCTTCTGGTGCAAATTCGCGCGGGGTGGAATCCCCAGCAGCGCTGGCATTGCTCAATGGAGCGCTGTCGCGTGTAAGGCATTGCCGGCCCACTTTCATTGAACAGCCTAAACTTGAGGTTCGATGGTTTTTGGCGGAAATGTACAAGCCAACTGGTAGAATATTGTCCCAGCTTTTTCGGTGATTGGCATACCAGAATTGGAACCGCGCCACAGACTGATTGGCACTCACTTATCACCATTTCATTGGTAACTGTTATGCTCCCTTCCAGTGTCCGAATAAAAAGGGGCACGTGTGGTACCAACACTGATATCCATTCTGATGCTGCCTCAATAACAACGTTATCCTGTCGGAAAGATCATCTTGTACTGAGGATAGTTTCCCTAAGTGCATCAGATGCGCACTCAAATGAGATACCCGAACGAACCGGGTGCATTGTTATGATAGCTGATGGTGCGACTCCTGCACGCTCAGTAATCATCTTCTTAATTGTGATTGGTGAGAGCCGACGCCATTCATGGTCTCTATCTAACCTTACAAAAAGGGGTTTGTCGACCTTGGGATTCGATTTTGTTGATTGGTTTGTCTGTGAGACAGGTCTTCTTGGTAATGGAATAGCAGGTGGCTCAGGTAGCCTGGCTGCTTTTCGGGCCACTGTAACCCAGGACGAAGTGTTCTCTGAAGGTCTAGCAGGTAGAGCACTACAGTGTGCGACAGGAGTACTTTTTGCCTTGTGTGTCACTGGTTTTGAAGAGATTGATGTGGGGTTCGGGACCTTGCTATTGGTCTCATAATTTTCCACTGAGCCTGTTGCAAAATGGGTCACGATGGGCGCGTTATTTGCAATTAAAGACGCCAGAATTGTTGACGCGTTTGTGTCTGCCTTGGTTTTAGCTCAGGTGTCGATAAGTTCTAGGAAGTCCTGGGCTAGGCCAAGTCTTTCCTTTCTTTCGTGTTCTGCCTTCTGCATTGCATTCGCAATACCTAGTAGGCTTGGATGGAGTTGCCCTCCGGGATTGGAAGGCGTTGATGACGACAATGCAACAGCGGGTGCCATTGCATCGGGTAATGGGTCTTTTGGTGGGTGATTTTAATGCGATAATAAAGTGAAAAAAGGTGAGAAAATGATGATATCCTGTCTTGTACTTACAAGCTGATGTGTACGAGCTAGGCGTAGATGTGTTGGAAATCTAGATTTCGTATGTATGAAGGTTTAGATTTCTAGTTTGATCATCAAGATCAATTTACTTGATTCTATTGCATATGATTAAGCTTAGCTAGGGGACACGAGATTCAGTAGTATCTGTAATACAGTGGCTAGGAAATACTACCCTGCAGTAATTGAGTGGCTGGTTGAAGCCGGATCACTGGGAGTTCGGGATCACTAAAACCTTGGGGATCTGTATTTAAGGATTGGCTTATTTGTATATGTTAAACTAAGTTAACGGAACACTATATTTTATTAATTCATATTGAGAAGAGAATTAGATATCCTATACAACTATCAATATATTCTTGTCCGAAATTGTACACTTGTTCTTCGAGATATTTCCTCCTAGAAATCCTTGACAATTTATAACAAGATGTGGTGCTAATACAAGAGCCTTTGTGGAACAAAGCCACAAAGGAAACGAAGTCACACCCTGGATACAACTGCCATACACCACATGGCGGCGTAAATATTCGACCCAGGGCAGTGACTTACACACTAATAAACAGGAGAAACCTTTCGGCAACTCAAATCTTTCCCTGCAACCCCCCGACGGCGGACTACTGCTGGGTTGTGGTAAACGGAGTCACGTTTCTCAACGTGTACAAAGACCCAAACGACCCGACAGCAATTCGACCTCTCCTCAGCTGGGACCCACCACCCCGATCTGTCGCGGCTGGTGACTTCAATGCTGTGCACTGCGCGTGGCAACCAGAGATCACCCGCCCATGCGGACAAGGAATCAAAATCGAGAGATGGGCGGAACGCCATAATCTCACTTGTCTGATTGTGGGCGAGCCAACGCATCGGGCCGGAAACACGCTAGATCTTGCTTGGACCAACGTCAACGGGGTCCAAGCATGGGTGGATCGCAGCGAGTGCGTAACCAGCGACCATCTTCCCATTCGAGGACAAGTTCCCACCGGATTCGGAAAAAGGGACCAGGAGCCATCGCCGATCAGGGTAACGCGCGGCAACCTGCCGAGGTTCGCCCTTGCCGTCACGCGGTTCACTCACCCGCCACTAGTCTTGGACACGATTTGCCAGGTGGATGAATACGCCAACAATCTCTGTTCCGGCCTTACTAACGCTATCAAAGCAGCAGGATCACGAAGGAACAAAAGACGTGGCAAATGTGCACCTTGGTGGACTCCGAAATGCAAGCTGACTCACACGAAATATCGTGCAGCAGTAACTCCGGAACAACGATGGGTGCATGCGAAGAATCTGAGTTCAACCCTCAGAGCGGCAAGGAAAGAGCACCAGACGCGTCAGGTCGAATCGATCACAACACCGAATGACGTGTTCAAGCTAATGCGCTCGGCCGAGCCAAGATAGGCAAACACGCCCCCTCCACTCAACCACGAAGGGAAGGTGTACTCCGATCCGGCTGAGCGGGCAGAGATACTCCGAGATGCTCTTTTGGCACGGCACCAAGCGACGGACGACCTACCGCCACTCGATGCGCCAAGTATCAACCAAATCCCCTGGAACGACCATGTCTCGGACGAGGAGATTTGCATGTGCACCATAGGCTGTGCCAACACAGCGCCTGGAGCAGACGGGACCTCTGTAGAGCTTCTGCGAACCTGTTGGAAGACGATTGGACCATTTGTTGGCACTCTCTTCCGCGCCTGCATTAGACTCGGCACCCACCCATCCTGTTTCAAGCTGGCTGAAGTGGTGCTCCTCCGCAAGACGAACCGAGATCCAGCGACTGTTAAGGGCTGGAGACCGATTGCACTTCTGTCATCTTTGGGTAAGGGACTGGAACGAATCTTAGCAAAGCGGATGGCCCATCTCGCGGTTACGTTCGACGTTGTCGGATACCAACAATTTGGGGCGCTTCCTAAAAGATCGGCAAACGACCTTGTCAGCTGCGTAGTCCACGACATCGAAGAGGCAAGCACCCAGGGATGGGCAGCAACATTTACGACTCTCGATGTCCAAGGCGCGTTCGATGCAGTACTCCACAACCGTTTGGTGAGGAGGATGCAAGATCAGGGATGGCCGGACTCAATTCTCCGATGGACGGCGTCTTCTCTTGCACATCGAAAGGTGCAAGTCCGATACTCCGGAGGGGTAACTGGGCAGAGAGAGCTGGTTTGTGAGGTTCCGCAGGGATCATCAATATCGCCACTTCTCTTCCTTCTATACATGGCAGAGTCTATGCGAAGCGGCAACCCAGGAATGAGGTTCATCTACGCAGACGATATCGGGATCCTAGGATTCGGGCGCAGCATTGCTGAGTGGGCCGCTTCTATACAGAAGGAAGTCGATCATCTACTGGAGTGGGCGAGTAACAACGCAGTCTCCTTCGATACTAACAAGTCGGAGATAGTCCAGTTCCCCGGACGGAAACGCGAGAATTTGGTTGCTATTCAAGTGAACGGCGTAAATATTGAGCCAGCAGACCAAATACGCAGGCTTGGAATACACTTAGACCCGCGACTGAACTTCAAACACCACGTCACAACGTGGTGTGGAAAAGCTCTGAAGGTAGCCCAGCAAATGCGCCGCTTCAACTCAGCATATCGAGGAGCTGCTCCTGCAGCACTGGTTCGGGCAGTGGACACGTGCATTGTCCCCATAGCAACCTTTGGAGCAGATTTTTGGTGGCCCGGCCTCAAATGTCTGACCCAAAAGGGGAATCATCACACCTCGGACTAGCATTTTCTGCGAGATGATCGACAAGGCAATCTTGACGGGACTGCGCGCTGCCCTCCCAGTAATGAGAACGACACCGAATCTTGTTCTCCCTTGCAAAGGAGGGTACCCCAACAGGAAAGATCATTCTGGAAGGGAACCGATTACGGCTCTCGTCTCGGCTCCACTCACTGGACAACCGCCACCCGCTCCGGACTCGTGCCGCCGTATGTCCAAACAATGGAACACGAAAGTACAAGAAAAATGCTCGTGCACCCAAGAATTCGGAGATCCAGATGTCAAGAGTGCAGCGGGCCTACCGACAACTCCCGGACGCGGAAGACGCCAAGCCTCTGCCGCCGCCATGCTATCTGTCGAACTTCGGCCCAAAGATAGAGGAGGAGGACAAGTTAACTCGGTTCCTTAGAGGTGTATTACCATCGGATATCTGTGCCTACCCGGATGGATCGTCGTAGGGGCATGGTCGCTCAGCATGGGGGCTCTTCTTGAAGAGGGATGGAAAGACTCTGTTTAAGGGATGTGGCATCAAGCGTGGTGGTGAAGTGCTTGATGCGGGAATTATAGGGGTGAGAAAGGCCCTGGAAGCTGCGCTAGGATTGCTGGAGAGAGAGAACTGGAGAAGTAACGGCAGGCAGCGGATCAACGTGTTGACGGATAGTCAGTCTGCAGTGAAGGCACTACAGACGGGAACCGCCACAACAAGTCTTGACGATGTACGCCAATTTAGGGCGCTATCAGAAAAGGCTCGAGTCTCGGTTCAGTGGATACCAGCCCACTCCGGGATACAGGGAAACAAAGAGGCTGATAGAGCCGCACGCTCCGGCCTCCGACAACTTCCAAGTAAAGAGAGCCAGCCTGGCTCCGTCACTTTGGCGTACGTTCGTCGTCTGATGAACCAGAAACAACAAGCGCTTCTCGAGGACTGATGGGAAGAAGCATGTCTACCTAGATATCGAAATCTGGGTCTACTCATGCGAGGACGCAAGCCACAGGAGCAGGCACTTTCTCGGCAGTTATTCCGTGAACTGATCTCAGCCTGTACGGGCCATGGAAACTTCGCGGCATGTCATCGCCGCTACAACAACTTCGCCGCTTCAATGGAGTGTGCGTGTGGAGAGGAAATATCACCTCTCCATTTCATTCACTGTCGATTGCACGAACGTCAGTCACGTCGACTTCGAGGGACAATGTCACATCACGACTTTGTCCAAAAGCTTCTCGGGCCTAAGTGCCTTGAGAACTTTACAAATTTTGCGCAGGAAACCGGCTGCTTCAGCGACCCACCTGCAAGTCCGTCACCAGCTCTCAGCGGAGACAACATTAACTAGGTCATAGCACGAAGCATGACAGGAAGGAAAACGAGACGGGGAGTGTCGCTTTCCCACCTCAAATTGGAGTATTGGATTTGGAATTTTGGTTATGGGAGTCTGTGGGAGCATATATTTTCTTTCTTATAACTAGCTACTGGTTGTGAAGTGGGTCACGCAGTGAGACCGAGTCGGGTATGTGGGAAGCATGATCTTGGCCGTGTACACCAGTGCTTGACTCCTAGGAGATATAGAGCATAGCTTAGGACCTAAAAATTTAAAAAAAAAAAAAACGCACCATTCGAGAACCCTCAATTTGCCCATTTCCACCATTTCACCCGTCTCACCCATTATTTATCGAATTGAATTGCAATTGTTTGCCATCGGCGGCATTTTAAAATGCCTCCTGTTGAAATTGGTGCTATATGGTAATGAAGGGTATCATTAACATGGAACGTAGAAAGGTATAAGTTCTCTAGCCAGGTTCATGATGACTCATACATTGACCAGCCTCCCAATTATCCACAATAAGCCAGCAATCGTGTCCCTCGCTTAGTTGTAATAATTAGTTTAAGTAGCACTCTGATACTAAGTGGGTTTAATCAACAACTCTCCACTATAGTTTTCAGACTCTTCAATCTCCCAACTCGCTTCACTAGGTGATATTAAACAGAAGCCTAACAGCTTAAGCTTCTCTACACAACTTCCATTATAACAGGTTATGACCCGGTGCCCAAAGAAAAGCATTAATATCCTAGAATTTCCCTTTTCTTTATTATCCAATCAATCATCTAACAGTTCAACAGAAAAATGGCAAACTTACCTTCGAACCCAATTTCCTCCACATCTGATAAAGATAACGAAAGATTCTTTGCAAAGCGACTAAATTGCACGCTTCGAAATATGTCGTTCTCTAATGTCACCCAACTCGTCGGACACGATAACTACGAGTCATGGGCAATCACGATGGAGGCAATCTGGAGAGGTCAGAAGCTCTTTGAACTCGTTGTGAATGGAAAGAAACCAAAGGAGGATGCTTGCCTTGAAGAGCAGGAAGCATACAGCGAATTGTCTACAATTGCTGTTAATATATATATCTTGGTGGTGTCTCCAAGTATACTGAGAAAAATTCTCAAACTACAAGACCCCTGTGACGGCCCTGCATCATAGTAATGAGTAGGGGTGCAATGACATAATGATAGGTCTGTATTATAAGGAGTTACCCGGTATGGAACGCACGGGCCAGGTGTAAATTATGTGCAGTTATAGATCTGTAGATGCTTTCTTTCCCTTCTCTTCCTTAGTTTAGAATCCTTTATATTATAATCCTAATTTGAGTATCTATTTGATTCGACTTCGTCATCTCCTAGTTCGTGCTCTCTTCGGACCCCTCACAACCCCCATCTGATGTGGAACCACTTGAGTGCCAAATTTCATCGGACCAATAAGTTCACATTGGTTCATCAACTTGGATCTTTGATGTCGCTCTCGAGCACATACGATCCCAGTGGCACGATGACTTCTTTCATTGACATTTATGAGAACGAATACTTTCGGACTACATCTTTAGCCCGAGAATCTTCTAGTCTCAGTCGTCAAAAGATTGCTGATTTTTTGGATGATGATGAGATAAAGAGGGATATGATACTGGCATGTCTGAGTCGACATCACAAGAATATCGTTGACAATTTGGTGACAAAAGATAATTTATCCTACACTGAAGTTAAGCAGCGTCTTCTAGATCTTGATCATGAATTTCCAATTCAATCCTCTTCTCACTCAGCCCATGTCACGCATCACAGGAGGCCGAAAAATGACACTTCCAAAGCATCAAGACCCTATAAAGTCATTAAATCTAAACATTTTAAAGATTCTAAACCGAAAGAATGTTCCTTCTGTAGGAGACACTTTCCGTTGGAGTATAGAGGACATGTTTGGAACGCTTGTGTCAGGCTCCGAGAAAGAAACTCATCCATAGATAAGGGCTCCAAGGATATCCAAGAACGAGCAAATGCTGCTGTCAGTGGACCTCAAGGGGTAAGTCATCATCCTTTCCATTTTGATACCTGTGCAACAGCTCATATGTGTCCTTATCCAGAACGATTCGAACGACTTTCAGTTTGTGCGGGTCATGTAATGTCAAGCTCAAATGAAAAGATATCGATTGAAGGAAAAGGAACAGTGCTATTAAATTGTATACTATCAAATGGAAATATTTCTACTTTTAAAATTGATGATGTACTATATGTGCCCAAATTATCCCTACCACTGTTTTCTTGGAAAAAGGCTAGATCCAAAGGATACATGCTCCAAGATAATGGTACTACGATGAAGATATATAAAAATAATAAAATATGGTTGGAAGCTTACTACGATGGCCCGTTACCCGTGATCAAGGAAATGGCCAATAGTTATGAAACTGCATGCTCTACCTTTGAATTTTGGCATGAGGCTCTCTGTCATTCAGCACCTTCAATGATGTCTAAGACAGATAAGCTCATCCAAAACTCTGGTATTATACCAAGTCCACCAGAAAACTTTTACTGTGATGCTTGCATGTCTTCGAAGTCGGTACACCATAAACCACCCCCATCTATTTTCCGAGCAAAACATAAAGGTGAATATATTCATTCAGATCTTGCAGGTCCATTCCCTGTTCCATCTTATGGCAACGCGCTTTATTACATAAGTTTCATAGACGATGCAACTCGATGCACTACTATCCGATCCCTAAGATATAAATCTGATGCAGCACAAGCTATCATAGATTTTATTACGGCCTTGGAAACTCAGTACGATTGCAAAATCAAGTTTCTTAGGACAGATAATGGCGGCGAATATGTCAATGAATCACTCTCCAAATATCTCGCTCAGAAGGGGATAAGTCACCACTTGACTCCTCCCTATTCTCCGGAATCAAATGGTGTAGCCGAAAGACTCAACAGATCAATTGCTGAAGGAGTTCGTGCAATGTTGATCACAGTCAAAGATAAACGGTTGTGGGCTGAAGCAGCGCAAACATTTGTTTACACTAAAAATCGTACTACACATGGCTCTGTAAATGGACAGACCCCATATGAAGCTTTCCATGAGAGAAAACCATCCATTCTACACCTTCAACCCTTTGGAAGAGAATGCTACGTGCATGTCCCCATGGCGAAGCGACCATCTGGAAGCAAGCTTCTACCAAGGGCAGAGAAAGGTTTGTTCGTTGGATACACCGAAGTTGATCACCACTATCGAATATTTGTGTCTCAAAGGAAACAGATAGTTATATCAGGCGACGTGGAATTCCTACCTTACCATGTTGATAATTCCGTCTCTGAGAAAACTTTTGATTCCTATCCACATACCATAAATCAACCAGACTTATCAACATCATCCTTGATGTTGACCAGTTTGTCAAATCCTCCAAATGTTGGACAAGAACAAGATATTCGAAATATTCATCAAAATCAAGATCCATGTCTGGCTGTTCAGTCCAATTTAAGAGAGCCGTCATTGCAAGAACCGTCGTCGATTCCAACTACTGTTCAGATCGAGCCCCAACCAACAGCAGCTTTGTCAAATCCGCCCGACCCATCAAATGAAGATTCAAGAACATCCGTCAACTCCAGACCAAAGCGCACGATACGTCCTCGGACATATGAAGACACGATAACGGGGGAATGGTGGAAAGCTTCTCGTGATCTTCCTCAACCCGCATCGCAGATTTCAACTTGTGGCAATGGAAATGAGTTAGCCTTGTTAAATATTCATGATGAATCTGAGCCCAGCTCCTACAGTGTTGCCAAGTCATCACCTAACTGGGCTTACTGGGAAAAGGCATTTGATGAGGAGATAGCATCCCTTAAAGATAACGACGTTTGGGATGTTGTTCCTCGGCCTACAGGACGAAAAGTTGTCAATGGTAAATGGGTGTGCAAAATAAAAAGAGACGCACATGGGGAAGTTGAACGATACAAAGCACGTTACGTGGCCAAGGGATTCTCACAGATCCAAGGGCTTGACTATGACGAAACCTTTGCTCCAGTTGTACGACTTGATTCATTACGGTTAATCTTGGCGATTGCAGCATCTAAGAAATGGAAAACGAGACAGCTCGACATTAAAACTGCATTTCTTTATGGAGTCTTGAATGAGGATATTTACATGGAACTTCCTGAAGGGTACAGGCAAGGAGATCATGTTGCTAAACTTAAAAGGTGTATATACGGACTCAAGCAATCACCTCGGGAATGGTTCTTCAGGTTGGCTGAATATATCATTCCTTATGGTCTTGCTCCTTCCCTATTTGATCCCTGTGTATTCATCCACAACACAGGTAAAATGATCATTGCAGTTTACGTGGACGACATAGTACTGATTGGAGAACAAGATGAGGTCATCGAAGATTTAGTGAACCACTTCAAGACCGAATTTAAGGTCAAGGATATGGGAACTCTTCACTGGCTACTTGGAATTCAGATCGAGTACTCAAATGTAGGTATCACTCTATCGCAGTCTGCATACATAAATAGAGTCCTGGATAGATTTTCGATGCAAGATTGTAATACGGTCTCCACGCCTATAGAGTGTAACCAACCGCTAAAGGCTGCGCAAAAAGGAGAGCCTAGGGCCAATACTACTCTGTATTAGCAAATAATCGGATCTATAATGTATATCATATCTGCCACTAGACCTGATCTTGCATATGCAATCTCTCACCTCTCTCAATTTAACTCAGATTCATCTGTCACTCATCAAGGTGCTGCCAAGCGAGTTCTACGATATATCAAGGGGACAAAAGATGTCGGTTTATTATACAAATTTGAATCTCCCCTGGTTCTCAATGGATACTCTGACGCATCACACGGAAATTGTCTCGATACACGCAGAAGTTTCTCTGGTTATTTATTCCAACTTGGTCAATCCACAATCTGCTGGAAGTCTCGCAAACAACGTACTGTTGCTCACTCCACTTGTGAAGCTGAGTATATGGCACTGCCGTACGCAACTAAGCAATTCCTCTGGATTGTACGAGGACTTCACCAAATATTGGATAGAAATATACCTGCTTCTCTGTCAACCGATAATAATTCCGCGATTGATCTAGCACATAATCCAAAGCTCAATGATGCAACAAAGCATATTGACATCGCTTATCATTTCACTAGAGAGCGAGTTGAAGATGGAACGCTCACCTTACTACATATTCCGTCAGCTGATAATCTTGCGGACATCTGTACAAAAGGTCTACCAAAACCAAGACTGATGCACTTGTGCACCAATATCTTTGGTACAAAGTGAGAAGGGGTGTTGAAATTGGTGCTATATGGTAATGAAGGGTATCATTAACATGGAACGTAGAAAGGTATAAGTTCTCTAGCCAGGTTCATGATGACTCATACATTGACCAGCCTCCCAATTATCCACAATAAGCCAGCAATCGTGTCCCTCGCTTAGTTGTAATAATTAGTTTAAGTAGCACTCTGATACTAAGTGGGTTTAATCAACAACTCTCCACTATAGTTTTCAGACTCTTCAATCTCCCAACTCGCTTCACTAGGTGATACTAAACAGAAGCCTAACAGCTTAAGCTTCTCTACACAACTTCCATTATAACACCTCCGACGCGTAGAACGCACAAAAACGCGATCAGCGGCATCACCAAAGATCGCGTCAACAAACCATACCAATGGCATACCGCGATTCAAAATCACGCGAAAAACATGCTAACAAGGCGAGGACTCGAGTTCAATCTTCAAAATATGAACACCATTGCGGCTGCGCTCCAAGCGAAGGAGAACGATGTCCCCGAGGTAGATATGGTGGACGCAGAAGTCGAGAAGCTAAAAATCCTCGCAGATTCAAGATGGGCTTCCTCCAGGCAAGACGACGCGGTTATAGTCTTAAAGCCTGCCGAATCCAACATAAAAACCGTCGTCGCACCCGAGAAGCGCGCTACGGTTCCAGCACTACCGCGACCGGTAGAAGTGAGGCCGACAAAAGAGGCCGACATACCCACAACCAAGGCAGCAGGAGCCCAAAACTCTTCGCTGGATCAACCGCCTACAGCACAAGAAGCAGCAGGCAGAGAAAAAATATTCCCCCCAGAATTGCTGGCAGCGATCGAAGCGGAGGAGCGCAGGGCAAGGCAAAAAGCTGCGCAATTCCATATATGCTCAACAGCGATTAGCAGTGTCGAGACAGCCTTTTCACCGCTCTCTACCGGTGAAAATAAAATTTTTGTAGACTCCATCAAAGTCTACCTAAAGGCAGCCATCGCGCAATTCGTGGCGGCCGGGCCGAGCACCGCTCCGCCAGTCCTGCCCAAACGACCAATTGTCGCAACTCCCCCCGCAACCACCACCCCAGTAGCCATTCCTCGCAATATAACAAAGGCTACTTCACCTACCCTACCCAGAGGCACCTGGGCTACTGTCACCAGAGCGGGACATCAAAAGTCAGGCGCACAAGCCCCTGCAAACATCACCTCGGTTTCGGCTGCCCCATCTGCCAGGAAACCAGAGAAGAAGCCGGCAGCATCAACAACAGCATCGAAAGATGACAGAATCTTTCTGCGTCTGGATGCAAACCACGAGTGGAGACAGCTCTCTCCAGCTGGCGTCCGCGAAGCCGTCGCCAAGCAAACACATTGCACCCCTGCTGATGTCGACCAGGTGCAACGCGTTCCCACTGGCTTTGCCATCCGTGCCAAAAACACGGATGCAAAAACTCGACTGCTGGAGGCCTCCAGCACCTTCACACAAGTGGAGGCAAAACTAGAACCACCAAGTGATCTAGTTTCCCTCCGGATCGCAACGGTTCCAGTCGCCGTGTTCGGCTTAGAAGGACGAGTCGAAGTCACTGCCGAAATGGTGGCCGCCGAAATCCTTAGAGTAACCAGCTGCACTCCAGACCGAGTAAGGATACACGGAAAAACTAATCTCGGCGCTCCCTACAGATCCTGGGCGGCCTTGTCTCCCAGGAACGCTAGCCCAAAGCCTGGATTCCGACTCTTCGACGACTCAGGAATCGCAACCATCCAACGAAACCGCCCTCCCATACAGCAATGTAGGCGATGTCTCGGTTTCCACGCCACCCGTGGGTGTTCTCGCGCGCCAGCCTGCTGGAACTGCGGATCCACCATGCACTCGGCATTCGAGTGTAAAGCAGCCTCTAAATATCGAAACTGTGGAGGCCCCCATCAATCTAGCAGTCGAGACTGCCTAGCGCGTCCCAACAGGTCTGGCCCAGCTACTAAGGACCAACTTGTGACGATTCGACAAACTGGCCAATGCGAGTACCAGACCGTCGCTCGAGCAAAAGTTGCTACCAAGGCCGCAGAGGCTGCAACAGCTGCAGCTAGATCGACACGACCAACTTCTCCTGCTGCTGTTGAGTGTAAATGAATATACTGGTTCAACTAATTTCTATTAAGGGCTCGAGGAGCTTTGCTACATATATACTACAATAGGGGGTCTAACCATCATAAAGGACACATGTTAATCCTGATTACTAGGATTAGCCCTGTATTTCAACATTAAGGACATCCTATCAACAGATACAGCAATGACTGAGGGTTCGGGCTTTGGGGCCTTGAACCCTGAAGAAGCATCGTGAAGGGCGCCCTACGGGCCCCTTCTCGCCCCCCTCCTACACTTAGTTTTATGTCAATAAACGTAGGCAGGGGAGGCGCAACCCACTTCATTGCACTATCTCGGGCTTACGAGCTAGGCGTAGGTGTTGTGCTAATTCAAGAACCGCGATGGAACTTAAAACTAAAAGAAACCATATCACACCCAGGGTATATCTGTAATACACCGCACGGAGGTGTAGATGTCAGACCAAGGGCTGTGACATACACCCGGAAGAATAAAAATGTGATATCAGCGGAACAGTTATTTCCTTGTCCCACACCCACTGGCGATTACTGCTGAGTAAAGGTCAATGAAATCACGTTCCTCAACGTGTATAAGGCCCCTAACGACCAGACTGCTATCCGACCACTGATAAACTGGAATCCATCCCCGAGGTTAATCGCAGCTGGGGACTTCAACTCAGTACACGCGGCCTGGCAACCAGGCGCTACTAAGCCGTATTGACAAGGTGACGAGACAGAAAAGTGGGCGGAAAATTTCCATCATATTGAAATGTATAACCCACTACTTAGTTCGTGGACTTGTTGGTAGAGGGAAGCTTATGCAATAATGAAGGATAAAAGGATGTCTATTCGACTACTCTTCTAAACACAGACACCAGACTCCTTTTAATCCCAATAGATAGCCCGTGCGGGATCTCCTATTAACAGCAGTAAACAACGCTAGCACAGGGTATACGCAATCTCCGTTCGCCAAACACCAGTCTGTCGGCACTACTAATTATCGAGCCTAGTAGGATCGACAATGTGTATCCCAACATAGAAATAATAGAAACCTCAACAACCAAACCCTTCATCAATTACTTCCATTAATCATCACCTGACTTATCTCTGTACTCCATATTTTCAACACATCACTCTTGCCTTATCATTGGAGAGCCCACTCACAAAGCCGGCAATACCTTGGATCTTGCTTGGACCAACATATCTGGAGCCCGTGCTTGGGTCGATAGGGAGGAATGTATAACCAGCGACCATCTTCCGATCCGTGGAATCATACCTTCTGCAACCTTCATCGGGAACCCGGCTCCACCAAAGATCAGAGTGCTCAAGAAAAATCTGCCCAATTTTGCGCGTGCCGTTGCAAAATGGGTACACCCGCCGTTAGACTTGAGTACAAAAGAGAAAGTGGATGAGTATGCCCAAGAGATCTGCTTCCATCTCTCGGAGGCCATCAAAGCGACAGGAACCCGAGCCAGAAAAGAAAGCGGCAAATCTGCGCCGTGGTGGACTCCTATGTGCAAATCCGCATACGCAGAATACCGAGCCGCAACGACACCGACACAGCGGGCCACTTGCGCAAAGAAGCTCCGTGCGACCATTACAGCCGCCAAGTAAAAATACCAGACAAGCCAAGTGGAAGCAATGACATCACCGTCCGATATCTTCAAGCTGATGCATTCGGTAAACCATAGACAGGCCAAAGCACCTCCGCCACTCAATCACAACAGAAAGTTCATCACGGACCCGTTAGAGCGAGCTACTATTCTCCGAGACGCCCTTCTTGCACGCCACCAACAATCGGACGACCTTCCGCCATGCAACACTCCAAGCGATAATCGAATACCTTGGGAAGGTGAAATCTCAGATGAAGAAGTGCGCAATTGCACAATCGGCTGTGGGAAGACAGCACCTGGGGCAGACGGAGTTACGGTCGAGCTCCTCGAAGCTTGCTGGAAGACGATCGGACCGTGTATTTTGCAGCTCTTTAGAGCCTGTATACGACTGGGCACTCATCCATCTTGCTTCAAGCTAGCGGAAGTGGTACCACTGGAAAAGCCTAATAGGGACCCAAGCACGATCAAAGGCTGCAGACCTATAGCCCTCCTCTTGTGTATGGGTAAAGGGTTGGAAAGGCTTCTTGCCAAGCGAATGGCGCGCCTAGCAATCACCTGTGATGTGGTTGGCCATCAACAATTCGGTGCGCTCCCGAAGCGATCGGCAACGGACCTGGTTTCCTGCGTAGTCCATGACGTTGAAGAAGCACGCTCCCAAGGATGGGCTTCAACTTTCGTAACTCTAGACGTCCAAGGAGCTTTCGATGCAGTGCTCCACAATCGCTTGGTTAGGCGCATGCAAGCCCAGGGATGGCCAGACTCAATACTCCGGTGGACGACTTGATTCCTCACACATCGGAAGGTACAAGTGCGGTTCTCCGGCGGAGTCACCACCCAGAGAGAGCTCATCTGTGGAGTCTCACAGGGATCACCAATTTCGCCATTACTTTTCCTTCTGTATATGGCGGAGCCAATGAAAAGTGGTACCCCGGGACTGAGGTTTAGCTACGCCGACAACATCGGTATTCTAGGGTTCGGACGCACTATTGCTGAATCTGCCACTGCTGTACAAGGAGAGACAGATCATCTTCTCGAATGGGCGCGGAATAATGCCGTCGACTTTGACACGGAAAAATCCGAAGTTATTCAATTTCCGGGACGACGTCGAGAGGAAGCAGTTGGTGTCCACGTGAACGGAACCCTTATCGAGCCTGCGGAAAACATTTGCTGGCTAGGCGTGAATCTGGATCCACGACTCAATTTTAAACACCATGTAACTACATGGTGCGGTAAAGCGGTAAAAGTTGCCCAGCATATGCGCCGCTTCAACTCTACCTTTCGAGGAGCAGCTCCTGGGCCATTGACTAAGGCAGTAGACATGTGCGTTGTCTCGCTAGCAACTTTTGGATCTGATGTCTGGTGGCCAGGGTCCAAACGCCCAACGATACGAGGAATGGTCACGTCATCTACCTCCAACCTGTGCAGCATGATTGACCGAGCTAATCTGATGGGATTACGGGCTGCACTTCCAGTGATGAGGACAACACCAAATGTAGTTCTTCACAGAGAAGGAGGAATCCCGCCGGCGAAGGTCATACTTGAGGGAAACCGTCTCCGGCTTTCAGCAAGGCTTAAGACCCTTGACGACCGACACCCTTTGAGGACCCGCGCTTCCGTGTACCCGAATGTCGGCACTCGGAAATACAAAAAGACCGCCAAGACCTCAGCCAGACCAGAGATCCAGATGTCACGGCTACAGCGTGCCTACCGAGAGCTTCCGGAAGCAGAAGCCCCCGAAAGTCTGATGCCTGTGGTTTACCCTAGGAAATCAGTCTCAAAGCCGACAGAACGCGAAGATTGCGTCCGATGGATTAGCGACGTGCCAGGAACGGACATTTGCGCATACTCGGATGGTTCATCGGAAGGACATGGACGCTCCGCCTGGGGTTTCGTTCTGAGGAAGGATGGGAAACTTATTGGCAAAGGAAGCGGCGTCAAGCACGGGGGAGAGGTGCTGAATGCAGAAATAATGGGAGCAAGGAATGCTCTGGAGGCTGCACTGGAGTTCCTGGAGAACGAGAATTTCAGGAAAGGTGGAGGTTTTAGGAGAATACACGTGTTTCTTGACAGTCAGCAGGCTGTAAGCGCACTAACGACAGGCTCGTCCCTTACTAGCCTTGAAGATATACGCAAATTCCGTGTGTCATCCAACAAAGCAGAAATATCAGTGAAGTGGGTTCCAAGGCATGCAGGAATCCAAGGAAATGAAGAAGCAGACGCCATGGCCCGTGCAGCACTTCGAGAACTGCCTAGCCCGGATACGCAAGCAGGATCCAGTACTCTGGCACATCTTCGAGGCCTCATGAATCGCAGACGGCAGAGATTGCTGGACAATTGGTGGGAAGAGGCCTGTCCGCCTAAATACCGCCAACTCAACTTACAGGTGCGGAGACGTAAACCACCGGAACTGTCTCTCTCTAGGCACCTCCTCCGGGCACTAATTGCAGCACGAACGGGTCACGGCAATTTTGCGGCATACCATCGCTGTTTTAACAAACTACGCGCTCCTATGGAGTGCTCTTGCGGGAAGGAAACTATGTTGTGCTGGCTCGGTTGAGTTATTAGGAGACAGGGGAACGGAGGATGGGCTGCTGTATTAGGAAAGGGGGGAAAATACAGGCTGGTGCACAGACGCTGTTCATGTACTTTACAATCTCTTCACCTGCCGAGTTTAGTGAATTAATCTATCTAAATAATATCATACTTCACATCATCCATTAGATGATATTATCAATCGTCGGGTTGCACATCTAGCATCACCTTCATAGATCACCATTGTCATTAAGAGTTCACATTTGATACCTACTGACACCCATTTGGCCACAGTGATACGCACTCAGTGTCCATCGTGCCATCACCCAGCGTGAGCGCGCCATCTCCGCGACTCACCATTGCACATGAGCCCGTGTCACTCCACCGAAGGACAGCAGAGTCATTTAATCGCTATACACCTCACAGCTCATAACCACAACAGGTTATGAGCCCGGGGCGCCATCCGCTGCACAACTCTGACTGATCCCGACAATAAAGCCAACCATGTCCCTCCAAGTCGCAAGCATAGTCGTTCTCCAAGACGGAGTCTCCTTTTCTAATTAGAGGAGACCTCGCCGCTGCACTATCATCCGCAGATGTCCTCGGGCATGTCTTCGACAATATCAAAGGCATCGGCCCAGAGATTGAACAATCGCAATCAAAAGCGGTCAACCAAGAAGAAGCAACCAAGAACGAACTAGCCAAGTATGAAACGGCCAAGACGGAGTACAAGGACAAAATACGAGCTTGGATTAGAGGCGAATTCCAAGCCGTAAATATAATAATACGTCTAGATGACACCAAGAAGCCCCTAAACTACCACAGATATACCGCCAAGCAGCTATATGGCATGATAGCATCATCAAATGAAGTCGCCGACCTACTACCACACTCAGAAGCTTTCAACATCTTTCTAGCCACAAAATTCACCACAACTGCTGAGGACTATTGTACAAGGTTTCTTCAAGCTTCCAAAACGTCAACAATGCAGCAGAATCCTTGACAAGTGGAAATGTCTCAGCAGACAGGTATAAGGTTACTGATGAATTAGCTTCTGTGTTCTTTGTAAGGGGCACAAATCATATCAATTGGTTGGATATCTGGAGGAAGACCAAGGCAGTAAGTATGTCCCAGTACGCTCCACTCAGATCTATGGTCACATCATTGAGAGCAACTGCGGGCACAAAGAAACTTGCCGCCGTGGACCATACATCATCGACAGAAGAGATATCCTACAAACCATATGCAGCTGCCGCCACTAATAATGTCGAATACAATCCAAATGATTGGTGCAGCAGATGTAAGCACAAGCACAGGAACAAAGATTGCTACAAGCTACATCCAGAAAAATCACAATCAAGACAGTCAACCAAAAAGGCAGTGGGAGCGGAAGATGAGGAATCTCCGACTCCCAACAGCAGAGGTAAAGGATTCTCCATGGTAATGAATGACAGCTCGCCATTCGACAGTGACAACGAAGGCCAAATCTTCATTACCTCACAAATTCGACCCCACACTATTACTCGAGCAGAACATCAAAGAGCAAACAGTCGTCCCATCACAAAACACCACCAATCACACACAGTCATTCAGTAGTCACTAACCTTAGTTCTGTTCCTACATTCACCGTCATAGAAGCGTCACTTAACCAGTCAACTAACGTCATCAAACCCACATTAAATGGATTGAGTTATCCGACATTTCTGGAAACTCACCATCAGGGCGATTTCTAAACCTCACCTGAGTGAACAAGGCCTACATATTTGGCCGCCATCACCAGGAAGGTTGTTGTACCAGCTCATGAGCTCATCTGCATTAGCCTCACCCCACATATAATGGTAAGTAACCATCAGGGGGAGCGCAATGGCAGTTCATGGGTACATAAGTGTAGTCCTCACCTCGCACGAGATGGTAGAGCGTGCTCACCATCAGGGGGAGTGTTGTGCTGGCTCGGTTGAGTTGTTAGGAGACAGGGGAACGGAGGATGGGCTGCTGTATTAGGAAAGGGGGGAAAATACAGGCTGGTGCACAGACGCTGTTCATGTACTTTACAATCTCTTCACCTGCCGAGTTTAGTGAATTAATCTATCTAAATAATATCATACTTCACATCATCCATTAGATGATATTATCAATCGTCGGGTTGCACATCTAGCATCACCTTCATAGATCACAATTGTCAGTAAGAGTTCACATTTGATACCTACTGACACCCATTTGGCCACAGTGATACGCACTCAGTGTCCATCGTGCCATCACCCAGCGTGAGCGCGCCATCTCCGCGACTCACCATTGCACATGAGCCCGTGCCACTCCACCGAAGGACAGCAGAGTCATTTAATCGCCATATACCTCACAGCTCATAACCACAACAAACTACCCCAACCCACTTCATCCGCTGTAGTCACCACGCACAACAAACGCGTAGGCTCAGAAAGTCAATGCCACACGTTGAATTTATCAAAAAGCTTCTCGGGCCCAAGTGCCACGAAAGCTTCAAAAAATTTGCGCAGGAAACCGGCTGTTTTGATAGACGACCTGCTCACTCATCCACTGCTCTCAGCGGGGATTAGATAAACTAGTCATTGTCACAACGCATGACACGAAAGGGAACGGGGCGAGAAATGTCGTTTCTCTGAGGAAATTTTGATGTACTAGAATTTAAGGTTGAAGGATGGAGTCTCGATTTCGGAGTCGGAGTAGGTAGTGTTTTGTGAGTTATAATTCACCTTCAACTTTTTCTGTAGCGGGTCTTGCGGTTGGGATGAGTTAGGCCTGTAAGCAGTGATCCCCGCCGGCTCCACAAGGCTTGTACCAATAGTGGACCTAGAGCTTTAGCTTAGGAGTTAAATATAATAAATAAAAAACAAAATAGCCCTTGAAACTTAACACCACTGTCAATTCATCCTCTATTCCGGCAAACAATGACTCTCGAAAAGTCTGCTTCAGGAGCCAAATTTTGCAGGCAACAAACTCGCGATCAATGTTTTGAAATAAGAGCATTAAGAAGACTTGGATTTACATTACAACACATATCCGACGAACTTGGCTTCACAAGAAGGTAAGTGCAATATGCGTGTGCTTAAGAGACTGAGAATCCTGCACCTCGCAAAGGATGCTCACCTATATTAAGCGCGGAACAAGTTGATAAGCTTGAGGCTTTCGTCCGGGAAAATCCAGTAACTCTATACATTCACAACAATGCACCATGACACAAAGCGTACGTAGCGATTGAGGCGCTGCGTGAAGTTGGAATAACGCCTATTAGATGGCCACCTTGCTCTCCGGACCTGAACCCGATCGAGTCATTGTGGAAAATCTTAAAAAATCAAATTCAGATAAATAGTCTTGAGATAAATGGGGTCAGACTTGTGCGCTCTGCCACGTTGAAAACATTGCTACATGACGCATGGGACTCTATACCTTCTGAGGAGCTATTGTCACTAGTTGGTAGCATGGACGACAGATGTGTAGCAGTGATAAAGGCAAATGGAGGGTACACAAATTATTAGGATGGAGCAGACTAATACTAAACATGTAGAACGGTTTCATTTTAGTTGCGAGCCATACTGAGGGCTTCGATGTATACTTTTGCAATACAGAGCAATTATTTGGAAATAAATGTTTATTTTTGGATAATATCAATTAATTTATTTAAATTTCAATTTTAAATGAGAACCATTGTACCATACCTTTAGAGTTGAAAACCATCCCCATGATTTAGACTTGAAGGGAATATTGTTGGATAGTACCCCTTGCTTGCTTAACTAGACGAAGAACTAGACATGGGCCTGCATGAATATTAAACCAATTAAGGCAATATGTACAGGGATCCAGCCTCAGTCATTTTGACAATTGTACAATAACCATCCATAAGACACTGTAAATAGTACTGATATATACGTACATGATTTACACCCATAACACAGTCCACAGTTTTGTTTTGTTCATTTACGTGCTAGGTACATTGTTTCCCGTCGCGCTCCTTCTGGAGCTTAAGCACAAGTGGGGCCGGGCTGGATCAGGTTAACTACTAGTAAGTACATCTACCTCTTTTTTTTTTTTTGCATCAGATTTTAATTGCGTATGCAGCTATCTAGCTATGACACAATATCGGAAAAAAGTACATCTACCTCGTCCCACCTAAACTACCGGACCACCTCAGACTTCACCCATGCGTTGAACCATGTCAAGCCTAACCGTCCAGAGAACCCTCTTCTGATGCGCCGAGGCGCAAACTCCTCCTCAGCTTCGGCCACCACGCGCCCGAGCCCTCGACATCCTCATTGACTTTGAAATATAATTGCCGTCCAATATCTCATTGTTGCTTTGGCCTTGCACTTTCATATTGTAATGTTGGGTTGTTGTCGTCATTGAGGATTTTTGTAATCCCCTCAGTGTATCTTCCCTTTTCTTCCTCCTTTATACACCTCCCGTTTCCATCATGACTTTTCACATTAGGGCGTGTGTAGGTAGGTTATCTAACGAGTATGGAGGTGGGTCGCAGGCATAGGACCGACTGAGAAATGCTTCGTCGCAAATATATGAGGAGCTTGAGAAATGTCGGATGTTTGAATACGACCCCCAGACAGACCTTGGTCCATCTGTGAATCATATGTTGGTAGTGATGAGATTTTGCTCGACTTTCTTGCGATTGTGAAATCTCTGTCGACTGGTTTTTCGACCAAAATACCAAGTACAACTCCTTCAAGCCGAAAATCCATCAAATAAAATTCATCCCATCCTTGTTTGTGACTGAATCTTGGCTCTGGGAGAATATTTCACTCCTAGGTTTGTAGAGGACACCACTGACTGGTGTTCAGCCTTCGTCCTCCACACAGTCCACAGTCACGTAACCAGAGTAACATATTCTGTACTTGGTTGTACCAGTAACACTGAGGGTACTGGTAAGTAGTTGAGACAGTTATTGCTCGGGACTCACAATACCAGATTCACGGGGTGATCAATATCGAAGTCTAAGATAAGCAGAAGGTTGTCTAGGATTTCTTCTAAGGACTACCATGCTCTATATACATCATACGCTATTGCTCTGAGTGGCAATCCGGTCTTACCTAACTAGTGGTAAGACCACGCTGGTACCTCGTCTCCAGCTCCCGATTATCTACACCTTCAGGATCCACAACACTCAGCTCTTAGCTCTGATCGTAATAACAGTCATGCTGGCGCTACATAATCCTTGTCTCATATACTAACACTAATGTTTTAGACATGGGTGCACTCATAGTAGTGTAACAGCACGGCATTCTGCCATGTCATTACATATATCAGGTGACCAGGAAGGTATGGTGGGTGAGGAACCAATGTGTGGGAGGAGATAAGATAAGGTCACGCAACCCTGGGAAGCGAGAGCGCACACACAAAAGCTCGCCGATTCTATTATCATTACACTTTCTTTCTTTCTTCTTTGTCTTAGTATTCGCTCAATAGATTGAATATATATTTATACAAGCTGTACTCTCACTTGTGCTTATTCTACGCCGTGACATAATACTAAGACCACCGAAACCACTCAACGCGACCTCTGTATGGAGGTAAAATACTTATTGCAGACTCGGTGGCGTGGACAGCTAATACCTCACACCATCCGGACAGTCATTACCCATTCGCCTCAGGGAAGAGACAAGAGTATCAGCCTTGAATAGATTACAAGATCGCTTTATTCATTATTGGAGATACACCACAAAATTCTTTACAACCAACCCCCACTGTTGTCAAAAACCACTTGTCACCCTCTCTAAAATCGGCCAAGAAATCGCACTCAAAAGTATGTCGGCCCCCACCACCTCTAGAGTTGGTAAGCAAAGAGCTGAAGCGGAGGATTACGAGAGCTGGCCCAGAGGAGATTTCAAGAAATCGGTCTTCGCAACTTGTGCACCGGGAGATGAGGAGAAACACCACACTGTGCCGGAACTCCCATGGAACAAGCTTATCACCAAAGAAGTACTAAAAAATGAGTACGAGAAACGTCTTGCTGCGCGCGCTGCCGAAAACAAAAGTGAGACAGCAAAAGAATCTAATGAAAATATACTCAGAATTATGTGTGTCGAACTCGCCGAGTGATCCAATGCTATTAGCGAATATTGTGAAAAGGCACACAAGGAAAAGGAAGAAGCAGAGAATCTTGCACAAAAGTGGGCCATTGAATCAAACCGCTGGAAAGATGCTTACGCAGAACGTTCCCTCAAGGATGCAGAGTGTAAAAAAGATTCTACTACGTCCGTATCGGAAGATGGTGCAACAGAATCGCAGAAGAAGAAATATGATACCAAAAGCGAGCGCCAAAAGTCTATGTTTCGTTCTCGGCATCGCCAAAAGATCACCGATCCTCCGGTTTTCAAAGGTACCGACAACCCTTCCATCGAAGATTGGGCCTTCGCCGTGGACAGCAAGTTGGAAGGCGATGCATTGTACTTCGACAACGAAAGGCACAAGATTTCATACCTCCTGGAATTTGTTGATGGTGACGCGCGAAAATTCTTGAAGCCTTACCTCAAGCCAGAGAGTGTTAATTACATCACCGAAACTGAAGCTATCGTCGATATCCTACGAGGAGCATACGATAAAACCGATGAGCAAAAGCGTTCCGAAGCTCGTGCCAATTTCAAGAAACTTTACCAAAAGGACGATGCTTTCTCTGCGTTCTTCTCCAAGTTCTTGACCTACGCTTCTGAATTACAACTTCGCGACCAAGATTGGATGGATGAACTCCGGGAGAAAATAAATCCCGAATTACAGCGTGCCATTCTTGGTGCAACCTTTGATAACACTTTCGAGATGTCAAAACATTGTCTCAAGGTTGAGCCCCAATTGGTACTGCTGCAGCGAACTACGAACGCCCAATTGCGATACGAGCAACGAAAGGAAAAGATCAAGAATCCTATTACTCCGCCCGAAGAGATTCCTCTCCCTCGCCACAGTGTACCTCCTATGCCTGTTCGAACCTCTGGTAAGTGCTTTCGATGTGGTAAGTTAGGCCATTTCGCTGATGCCTGTCCCGCGGCGAAGGTCAAAGAAGTCGATACAGATCCGAAGGAAACGAAAATAGAGGAGCAAGGTGAATCATCTGGATCAGAACTCTTCACAGATTCTGATGAGGGAAAAGATTCGCTCTAGGAGAAGTCGCCTCCCTAGAGCAGCATGGATATCAAGCGAGCGGTATTGATTTGGAGAAGTTGTTTGGCGGAAAGCCTCTGGTTATGGAATGTACCATAGAAACTAGAAATAAATCTCAACTCCCAATCACTGCTCTCGTAGATATCGGCGCAAATGGATATGCCTTCGCTGATCGTAAGCAATTGCGCGATTGGCATCGTAAAAGTAAAGTCAAGATGACGCGATATACACTTAAACATCCACTCGCTGTCCGAGGCTTCGATAGTGGAGCATCTCGACCCCTACGCCACGCCTATCTCATGACACTCACGATAGATTCCCACCGAATTAGCATGCCATTCTTTGCCACTTCATTAGGCAACAGGAACAACGTTATTTTGGGAAGACAATGGTTGGCATACCATCAGATACTTCCGGATTGCGCTACTCACAGATTGTGGTGGCCAGAAGATCGTAACGACCACCAATGGGATGCTATGTAACGGCACGGCATTCTGCCATGTCATTACATATATCAGGTGACCAGGAAGGTATGGTGGGTGAGGAACCAATGTGTGGGAGTAGATAAGATAAGGTCACGCAACCCTGGGAAGCGAGAGGGCACACACAAAAGCTCGCCGATTCTATTATCATTACACTTTCTTTCTTTCTTCTTTGTCTTAGTATTCGCTCAATAGATTGAATATATAGTTATACAAGCTGTACTCTCACTTGTGCTTATTCTAAGCCGTGACATGCTACACGTCGTGATCGACTGATTGAAATACCTCCTTTGAACATCAACACAACTACTAGTTCGAAACCTTCGACAAATCCACCATTTGTACCTAAACAGATACTCCGACGCCCTACTATAGAGACCGAAGCAGCACATACAGTGCATTACCCACCAAAACCTACTTTGCAAGAGCGACAGGAAATCTATGAAAAGGAAAGAGAAAAGCTGGGGATAGAAGAGATTAATGTGCCAACAATTTCCGCAATCGACTTTGACGCAATAGAAAAGGACGATCAATGCTGGTATGTAGGAATACAAGCAGGAGAAGATGAACAAGACGTGGCTGAGCTGGCTCAACTCACCGAAAAGGAAGAAAGGGAAGAATTGTTAAACCAACTACCCTCGGAATACCATGACTTGGCGCACGTGTTCTCCAGACGAGAAGCAAACAAACTGTCGCCACATCGGGAATTGGACCACAAGATCCACTTGGACAGCGAGCCGGAAATGAAACAAGCTCCGCTATACAAGATGAATCAGAAAGAACTGGATACGGTCCATGCGTACATCGAGGAGAAGCTGGTTAATGGATTCATCGAGCCCAGCGATTCTTCTTTCAATTCTCCGGTTCTATTTGTCAAAAAGAAGAACGGTGATCTCCGATTCTGCGTCGACTACCGCAAACTCAACAATCATTCACGCAAGGATCGTTACCCTCTGCCACTCATTGGAGAAACATTGGCCAAAGTAGCTGGCTCCAAGAAATTCACCATTCTCGATGTGATCCACGCTTTTAACCGCATTCGTATGGATCCGGATTCCGAGCGTTGGACCACCTTCCGTACCAGATTTGGACAGTTCCGCTACCGAGTATTGTCTTTTGGTCTCACCGGCGGCCCTGCCACATTCCAAAGATACATCAACGCTGTCCTCAGCGATCTACTAGCCAAATTCGCAGCCGCCTACATGGATGATGTGACGGTTCACTCTATAGATCCCTCGAAGCACACGGCTGAAGTGCGGGAAGTACTACAACGCTTGGACAAAGCAGGACTACAAGTGGACATCAAGAAATGTCGTTTTGCGCAAGAATCTGTCAAATTCTTAGGTTTTATTGTCAACACAACTAGTATTCTCCCCGATCCAAAAAAGTTGGAAAGCATACGTCCTTGGGAACGACCCAGCAGTAAAACAGGTGTGCAGTCGTTCCTTGGATTCTGTAACTACTATCGGAACTTTATCGAAAACTTTTCGCGCATGGCCAAGCCCTTGTACAATCTCACAGCTACCCAGAAAGGACAGCTGTTCGAATGGTCGGAGCAAGCAGAAGAGGCCTTTCTCTCTCTGAAAGAAAAGCTCGTGAGTCTGCCAATCTTTTTGTATTTCGAGCAGAGGAGACCGACGCGTTTGGAAACAGATTGCTCAGACTTGGCAACAGGCGGAGTGCTCAGCCAATTGCACGACGATGGTGTGTGGCATCCAATTGCATTTCATTCGAAGACACTGAGCGACCCAGAAAGACATTACGAGATACATGACAAGGAACTTCTGGCTATTATTCAATGTTTGAAGGAATGGCGTGCGGAAATCACCAGCCTTGTGGATCCGTTTTTAATACTGACGGACCATCGCGTTCTCGAATACTTTGGTCAGAAGCAGCTTCTCAATGATAGACAGGTCCGCTGGATAGAAACGTTGTCACAATTCCATTTCACATTGCAATACCGGCCTGGAAAAGAGAATGTTTTGGCTGACGCATTGTCTCGGAAAAAAGAACTCACTCCCACGCAGAAAGCCGCTAAAGATCGAGAGCGCACCAGAATTGTATTCCCTCCAGAAAATTCAGTCCCAAGCCACAGTAAAAATATGTAGGCTCCCATCAATGTAGAAATGGATGTGCTCGACGAAATATTTTCGGCGAACAGGGAAGATCTCGAACTCGATGACTTGCGCCAGCAAGCTAGAGAAAAGGAAATGCCTTATACTTTGGAACCAAATGGCTTGCTTCTACACAAAGGACGATTAGTGGTCCCAATGAAAAACAACCTCCGTGTCCGGTTGTTACGTATGATCCATGAATCTACATCGACAGCTCATGCAGGAAGAAACAAGATGAGGAAGTTGGTTGGTGCACAATACTGGTGGCCCAAATGTAGTGGAGACATCGAGAGATACGTGCAGAATTGCCACGTATGCAGGCGATCGCACAATCCTCGGGATAAGACGCCAGGATTGCTGCAACCGTTGCCCATACCCGAACGTACATGGGATGATATCTCCATGGATTTCCACGAAGTAGGAGTACCGGACAAGAGAGGATTCAATAACATATGGGTAGCAGTAGACCGGTTGTCGAAACGACCAATATCCATACCCACAACCAAAAACGCGACCGCGAAAACTGCTGCTGACTTGTTTTACCGATACGTATGGCGTTTCCGAGGCTGCCCCAAGACAATAACCAGCGATCGAGGCCCGCAATTTATATCGGATTTCATGGACGAGCTATCCAAGTTGGCGCGGTTGAAACTCAAATTATCCACTGTTGAACATCCTCAAACAGACGGGCAAACGGAAATCATTAACCAAATCATGGACCAACGACTGCGACCATTTGTTAGTTTCCACCAAGATGATTGGGCAGAATTGCTACCCGCTTTAGACGCAGCAGCAGCAGCCATGCCCAACGAATCCACAGGATTATCGCCATCGATGATTGACTACGGCTACGAACCACGTCTAGAGTTTGATTGGAACCAACGTGTCAAACCACGGACTGCGCGAGAATCATTGAACCGCGACGAGGCAGCAGCCTGGGTCAAGCGAGTGTAAAATGCGGTCAAGTGGGCCCGGGAAAACATGGCACGCGCGCAAGAGCGCCAGCGAACTCAGGCAAATAAGCATCGACGGGAGGTAGATTTCGACGTGGGAGATAAGGTTTACATCCGTCGAGGCGCGTGGAGAACCACAAGACCTTCAGACAAATTGGACAACCCAATAGTAGGACCATACCCAATAATTTCCAAGGAGGGACATTCTTTCCGAGTCCAATTGCCAGCATCCTGGAAAATTCATCCGGTGTTCTCGCCAGACCGCTTGCGCAAAGACCCCGACAACCCATTGCCCGGACAAGCCAATCCAGAACCACCCGCTGAAGAAATTAATGGCGAGTTAGAATGGTAAATCGAATGCACACTTGACGCTCGCTTATATCGCCGCCGTCTACAGCACAAGTGAGGTTTCTGGGCGCGCGTTGGTTAGTTAGTAAATGGCGGGGTGTGGGTGTAAGAACGAAATATTGTCACGTGGTGTCTCGTGGCTCCTAACTACAACGGATCTTGCGTAGAGCTTGAGACTAATACGTCAATTCTATTTCCCCCAAATGTAGGATATCTATGCGCCTATATACATCAATACTCTGTTACCCCTCAGCTCCAGTGCGATCTGATCTTGTGAGATCATAATGGCTCTAGGATTTTGTCTATGCGCCGTACATCTAAAATCTGATCAAAACGTGATAATGTAGATCTTTTCAGGATCCACAATACTCCCTTTCCCATACCTGAGCTGTCCTCAGCTCACAAAAAATATACTTGCATCGCCATATATAGATAAAATATTTACAGTCTAACGGCAGATACTTATGACCTGATCCAACCTTGAACTAGTAATTTCTGGCTGCAATAGCGTAGGCTTCTCACCAGATTTCCTTGTCGAAATTTCGCTGGTAATAATTTTGTACTATTTTACTTATGGGCTGATTTGCATCCTCTAGCAGATATCAACGAGTGTATATTTCCGTACTGATATCTTGGTATTGCCAACGGACTATTGTTGAATTATTCAAATTATTCCTTCATTGTCGTATTCGCGATTTCCAGTCGCCTAGTTAATCTGTCTAATTGGGAGGCTTTTTTTTATTTTAGGTATGAAAGGTTCTAGTCACGAATAGCCATCATATTGGAGGCTTAAGATCTTAGGGTTGTTGTGGCGTGTAATTTTATTTGCTCAGTGGCTCGGTCGGTTTTCTTCTCGTAGGTTTGGTTCCTAAGTGTGTTGCGGTATGCCACCACTTCTTCTGGAAGTTACATCTTGAATATGGGCAATGGAGACTTTGTCTGGATGGAAAAGCTTTCGCTTGTGTGCCATCACTGTATATAGAAGTGCCCTACCAGGGGAATTAATGAAACCGTCTAGAAGGTCCTGCCCATAATCTCTTTGAACACATTATCACTTGTCTTACTTTGCCATCGCTTTGAGGCTTTCTAGGAATTGAGTGGGTAGACCTTGATTCCTTTTTTTTTTTTTTTTGTTTTTGTTTTGAAGCTATATAATGTAATTTTCCGTGGTGGCTTTAAAGAAGTCTAGAATTTGTTTTTTTTTTTATTCGTCTGTCTGCATTGTAGATAGCTTGCTTAGGTCATGTGAAACTCTTAGAATGAAAAATGAAAAATGAAAAAAACGTGCATAAATTTAATCCGTGTTCGGTAAGGTTAGAGGAAAGAGGAATTAAAATTGCACGGAGATATTGAGGAGTGTAGTCCTGGATAGTAGTATCATCTAAAAGATAGGCGACAACTAGAAGGAATGTTTAGAGGACGTTTTCCATAAAAGATTGGAAAATAGCTGGATCACTATAAAGTTGCTTATTATTATTATTTTTTTTTTTTAATTACCGGAAGTTGTCGTTGGCTTGCGGGGTCGGGGTAAGATTCTCTAGGAATACGAGAAGCTTTTGAACTAGTGAGGGACTTTCAGGAAAATTTCAGTTGGAAAGCTATCAAGAAAAGATGGTGTATTGTCTCATTTTTATTGAGAGATTAAAGTGACGTTTAATTTTTTATTTAATTTTGAAATAATTCGATTTCTTTAGTTAATACTGAGTTAAAGAATATAAAAATATAACTAAAGCGATAGCTATGGTGGAAGATGGGTTTAACAGTGAATGATTAAACGAGTGCGAAAATGTTATTTTTTAGATTGTTGTGGCTTTCCTGCAGTAGTTATAAGCAGAAGCCCTGTATTTTTTTTTAATTATTTTTTTTTTATAAGCTGAAGTAATAGTTGCGATTTTGTGTCCATATAGCAAAGAAGTTGTTATCTTCTCCTTTCGTAGTGGTAAGGCGAGAGTAGATAGCTCTAGTATTATGAAGGACTTTAATTCGCTTCATGGCCTTAGCTATAATTTCGAGAAGACTTAGCCATGTAATAGAAGAGTTTCTCTGGCCCTCAACACGAGTGTGGAGGAATCCTTCTTTTAGATCCAGCCACCGCGGTTGTGACTGATACCAGTATGAGACTAGAGAATCCCTAAGGGCTGGTTGGAATTCCGCAATCTTTGGAGGCATTGGAGAATGGGCTTTGTCGAGAAAATATTTTGGCAGAAGAGTCACTTTGTCTTTAATACAGGTGCATGCATCGTGTGTTAAATTGTTGAGCGAATAGACCTGCGGCCGGATCTCCTTGGCAAATTGATCCTCGCGTGACATTGCGAAGGAATCAGTTTCGGGATTGATTAGAGGTGTGGTATCTTCCTCTGGAGTTTTAAAATATGGTCCCGCAATTACTTCCAACTCATTGTCTGGAACAACTGGTGTAGAAACAATTTCGGCGAGCGAGGACTTTGTAATCTGACTATTAGGGTTAGAGGCAGCTTGTTCCCGTGGACTCCCCTTTATTGTTGACAAGATGTCGATTGACAATAATTCGACGCGGTCCATTTTACTCTTTACTTGATCCATTACTCTATCCAATCGCTCCGTTTGAGCGCTTGTTCTATTTGCCAACTCCGCGAGATAGTAAGAGAATAGCTCAGTTTGTGCTTTCTGTAACCTTTCATGTTCATCTAACTTGAGCTTGTCTTTTTCGGTAAAACTTTTCTCAAACATAGTAACAATTGAATCTTGGCAATTCTTTACCAGAATCTTATTTTAAACTTAAAAATGAGGTTTACTCTTCAAAAATATATTTTTGAGGTTTCTGGGCGCGCGTTGGTTAGTTAGTAAATGGCGGGGTGTGGGTGTAAGAACGAAATATTGTCACGTGGTGTCTCGTGGCTCCTAACTACAACGGATCTTGCGTAGAGCTTGAGACTAATACGTCAATTCTATTTCCCCCAAATGTAGGATATCTATGCGCCTATATACATCAATACTCTGTTACCCCTCAGCTCCAGTGCGATCTGATCGTGTGAGATCATAATGGCTCTAGGATTTTGTCTATGCGCCGTACATCTAAAATCTGATCAACACGTGATATTGTAGATCTTTTCAGGATCCACAACCATACACCCCTGGAATATAGGCGTTAGCCGCGAGTGGTGAGATACCTCGCGGCGAATATGGCGTAGCATCGAGAGTGCAGGCGCTGAAATAGGGTATTGAGCTGCAATTATGGGGCCAGTACTGCGATTGGCAAGCAGATGGTATACACGAGGGGAGGAGCAGCGATGGCCGCTCATGAACCATGAATTTATGAGCGTTGGATTAGCAGTATTATTTCTGTGGATAGTTAATCACGAGATGGAACTTAGGCCATGACATGGGTTATGGTGATGTATATAGAATAGCATATGTTTGCTCCTCTGACAATATCGAAATCAGTTGAACACATCCTACACGAACTGCTATCAGGCACAATGAGTGACAAGTAACCATTTTCCCATATGACCCATAATCTTAACAGTAACCCATTATTCCTCACTTGTGTGAAGCTTCCCAATCGCATTTGTTGTGAATATTGCGAACGTGATTTGGAGATTTCTATTTACGACAGATACAAGGTCTATGACAGATACCTTGATAGGGGCGGTAAACCACCACGTATCATGATGGTAGTATCTTGGAGGTTTGGGGACTAATTAGTTTAGCCTGATATCTCAGATGAATGTATATCACACCACTTAACAGCTCGTGCTGGTAATGGGGAGGAGAGAGTTGTAGAATTTTATATTGATTGATTTGCACGATTCCCTTCTGCTACTAAGGCAATTTTATTGTGATACATAGAACATACCGACTCTAACAACACCTGACCGGTATGAGGTGGAGTCATCTATGCTCGGGTGAAGCAGCTAGGTCAAAGAGGGTGGAGCAAGTTATTTGTTATGCACATAAATTTTAGAATAAATTTGGAGAAGTGGTAATTGCCAAGATTACTAAATACAGAGGTATTGATGAGAAGCACAAGAAAGCTCACTCGTCCAACTTATTGCGACTAAGTGTGACGGCCTGTGAGCCGATAATTCCTGTAGCCTTCGATGGCTATTGAAGGCAACCTTCATGTTCTATCACTCCTAGGATTCTCAGCTAACTAAAATGGGTACGAAATTGCCACTGAGACTACGTAAAGGTTAATTCTTCACCTTCCAGTGGTGCCGGTTTAATCGCTCAGTATGCTCTGCATATCTGGGATAGCCAAGAAGAATCGCATTCGAATCGCATTCGAATCGCATTCGAATCGAAGTCGAAAGCAACCTCAAGCTTATTTCCATTGATGACCACTCGATAATGCCTTTCTTACCATTCTCAGTTGAGTCCTCAACCTCTTTCCAACCACGCATCATCTCGCCTCAACAACCAATAAAGAAGTTGTTACAGTTGCAAACAGAAGCTTGATCCATTAATAAACGGCCATCACTCACTACAAATTTACGACGCTATGTATACCCGCAAGGAGGAAATTAAGTCATAATATACAAAGTTCGGGTCATGGTTTATGGGGGATTGATGCTCTAATGGGGCTCTACATCTTGAGGAAGGATAGGCGGCTGAGATGTGGCGCGAGAGGGGGAATAGGTCTCTGAAGACCATGCTGGGACTGACATTTTCGAGGGGTTTTCAACTTTGGAACGTTTGTGGGCGCCAAGATTGAGATTTCGGAGGGCAAGATTTAAAACCTGTACCCGGTGCCCTCTACGAACCTGGGAGTGAAATATTCTCCCAGAGCCAAGTTCAGTCAAATTTCGCAATACCGAACAAGTTGGCCCGTGATATTAAGGAAATAATGACCCCTCTGTCATTGAGGTTGTAGAGCGCATTCATTCAAGTAACTACAGAGGTGAAACTAAGTACAGAATTTGTAGTCACGTGTGTACCAACACTGTGGCCTAATTGATAGCCCCAATTATTCTAAATTCTAACACATGAGGCAATAATTCAAAATTCTCCTCCACCTCAAATTTTCGCTCCCAACGAGTTCGACTCCTACCCAAGTCTCATCAAGTCTACAAGTGCGACTTAGTACATCCTCGTTCCAATGACCACTCCTCTCATCAACTATTTTCTGGCCTCAGCTAGCCACCAAATACACGCCCACGCCGATATTTACACCCGACGAAGGAAGCAAAGCGTGGCGCACAAATCTGGGAGACAGTTCTTTGAGATGTTTGTTGTTTTTTTTTTTTTTATTATTATATTAAAGTCCTAAGCTAAAGCTCTAGGTCCACTATCGGTACAAGCCTTGTGGAGCCGGCGGGGATCACTGATTACAGGCCTAACTCATCCCAACCGCAAGACCCGCTACAGAAAAAGTTGAAGGTAAATTATAACTCACAAAACACTACCTACTCCGACTCCGAAATCGAGACTCCATCCTTCAACCTTAAATTCTAGTACATCAAAATTTCCTCAGAGAAACGACATTTCTCGCCCCGTTCCCTTTCGTGTCATGCGTTGTGACAATGACTAGTTTATCTGATCCCCGCTGAGAGCAGTGGATGAGTAAGCAGGTCGTCTATCAAAACAGCCGGTTTCCTGCGCAAATTTTTTGAAGCTTTCGTGGCACTTGGGCCCGAGAAGCTTTTTGATAAATTCAACGTGTGGCATTGACTTTCTGAGCCTACGCGTTTGTTGTGCGTGGTGACTACAGCGGATAAAGTGGGTTGGGGTAGTTTCCTTCCCGCAAGAGCACTCCATAGGAGCGCGTAGTTTGTTAAAACAGCGATGGTATGCCGCAAAATTGCCGTGACCCGTTCGTGCTGCAATTAGTGCCCGGAGGAGGTGCCTAGAGAGAGACAGTTCCGGTGGTTTACGTCTCCGCACCTGTAAGTTGAGTTGGCGGTATTTAGGCGGACAGGCCTCTTCCCACCAATTGTCCAGCAATCTCTGCCGTCTGCGATTCATGAGGCCTCGAAGATGTGCCAGAGTACTGGATCCTGCTTGCGTATCCGGCTAGGCAGTTCTCGAAGTGCTGCACGGGCCATGGCGTCTGCTCTTCATTTCCTTGGATTCCTGCATGCCTTGGAACCCACTTCACTGATATTTCTGCTTTGTTGGATGACACACGGAATTTGCGTATATCTTCAAGGCTAGTAAGGGACGAGCCTGTCGTTAGTGCGCTTACAGCCTGCTGACTGTCAAGAAACACGTGTATTCTCCTAAAACCTCCACCTTTCCTGAAATTCTCGTTCTCCAGGAACTCCAGTGCAGCCTCCAGAGCATTCCTTGCTCCCATTATTTCTGCATCAGCACCTCTCCCCCGTGCTTGACGCCGCTTCCTTTGCCAATAAGTTTCCCATCCTTCCTCAGAACGAAACCCCAGGCGGAGCGTCCATGTCCTTCCGATGAACCATCCGAGTATGCGCAAATGTCCGTTCCTGGCACGTCGCTAATCCATCGGACGCAATCTTCGCGTTCTGTCGGCTTTGAGACTGATTTCCTAGGGTAAACCACAGGCATCAGACTTTCGGGGGCTTCTGCTTCCGGAAGCTCTCGGTAGGCACGCTGTAGCCGTGACATCTGGATCTCTGGTCTGGCTGAGGTCTTGGCGGTCTTTTTGTATTTCCGAGTGCCGACATTCGGGTACACGGAAGCGCGGGTCCTCAAAGGGTGTCGGTCGTCAAGGGTCTTAAGCCTTGCTGAAAGCCGGAGACGGTTTCCCTCAAGTATGACCTTCGCCGGCGGGATTCCTCCTTCTCTGTGAAGAACTACATTTGGTGTTGTCCTCATCACTGGAAGTGCAGCCCGTAATCCCATCAGATTAGCTCGGTCAATCATGCTGCACAGGTTGGAGGTAGATGACGTGACCATTCCTCGTATCGTTGGGCGTTTGGACCCTGGCCACCAGACATCAGATCCAAAAGTTGCTAGCGAGACAACGCACATGTCTACTGCCTTAGTCAATGGCCCAGGAGCTGCTCCTCGAAAGGTAGAGTTGAAGCGGCGCATATGCTGGGCAACTTTTACCGCTTTACCGCACCATGTAGTTACATGGTGTTTAAAATTGAGTCGTGGATCCAGATTCACGCCTAGCCAGCAAATGTTTTCCGCAGGCTCGATAAGGGTTCCGTTCACGTGGACACCAACTGCTTCCTCTCGACGTCGTCCCGGAAATTGAATAACTTCGGATTTTTCCGTGTCAAAGTCGACGGCATTATTCCGCGCCCATTCGAGAAGATGATCTGTCTCTCCTTGTACAGCAGTGGCAGATTCAGCAATAGTGCGTCCGAACCCTAGAATACCGATGTTGTCGGCGTAGCTAAACCTCAGTCCCGGGGTACCACTTTTCATTGGCTCCGCCATATACAGAAGGAAAAGTAATGGCGAAATTGGTGATCCCTGTGAGACTCCACAGATGAGCTCTCTCTGGGTGGTGACTCCGCCGGAGAACCGCACTTGTACCTTCCGATGTGTGAGGAATCAAGTCGTCCACCGGAGTATTGAGTCTGGCCATCCCTGGGCTTGCATGCGCCTAACCAAGCGATTGTGGAGCACTGCATCGAAAGCTCCTTGGACGTCTAGAGTTACGAAAGTTGAAGCCCATCCTTGGGAGCGTGCTTCTTCAACGTCATGGACTACGCAGGAAACCAGGTCCGTTGCCGATCGCTTCGGGAGCGCACCGAATTGTTGATGGCCAACCACATCACAGGTGATTGCTAGGCGCCATTCGCTTGGCAAGAAGCCTTTCCAACCCTTTACCATACACAAGAGGAGGGCTATAGGTCTGCAGCCTTTGATCGTGCTTGGGTCCCTATTAGGCTTTTCCAGTAGTACCACTTCCGCTAGCTTGAAGCAAGATGGATGAGTGCCCAGTCGTATACAGGCTCTAAAGAGCTGCAAAATACACGGTCCGATCGTCTTCCAGCAAGCTTCGAGGAGCTCGACCGTAACTCCGTCTGCCCCAGGTGCTGTCTTCCCACAGCCGATTGTGCAATTGCGCACTTCTTCATCTGAGATTTCACCTTCCCAAGGTATTCGATTATCGCTTGGAGTGTTGCATGGCGGAAGGTCGTCCGATTGTTGGTGGCGTGCAAGAAGGGCGTCTCGGAGAATAGTAGCTCGCTCTAACGGGTCCGTGATGAACTTTCTGTTGTGATTGAGTGGCGGAGGTGCTTTGGCCTGTCTATGGTTTACCGAATGCATCAGCTTGAAGATATCGGACGGTGATGTCATTGCTTCCACTTGGCTTGTCTGGTATTTTTACTTGGCGGCTGTAATGGTCGCACGGAGCTTCTTTGCGCAAGTGGCCCGCTGTGTCGGTGTCGTTGCGGCTCGGTATTCTGCGTATGCGGATTTGCACATAGGAGTCCACCACGGCGCAGATTTGCCGCTTTCTTTTCTGGCTCGGGTTCCTGTCGCTTTGATGGCCTCCGAGAGATGGAAGCAGATCTCTTGGGCATACTCATCCACTTTCTCTTTTGTACTCAAGTCTAACGGCGGGTGTACCCATTTTGCAACGGCACGCGCAAAATTGGGCAGATTTTTCTTGAGCACTCTGATCTTTGGTGGAGCCGGGTTCCCGATGAAGGTTGCAGAAGGTATGATTCCACGGATCGGAAGATGGTCGCTGGTTATACATTCCTCCCTATCGACCCAAGCACGGGCTCCAGATATGTTGGTCCAAGCGAGATCAAGAGTGTTGCCAGCTTTTTGAGTCGGCTCTCCAATTATCAGACAAGAGAGGTTGTGGTCTTCCGCCCACCTCTCTATCTCATCACCCTGTCCATAAGGCCGAGTTGCTCCAGGTTGCCATGCAGCATGCGGTGAGTTGAAGTCCCCGGCTGCAATGGACCTCGCAGACGGTTTCCAGTCAACAAGCGTGAGGACTGCAGTCGGGTTGTTAGGGGCCTTATACACGTTGAGAATTGTGATTCCATTGACCAGTACCCAGCAGTAGTCCCCAGTCAGCCTGTTGCAAGGGAAAATCTGCTCTGCCGATATCACCTTTTCGTTTTTCCGAGTGTAGGTCACCGCCCTCGGTCTGACATCCACACCTCCGTACGGTGTATGACAGAGGTAACCCGGATGTGACTTGGTTTCGTTCGTTTGCTTGGTCCAACAAGGTTCTTGAATTAGCACAACATCCACGCCTAGCTCGTAAGCCCTAGAGAGCGCAATGTTGTGGGTTGCGCCACCCCTGCCTTCGTATTTTGACATAAAACTTAGTGTAGGAGGTGGGCGGGAAGGGGCCCGTAGGGCGCCCTTCACAAAGCTTCTTCAAGGTTCAAGGCCCCAAAGCCCGAACCCTCAGCCATTGCTGTGTCTGTCGAAAGGTTATCCGTAACAGCAGCAGGAGAAGTTGGTCTTGTCAATCTGACGGCAGCTGTAGCAGCCTCAGCGACCTTGGTGGCAGCTTTTGCTCGAGCGACGGCCTGGTACTCGCGTTGGCCAGCTTGGCGGATCGGCACAAGTTGCTCCCTGGTAGCTGGGCCAGACCTGTTGGGACGAGCAAGACAGTCTCGACTGCCAGATTGATGGGGGCCTCCGCAGTTTCGACATTTAGAGGCTGCTTTACACTCGAATGCCGAGTGCATGGTGGATCCGCAGTTCCAGCAGGCTGGCGCGCGAGAACACCCACGGGTGGCGTGGAAACCGAGACATCGCCTACATTGCTGTATGGGAGGGCGGTTTCGTTGGATGGTTGCGATTCCTGAGTCGTCGAAGAGTCGGAATCCAGGCTTTGGGCTAGCGTTCCTGGGAAACAAGGCCGCCCAGGATCTGTAGGGAGCGCCGAGCTTAGTTTTTCCGTGTATCCTTACTCGGTCTGGAGTGCAGCTGGTTACTCTAAGGATTTCGGCGGCCACCATTTCGGCAGTGACTTCGACTCTTCCTTCTAAGCCGAACACGGCGACTGGAACCGTTGCGATCCGGAGGGAAACTAGATCACTTGGTGGTTCTAGTTTTGCCTCCACTTATGTGAAGGTGCTGGAGGCCTCCAGCAGTCGAGTTTTTGCATCCGTGTTTTTGGCACGGATGGCAAAGCCAGTGGGAACGCGTTGCACCTGGTCGACATCAGCAGGGGTGCAATGTGTTTGTTTAGCGACGGCTTCGCGAACGCCAGCTGGAGAGAGCTGTCTCCACTCGTGGTTTGCATCCAGACGCAGAAAGATTCTGTCATGTTTCGATGCTGTTGTTGATGCTGCCGGCTTCTTCTCTGGTTTCCTGGCAGATGGGGCAGCCGAAACCGAGGTGATGTTTGCAGGGGCTTGTGCGCCTGACTTTTGATGTCCCGCTCTGGTGACAGTAGCCCAGGTGCTTCTGAGCGGGAGAGGTGCTGTAGCCTTTGTTATATTCCGAGGAACAGCTACTGGGGTGGCGGTCGCGGGGGGAGTTGCGACAATTGGTCGTTTGGGCAGGACTGGCGGAGCGGTGCTCGGCCCGGCCGCCACGAATTGCGCGATGGCTGCCTTTAGGTAGACTTTGATGGAGTCTACAAAAATTTTATTTTCACCGGTAGAGAGCGGTGAAAGGGCTGTCTCGACACTGCTAATCGCTGTCGAGCATATATGGAATTGCGCCGCTTTTTGCCTTGCCCTGCGCTCCTCCGCTTCGATCGCTGCCAGCAATTCTGGGGGAAATATTTTTTCTCTGCCTGCTGCTTCTTGTGCTGTAGGCGGTTGATCCAGCGAAGAGTTTTGGGCTCCTGCTGCCTTGGTTGTGGGTATGTCGGCCTCTTTCGTGGGCCTCACTTCTACCGGTCGCGGTAATGCTGGAACCGTAGCGCGCTTCTCGGGTGCGACGACGGTTTTTATGTTGGATTCGGCAGGCTTTAAGACTATAACCGCGTCTTCTTGCCTGGAGGAAGCCCATCTTGAATCTGCGAGGGTTTTTAACTTCTCGACCTCCGCATCCACCATGTCAACTTCGGGGACATCGTTCTCCTTAGCTAGGAGAGCAGCCGCGATGGCGTTCATATTCTGAATGTTGGACTCGAGTCCTCGTCTGGTTAGCATGTTCCTCGCGTGGTTTTGGATAACGGGAGTCCATAGGTACGGTTTGTTGACGCGATCTTTGGCAGTGCCACTGATCGCGTTTTTGTGCGTTTTACGCGTCGGAGGCATTTGAAAAGGCCACCGATGGCAAACAATTATAATTCGATATGTGGATCAATAGGTGAGACGGGTGGAAGGGTGGAAATGGGCAAATTGAGGGTTCTCGAATTGTTTGTTTGTTCATTAACGTGCTAGGTAAAGTAACTCCCGTCGCACTCCTACTGGAGCTTGAGCAAGAGTGGGTGTTGGTACAACGGGTTCACCTGGTTTAATGCCTTAATAGTGCTAAAAAACAAGTGGTATATTCTGTCTATCTCTCTTCTGTATCCCTCCTCAAGCATTAATATCTAAAGTACAAAATGAAGCTTAGCGCCATGATTATATCACGTGAGGCGCTGACCAATACTTTTGGAAGTAAATGTTTAATACAAGCCCTTTATCCCTACGCCATTCACCTGTGAACCGACAGTGGGGTCGGGCCGGATCAGGTTAACTACCGTGAAGTACAAATGCCTCGTCCCACCTAAATGACCGGAACCTTGCCAATCCCCAGCTAAGTGTTGAATCATGGTGGGTCTAGCAGCCCAGAATAAAAACAAACGAAAACTTTCACGCGAAAAACCACATTACAAAAGGAAAATGTTCAAAACCAAACTCCCTTCCTACATTCTGCCTCGGCCACCACGCACCCGAGCCTCGGTTTGGATCCCTCTTACTATGCCAATCCATCAAGGCTATAGATCTATGACTTCTCCTTCGCAGGTATCCCCGCCATCTCCCAACTTTTCACCGCGTATATTCCGCTATCCTGAACGTATTTCTCGAATAGACGCCAACCGCTTGATCCTAGTAGAGTGTTTAGCGCCGGCGCACTTCTCTTTCCGCTTTTCAGTCGCCATGCTGACAGAGCGTTTCTGCACTGGACGAGATGGCCGACTGAAGTTTCTCTTCCGCATGCGCAGTGAATTTCGGCTGTGGTGTGGTTGAAACGGCGGTGATATGCCGCGAAGTCCCCGTGTCCTGTCCGGGCCGCTATCAGGCGAGCATATATAGCTCTTGGAAGAGCGAGCTCGGGCGGTTTCTTGCGCCGCATCTTGAGGTCAAGTTCTGCATATCGTTTTGGCCGATGTGAGTCCCACCAGTCTTTTTGCAGCTGTCTTGACAATTCGCGGGATTTGCGCCTTATTGCCGCGAGTGTGAGGGAATCTGTCGGGGTCGAGGAGATGTTGGGCGAAGTACGCTCTCTGCGAGCGAGTTTGTCGGCCATTTCGTTCCCTACTAGTCCTGAGTGGCCCGGGATCCAACTTACCTTGATTGGCGCGAATGCTTTAGCAGCCATCGACCAAAACTTCTGCACCCGCCAAGAAGACGAGACTGTTTTCCCCGTAGTTAGCGCTTCAACTGCCGCATAGTTGTCCAGGAGGAAGTATATGGCTCGGGCTCTTATGTCTCGATTGATGGCTCTGATCGCTTCGAGGGCAGCCATGGCCCCGTGAATTTCTGCATCGTAGACTTCCGCGTTCGCAATTGAGCCAAAGCCGCTCTGGTCGATTGTAGTTCCTATGCCCCCTACGATGGTCACAAATGCCCATGATACCTTGTCGGCAGATGAACCCGACCCGTCGCTGTATACGCATAGATAGTCGGTTGATAGTGACCTTAGCCACTGTTCCGTTTCTGTGGCTGCTTCCTCTTTGTTTGTCCCGCGCGGTCGTCGAAGTGGTGGTGTGGGCGGTTGTAGGGGCGGTGGTGTTTCCGATGCCGGCAGGAGATGAAATGCTCTTTGCACCCTGGATACGTGGATTCTATCTATCCCGAACCTGCTTCTGTCGCGCGTAAGTAGTCCGAGGCGGTGACGGGTGTTGTCGGTTGACTCTAGTGCCCGGATGCGCAATGGGTGGTTGCGATCTAGCCTCCGGATACGGGCCGCCGATTGTATTCGTCGCTCTTCCAGTAGAATATGCGCCGGCGGAATGCCACACTCTCTCCTTAGCGCGGTGGTTGGCGTGGTACGCCAAGTTGGCAGGGCTGCGCGAATCCCAGTCATTGTGGCCTGGTCGATAGCTTTGCACTGTCTTCCCGTGGAATTTCGCACAGTCCCTCTGTATGTTTCCCTGGTAGGCCCTTGCCACCAGACCTCGGCAGCATACATTATACTTGGGAGAGCCACCGTGCGGATGACAGTTGTTAGTAAGTCCGGCCTCGGTCCTTGTATACACCTAGTTAGGCTTCGTAGAAGCTGAACCAGTCGCATTCCTTTGCTAGCACGTTTGGCAACGTGGCCTGCGAAGGTGAGGCCGCGATCTAAGTGAACTCCGAGCCACCGGATTTCGTCCGAAGCATATACCTCCCGAGCCCCAACTTTTATTGGTGGCAGATCGCATCTTCTGGCCCTTGGGCCGAGAAAATAGACCACTTCGGCTTTGTCGGGGTCGAATGACACGGCGTTTCCAGAAGCCCATGCTAGAACTGCGTCGACTTCCCTTTGGACCGCTATTGCAGCTTCGTGGGGAGTTGAGCCAATCCCAAGTATTGCAACGTCGTCCGCATAGCCAAACCTCCATCGGCTCCCTCCCACGACTTCAGCCATGTAGAGGAGGAAAAGAATTGGGGACAGTGGTGACCCTTGTGGGAGCCCGCATTCTAGGAATACCGGCTCTGTAACACCGTTCTCGTGTCGGACGCGGGCAGATCTTGTGTGGAGAAAAGACTTTACCCAATTGATGGCTGGGTCTGGCCACCCCATTTTCCTTAGTCTCAGTAAGAGCCTGCCGTGGAGGACGGCATCGAAAGCCCCCTGGACGTCTAGAGTTACCAAGGCTGCTTTTTGTCTCCTGAGCATGGTATGTTCCACGTCGTGGATGACGCATGAGACAAGGTCGTCAGATGATCTGCCGGGAAGTGCTCCGAAGAGTTGTCGTGGCACCACATTTTGCGATAGAGCGGTATGGGCCATACGCTTTGCCACCAGCCTCTCGAGGCCTTTGCCGAGGGAAGAAAGTAGCGAGATGGGTCGCCAACCTTTGGCCGTGCTAAGATCGCGACCGGGCTTCGGGAGCAGGATAACTTCTGCCAGCTTGAACACTTTTGGGAAGTGATTCAGTTGTAGTGAGCCCTCGTAAAGTACCTTCACTGCGTGACTAATCGCCGGCCATGCTGCCTTGAGCAGCCGCACAGTAATTGCGTCTGCTCCGGGGGATTTGTTCTGGCAAGTTGTGGCAACCCACTTGGCTTCCTCATCTGAGACGCTGGAAGTCCACGGTAGGTTGCCCTCCGTTAGCGCGTGCTGGTCGGGATTGGCGTCATTTTCGCTGCTATATCGGCTGAGGAGGAGGTCTCGCAACAGACATGCTCGCTCACTGGGATCTGACACGAGACCGTGGTGGGTTTGAAGTGGCGGTGCTACATTTGGAGGTCGAGGTTTCGCCCAACGCGCCATTCGGTAAATGTCGGAGTCTGTTTCGGCCTCGGAGAATTTACGACGCCAGTACTGGCGCTTGGCTTTTTTAACTTTTTGGCGGAATGCCTTCCTGCTCTCCTCATCCTGGAAGATCTTGTACTGACGTTTGGCTTCGTGGCACTCTTCCGACCACCAGGGGGCGGTCCTGCCCTTCTTTGCGTTCCCGCGTCTTCCAGCTGCCCTGATTGCGTCGCCTATCGTCTTAACTAGAGCGTCGGCGAGGTTGTCGATGTCGGATGTACATGTCATTGGCCATCTCCCAAATTCGTTGCCCCACCTTTCCAGGAGTTTGGAAAAGTCTTCAAGAGCGCTATCGTTGACCCGAAAGGGTTGTCCAATCTTTATGGTGATTCGGCTCTTGGAATTTGGGCGGGGGACGTCCCCGGCTAGGGTCCGGTGATCTGATGTCGAGTCGAGGTCTAACGATATATCGGCCAGGGCTCCGACATTGGACCAGACTAGGTCGAGTGTGTTACCTCTGTCGTGGGTTGGGGTACCTGGTCGTGAGGATAGGTCCATTCCGTGTTCAAACATCCAGTCTACGAGAATCTGGCCATCACCGTGTAGTCGAGCAGCCATGGGTTGCCAGTCGGGATGCACGGAGTTGAAATCTCCACCGATTACGGTGGGCCCGCTCGGTTTCCATGCTAGCAGAGGAAGAAGTTCTGTTCCTGGGGCGCGGTAGATCGAGACAAATGTCACCCCCTCCACTGAAACAGAGGTTATATCAGGTGATGCGCCGCAAATTGGCTGCGCCTGGCTTTTCTTTCCTAGCCTAGTGTAAATTGCGGTGCGTGGCCTGGCTGAGTTAGGACCGCAGCTGAGTGGTAAGTGCCTATCGAAGCCGGGGTGCGACTTGATGAGCCAATTGCCGTCTTTATACTTAGTCCATGGTTCCTGAAGAAGAAGGACGTCGGTTCCTGAATCCCAAGCGGATTGCAGGATGATGTCCGTTGCGGGTTCTCCCTTGCCCAAATTTGCGCAAAGGAACGAGATTGTTGGTGCCGTTTTTTGGAGCTCGGTGGGGTTGTGGTCCCTTACGGGCATTGAGGAACGGTTTGAAGGTCGTTTTCAGCGGTCACCTCGGCGGCTTTCTGCTTGGCTTCTAGTTCGCGTAGCGAAGTGTTTCTTTCCTTTTGACCTTGTTCACGGATTACCGCTAGCTGGTCTCTTGTGCGTTGCACAGTCTTACCACCAACCCGCGTAGGCCTTGCCATGCAGTTGGGCTCGACGGCAGAGTGTGGTCCGTGGCAGTTGATGCATCTCGGGATGGCCTGTTTGCAATCGGTGGCCTTGTGCTCGATGGAGCCGCATCGTGAACAGCGTTCTGCTCGGGAGCAAATCTTTGTAGGGTGGTGTCCCCAACAACGGTTGCATTGCGCAATTTTGGGCTAGCGCTGAAGTTCGTGAAGGCGACCGCTCTCTTCGAAGAGTCTTTCGCCCAGTTTTGGTTTTCCCGTTGCAAAGTGCAACACCCAGTCAGTTGATGGCCTCGCCGTGCTTGTGGCGAAAGCACGAGCCGAGGTTGGTCTGACGCCGGTTTTAAGGGTCGCTTCCTCTATCACCATTTCTGTTGTAACTGGTGTTGGGCCTTCAAGGGTGTAGAGCCTATCAGGAATGTTTGGTGCAAGCACCGAGATCCAATTGGAGGCAGCTTCCAATTTCATTTCTGTGCTTTCTAAAAGAGCAGCACCCGAGAGGAGCGCGCTTCTGGCCCCGTCACCCTCTGCTTGTATCGCAAACCCCGAGTTTACGACAGTGACTTGTTTGATTGCGGAGTTCGCCAGGCGCAGCTTGCTTGCAAGGCTAATTTTTATGAAATGAGGAGACATATGTCTCCACGGGTGGTCGGGCTTTACCCGCAGGAACACGCGCTCATCTGTGCGGGCTGGTTTGGAAGCTGAAGCATTAGGCTTCGGCGTTTGTGTGGGCCCCGTTGCTTTTGGCTGAGGGCCGCTGGCTGGTTGTGGTGTTGACGCCGCTGGTTGTACAGGCTTTGGCTTTTTCCTCACCACCTGAGTCCAGGATCTCTCAGTAGTGTTGACGTTTTGAGGCTCGTCGCCCTCGATTGGCCTAGTAGGCTTTGTCAAGGCCGGCTCTTTGCCTTTAGTCTGGCTGCTAATTTCTCTCGTGAGAATTTGCTCTGGTCGTGGAGCGCTCGCGTTATACTTCCCTCCTGACTTTGTAGCCGATGGCGGAAGGGTTGCTGTCTTGCTGCTGCTGGCAGCCTCTGATTGCCCACTGGATTGGGGCTGGGGGTTTCCGCGCAGGATGTTTGTAATAATGGCCTGTAAAGCCTCGCCATTCTTTTCGACAGCCCGTCGGAGCTGATGGTCGGTTGTGCCGGCCAGTAGGTTAATGTACCCACAGATAAGACGCTGAGCCTCTGCAAAGCGTGTGTTGAAAGCCCTCGCTTCATCTGCGAGGAAATTATTCAAGGTAACACCCATTGACTCGGAGGGGTTTGGAGGCGAGGGATGGCAGCTCGCCGCGCAGGTTGGCTCTGCGTTTGTTTGTGTGTGATCGGATTGATTGGGTGACCCTGTGAGGACCATTTCGACGTCTGGGCGCGTCGAATCTACGGGTGGGAGGGGGGGCCACGAGCCAGCCTCTGCGGAGGACTGGGGCGGCATGGCAAAGTAAATTGGAGAACGGTAATCAGTAGTTAATGGAGTGTCGTATTTAGAGGTTGTGTGTGCACGAGTAATATCTCATTAGTCTCTGTGTCGCTACACATGTAATTGTAGCGCACACTTTGTTGTGATCAGGCCCACTTATAGATCACATAACTTGAAATGGCTAGTATTAGGCAAGTGTAACCGACAGGACAAGCGATCCTGTGTCAATGATACATCATTAACATACAGCAAATGACAACACCAGTATCTCAGCCATGCATGATGATATGATCATATGACGCAGGTATATCTAATGATATAATTGTTGAATGGCTGAATGGTTGGGAGTTATTGCTATACGAGGGTATAGTTTGTGTACCATTTTGGTGTATAAATACTTGCTGTTATAACTCTGTACATGGTCAACCTTTTCCACTCCTACTTTCAATAGTCATCAATATAGCAGATCTACAATACATATCCTTCTTCTTCACGTTAGACTTAAAGCGCTATCCTATATCCACCTAAGTTGACTGTTACATCCATTGCGACAATTCTTAGACTTCTCATAACCTCGTTATAATAACACACTTCCCACTATTTTAGTAGTAATCCAGACATGACACTCTTGTAGTCAGCTGCTACTGTCGTTCCATAAATATTGCGCCCCTTTCATTACACGATATTTAAAACCGATTTTCACTAGATTGGTTTCATCCTCTGTAAATAATGAGCATAGTCATCTGCATGGACCCATAGGGTGCCTGAGGGGGTTAAATGAATCAAATTCAAAAACACAAAGATGTAACGGCTGTTGAGCCGAAGGATTCCTGTAGCCTACGCTGGCTAGCGTAGGCAATGACACAAAGCGAATACTTGGGAGAGGTCTCGGAAGCCACGGAGCTTAGAATATCCTCATTGAACCTTCTAGAAACATGCTGAAGGTTCATGATGATGACAGGTGTACCAAGAACCTTCTAGGTAGTTGTCGAATAGTCTCAGTCATTCAGGTTACAGGGAGAATCTTCTCGAAAGGCAATAGTTCAGAATGTATATATATGTAGTCTTTAGCTTCAGGAATTCTCTCCTCAGAGAATTATAATAAATATACTGTACCTACAAGATCGCACATGCCCCTTGTACTGAAACCGTGACAAAAGATTCCTATCAAATCGTGACAGCTGAGCCGGTAGAGCCGAATTCCTCACCTTCCAGCGGTGCTGATGTAGTCCCTCGGTATGCCCTACATATCCGAGATGGCCAAGAAGAAACACATCTGAATCAAATTCGAAAGCGGATGTAAAAATATCTAAAATCACCGACTTTTCAATTTTGGACCTATCCTTTCCGTGCGAGTCCTCCATCTCGATTTGCCACGTATAACCCAGCCTCAACGACCAATCAAGAAGTTGTTTCAACAGCAAACAGGAACCTGCCTCAAAGAACTCAATCCATCCATAATTTACAAGCTTGAGCCTTGATTTCTGGGCTATTTTAACCTGACGCTTTTCATCCTCGGACAACATAGTGAGCAGTAGTTGTGTAGCACGTGATGCCATGTTGAGAGAAGGACGCGGATGGCGAAAGCCGCTGGCCAGACCTAAGCGATCTGGCCCACTTGTAGATGGAGAAATCAATTCTGTAAATAGGGGAAAAACAACTCTAGCTAGTAGAATAACAATAGTAAGGAACTCATACATCCACACCTCAGTTATCTCATACATGGTATCCCGTAAACCTCTACTTCACCCCAATCACTCAACAACTAAGCTTCAACATAGAGGACTATTGCTTAAATGGGACTATAAAGCTAAAGAATGAACAGGCTACTTTGGTACGGAATGAGAGAGGAAGTGGGGTACTGATAGGCTTACGTGCACTGGCACTTTCGAGCATATTCGAGCTCGAGATGTTTGCTGGCAACGTGAACTCGATTTCAGACGGTGCTCCCGATACTATGTACGGAGGATATACGACATTTGCCTCGTTGGATGGTGGAGTGTTTAAATTACCTCAGACATTACGACAACCGTTGGCACGATTCAAGGTGATGCCGTAGTGATTGGTCTCTTGCAGTACAATATCTGGGAATTCAGGCTAGGCGGAGCGCACCGGGCCGGAGATTTGCCTGTCATTATTTGTCTGGTTATTTTAAAATTTGCGGCTTTAGTATTACAGAATTTATCGGGATCAATCGTGGGGATGAGGTCCAATTCGGAGCAGGTCTTGTGCCTCATACGTTAAAATTACAAAAATCAAAGCAAGGGAACCCACCACGAGTCATGCAACCCGTCCCAACTAGCAAAAGGATAACTCGTGATCTTGGCTTATGGAACTTTGGGAAAGTGCTGGCTACAGAATAAAGATTATCAGCGACAGGAGATAGGCATGCCTAGGCGTGGAGGGAAGCATACTGCCACCGGCGACTGTACCTCGACTGAAGCCTGGCCACTCTGTGGAAATGAATTGGTACAAGCGCAAAGAACACACCATTTCTTTGACGTGCTTACGGCACAGCCAAGGCTCCTTCAAGCAACTGGAATGATGAGAGGTAATGGAAATTTAAGGAAACCCTACATATCTCGGTGCAGGATCTGGCCAGATTAAGTGGCACATTTTCGTAGCAAAACGTGGTCTGCCTCGAAATATAAGAGTGTTGAGAGTTGCTCATCAGATGACGAGATTGCACTTCCATCACCCCATACATTTCTTCAAGTCCGACTGATCAATAATCATGCGTCTGACCAGTCTAGCCGTCATCCTGCAAAGTGCGAGTTTCTTCGTGACAACATTCGCTACCTTCACTGCGAGCCACATCAATGAGGTAAATAAAGGATTTGCTTGCGAAGGGCGCCTATTCATGCATGAAGAATACAATCGAGTGGAAAAAATGGAATTAACCGGTCCAGTTAACGAACTAGGCTATACTATGTCTTATATATACGATAACTTATTGCAAGATATAAAAGATAGAAGAATATGTGCCTACCAAGACAGCTATGAGACTGAGTATCAATTTTTCGAGCTCACGAATTCTTGGCAAAGTATAATGACTCCCGTGAATTGAGTAATCTCATCTTACAATTATCTATAGGCCAACTATTGCACAACGGCCATCTTGTCCATGCTTACATACTCGTCATTGATAGTTATAATCGCGCGAATGCCATGATAAGGAGGAAGACAATTTTCGAAGGCCAAAGGTCCCCAAAAGTAACATACTCCATATGCGAAATCAGATAAGAAATTTTCCTTCATGCCATGCGGATCGGTGTATCAGAATTACTGGCTCAAAGAGTGCTCTCCTAATGACAGCCAGCGGAACTAGATCACGACTTGGGTCAGGCTGAGTCGGAATAATTTGCATCATCAATTCGCTACATCGGCCTACGTCCATGAGTTGAATCATGCCGCGTCGGCCCGTCGAGAGTGGAATTCATCGTTCAGCCAAGCACAGCGAGGCTATGATATGGTATTACCGAGCTTACCTGATGGTTTATGGACTTCTCAGTGTCTTGTGTCGCTTGACTATATGCCTGGCATGGAATAGATTTAAACAAATATGCACACTTTCTCTTCAATGACATAGATCTAGTGACGAAACCTCCTAACCTCGAGATCTTGCGCTCTGCACCTAAATCCTTAATCGTAAGAACTTGCGTACATCATCAATACCTGCGCCCGATCCTCGCGTGTGACTTTGTTTTAGTGGTCTCGGTAGAAAACTAGATCGTCTCTATTGCAGTTATGGGCTCAAGTGAGTATCACCATACACACTGACCTTGTCAGTGTGTATAGAACGATGATGAGATTGGATTGTGTCGAATGACCTATTGACTTAATGGGGGACTATTCTCAACACCTGTCAGTGGGTCCCCTACAAACCTCCAGCTTTCACTGTAGAGTCTGCAGAGCCGAGATTGAGTAACAAAGTCCTCACTTCGATGATGATTCCCAATCGCCTTCGCGGCCTGTATCGTCTTCATCCATAAACACATCCCCCTATCACCATTATCATGAAGCAAACCACGATCAGATCAGATGTTAGGGTCGGAGCCCTACTCATCACCAACCCTTGATCATGGAGGAAAAGCCATCCGATGAGTTTCCGGAGCGTACCCAGCACCCGATACGGAGATGGTGGATTGGATCAAGTCGGCCTCGACTGTTACATAGAAGGGAGATATAGATGAATATGCGCATCTCGTGTAGTCCCGGTGTCTAGGCCTCGCCTGGCTGGGGCTGCAGGTTTTTTGAGACTTTTTCCCGCGCACGCAGTTGCCATTGCTACCATTTTTATTTTTTGGGTAGAAGGTTCCGTGGAAAAGGTGGCTGAATTCCATGGGTAAATATTGAGCTGAATGGCTATTCATCAAGGGCAATATATCAATGATCTTTCAAGAAACATAAGAGGCAAGAAGCACTGTACAAGGTGTGGCCTGGGTCAGAGAGGAGCCCAATGTGCTAGATAGTTATCGACTTATATATGTTTGGACAAAAGGCATAAAATAGTTATGGATTGTCGTATGTCGATATGTGTAAATATACGATGAATATTGCAAAGAAAATATAATAAGTGTAGATGTAGATGTATATGAAAGATGATTTATTATGTTAAATGATATGCTTTCTGCGTAGAACCTGCCCGTCCTCACTTCCCATCCAGGTCACTTATAAACTATCTATCCAAGGTATCCATACTTCATCCATCCACTTAGCAACACATCAAGACTTAATTGTCAAGTTAGATCTAGTTACAGTCCTGTTTACAGAATGTTACGTTGATGTTCTCGATGGTAGTATTTTCCTATGCCAAACATGTTCCATGCATCTACACCCCTGAGATATGTAATTACTAAGCATGCATTGATGTAACAGTTTGACACGCATGTATAAAACTCAACCTCCCACACTTTGAATCATAGATATTTGGATTATACCCCAAGTAGAAACAGTAGCCTGGAATATATCCGAGAATCTCTGCATATTACTAACCCTGGTCTAATCCAAACAGATAGTCTATGACTCAAGTAGTACAATAAACAAACACACACACCTAATGACTTAATGACCTTTCATGTATTATCTTAGAAATGATGACTAATTATGTTGATGAGTAATGAGTTACCTGTTTAGGAATGGCGTCAGGAGAGAGGGATAACTGCCGTATATCCGTTCTTAAAGAGAAAGTGGGTCACGGTTTATAGATTGTAAATGTTAACTAATGAGGTCTACTGCTACAGATGAAATCTATGAACTGCTAGGAAGGTCATGTGATGTGACTAGCTTAGTTTCCATGAATAGGTGAAATTCTACCCTTCGTCATCCGTGTTTCCTTTAGTTAAAAGACAAGAAGAGAAGATATATTTTAACCACCAATTATTATTACTGCTATAGAAAGCTTATGATATAAATACCACCCGAGTATCTAGACAGATTGGGATTTTTTTTTTTACATCAGATTTTAATTGCGTATGCAGCTATCTAGCTATGACACAATATCAGAGAAAATATATAGAAAAGATGACTCAATTTACAGTGAGAGCACTCATGCCTCGGATTTCATTTGCAAGTACCACTGCGAAGTTATGGTAGCTTTTTCTTCACCCCAATTCAACCCTCATCCGTGAATACCCACCCAGGGGAAGGTCAAAAACCCTGGGTTATCCAGACATGCCTTCATCATCCTCTGAATTTCCTCCGCGCGAGATGAAGTCTAAGGTGTCTCCTTCCCAAGTGGAGTAGGTGCCTAGGCTACTCAAACTATACCGGAGAATACCACCAGGAGGCGGACCACGGCACCTTCCATCGTTTGCGTGTTGTTACAGTGTCCGCTGCACTCTCGCAAGCGAAGTCTTGGCGCGCACAAAGCTCAATTCGTAAAACTCCTTGCCAAAATTCGTAACCACACGCCAGTCGAGATTGCATCCATCCTCCGTGTCATCTTGTAAACTTGTCCTGATCCCTCTCGCGTTCACCCTAAAGAGTTGTCTGCTAGATTTGCGAGCCACGCTTTGCTTCCTCCGTCGGGTGTAAATATCCGCGTGGGCGTGTATTTGGTGGCTAGCTGAGGCCAGAGAATAGTTGATGAGAAGAGTGGTCATTGGAACGAGGATGTACTAAGTCGTACTTGTAGACTTGATGAGACTTGGGTAGGAGTCGAACTCGTCGGGAGCGAAAATTTGACGTGGCGGAGAATTTCGAATTATTGCCTCATGGGCCAACTTGTTCGGTATTGCGAAATTTGACTGAACTTGGCTCTGGGAGAATATTTCACTCCCAGGTTCGCAGAGGGCACCGGGTACAGGTGTCAGTCTTGCCCCCCGACAGATTGGGATTAGAAGTATATGAAGGGATGACCGAATTTTATTACTACTCTGATTGTGTATCGATCACTTACTTTACATAATCTTGTACACCTGCCAGCTAGCTTCAAGTTGGACGTTCTCAACGCCTATCAACAGTATAATCTAAAAACCTTCTGCACTAACTGCAGAGCCTGCAAAGCCAGATTCAAGTTAAACTTCCATCCTCACTTGCATGGGGATTCCCTATCACTTTCGCCGTCTTTATTTTCTTCATACCTCAGCACATATCCCTATCAGTATTATCATGAAGCTAAGCACGATAAGATCAGATGGTATGGTCGGAGCCCTTCTCATCACCAACCCTTGAACATGAAGGAGAAGCGATCCGATGAGTTTCCGGCGCCAACCCAGCACCCGATCCGGAGATGGTGGATTAAACCAAGATGACTTCAAAACTCAAAATACCAAAGTCAGATAGCTGCATACGCAATTAACGTCCGAAAAACCAAGAGACAATGAAGTAGTCTTGGATAGGGCAACGCCTGTTACGGGGCGAGAGAGTACAAAAGATAGAAATCACGGGACTAGATATGAAAACATACAGAAGATAGGATGCATGTTGTGGTCAGGCCCACTTATAGATCACACAACTTGAAATGGCTAGTATTAAGCAAGTGTAACCGACAGGACAAGCGATCCTGTATCAATGATACGTCATCGGCACGCAGCAATGACAACACCAGTATCTCAACCATACATGATAATATGATCATATGACGCAGGTATATCTAATGACATAATTGTTGAATGGATGAATGGTTGGAAGTTATTGCTATTAATGGCATAGTTTGTGTACCGTTTTTGTGTATAAATACTCGCTGCTAGACCTCTGTACATGGTCAACCTTTTCTACTCCTATCTTCAATAGTCATCAATATAGCAGATCTATAATACATATCCTTCTTCTTCACGTTAGACTTAAAGCGCTATCCTATATCCACCCAACTTGACTGTTACATCCATTGCGACAATTCTTAGACTTCTCATAACCTCGTTAGTACAATAATGCAGCCATAATACGGAAATCTACCAAAATTCGACCAGCTTCGACTGACAAGAACGAGGACTAATTTACAGGTCTCCTCGGACTAGCTCAATGCTAGTGTCAATAACAACACCAGTCCCCACCACTCTTGCAATTGTGTTACTATGACAACTATTTCCCAACGACTGCTGAGGCATGCTTTCACCGTTAATGGAGAGTCATGATTAGAAGCATGACATCGCCCGTTGTGACAGAAACCTAATAGGTGATGAATAAATTGATATTTCAAACTACATGTGGATAAAAGAGAACTCTGGCTACAGGTGACAGGTATTTATAAGAATTGGACCTCTTTGTCAATCTCCAGACTGATGACTTATCGTTAGTCATAATACTTGCTACCCTGCCACGCGTTACCGGATGTAACCAGGTTGTAGTAACGCTTCGAACTCCTGACTAAAAGTGCGGTTGAGGTTCTTTGTTCCTCGGATGGTATGGTTAGTGGACATTGAGCGTATGGGGATCGTAGGTGGACGGTGTCTTGAGGTTTCTGCTATATCTTCTATGTAGTGAAATCTTACGACGGTGTATGACTCCCTTTCTAAAGTTTCCGTCTGATACTGGCCCTGTATCCTGTCCAAGTTTCCCTCGTCCTTAGTTTTAGTTGGAATATCGAAGTCATACCTTTGCCTCTTGCCAGCCTCGTCAGGCTTTACCCGGATCTATCAGTTTCCCTCCCAACGCTACCTTTGACAGCCCCGAGTCTAACAATCGGACACACGGCAACTGCTTCGATGGATGCAAGTTTTAGAAAATCATGTTGGCCACCACGACAATAAGTCATGGTTATGAACTATGCGGAAGTCACATTGCGGAGTGATGAAGAATGGATGATGTTATATTTAGTGGGTTACAGTGAATAGACGCATACATTATTACGCTGTCGGCATATGAACAGAAAGTATCAGACTAAACCTGTGTCCATCTATTGTGGGTACATCTATGAAACTATATACATACTCACCTAGCCAGTATGGTAGTGATGTTAGCTGTAGATTTGATCCACACACGATGCCCTAGCCTCGACTACCTCGTTGTCTCATGTCATAACAAAATATGCAAATTTTAACAACGATGTAGTGTCCTAGAATTATGATTGGTATGTGGTTTGGGAATGTATATTTGCGTTGTAACAGCCAAGATAGTTGCAGGAGAGACATCTACTCTAATGTGTATAGGAGTGAAAGTGCTATGATTATTAATTCCCTGCAGATTGGGAAAAGCTCGTATCTTATCCTATACCTAGTTTTCTTATAGACCTATCACGTAACCAGTGTGCCCCCAATTGAGCAGCTATGTGATGTTAAGGTAAGAACTTACGGAGGTTAATTGGCAGAAGGTTTATGTATGATTATAGATGAATCAATTTGAACAGCTGATACATTTAGTATTGAGTACTATGAGGATTTAGGAGGTAGAAAGCGCTAATTATATACACATCTGAGGTAGCTAGACTCTTGCCTTATTTACCCAAATCTGTATCACAGGAAATTCTAGTATCCTCTGTCTGTTAGTATAATGTAGAAATACATTCAATACAGTGCTCCATTGTTCCTATGCTCATCATGGAACCACCTAGAAATATTTTCCTTCACACTCAGTGATCATTACCCTTGTGAATTGTAATCCTGGCCATCACCAGTATAACACTATGCCATCTATTCTACATCAGCAATCCGTCTCTCATTCTGAAGATAGTGCTTATTGACGTGGCATTAAGCAGAGACTGGCTTTCCTTCATACACCATAATTCAATACTGCCATAATAAATGCCTATGCACCGCCTACTAGATATACCATACTACATAGCTGAGCTTAACATATAGCCAGATAGCTGCATACACAATTCAAATCTAATTCAAAAAAATCTCAAAGTCAATGTGCCGCGGTTAAAATTGATAACCTATCAGACGGCATCCAAGGATTGGGGCTAAGCGGAGCTATTATAAAGAGATGGATCGTGAGGAAGTGGAACGTATCTAATGTCGTGAATTACAAGGAATTATAATTAACTATGTTACATTGAGACTGGATGCAGTAATGAAAGAACGCCTGCACGCTAAGTCACTTGCACATGATGCACAATTACAACAGGAGCGGACCGGGCCGGAGATTTGCCATTCATATTTTGTCTGGTTATTTTAAAATTTACGTTTTTAGTATTATGGAGTTTTTCGGTATCAACTGCGGGGATGAGGTCAAATTTGGCGCAGGACTTTCGCCTTATACGTTAAAATTACAAAAATCAAATTAAGAGAACCCACCACGGGTCGTGCAACCCGTCCCAACTAGCAAAAGGATAACTTGTGATCTTGGCTTATGGAACTTTGGGAGAGTGCTGGCTACAGAACGAAGAATTTTATCAGGGGCAGGAGACAGGCATGCCTGGGTGTAGAGGCAAGCATAGTATCACAGGCGACTGTGCCTCGACTGAAGCCTGGCCACTCTGTGGAAATGAATTGGTACAAGCGCAAAGAACATACTATTTCTTTGATGTGTTTACGGCACAGCCAAGGCTCCTTCAAGCATCCGGTGTAATGAGAGGTAATGGAAATTTAGGGAAACCCCACATATATCGGTGCAGGATCTGGCCAGATTAAATGGTACAATTTCGTAGCAAAAAGATGGTCTGGATGAAATATAAGAGTAGTAGCAATTGCTCAGCAGATGATAGGATTGAAGCTTCCATCACCCCATACATTTCATCGAGTCTGAACGATCCATAATCATGCGCCTCACCAGTCTAGCCGTCATCCTGCAAAGTGCGAGTTTCTTTGTGACAATATTCGCTGTCGGCACTAAGAGCCACATAAATGAGGAAGATAAAGAATTTGATTGCAGCGGTCGCAAATTCTTGCCTGCAGAATACAATCATGTGGAGAGAATGCAATTAACTGATCCAGTTAACGAACTAGGCTTGACTATGGATGGTATATACAAAGACTTATTGCAAGACAGAACAGAAAAGGGCATGTGTGCCTTCAAAGACAAAGATGATGGTTACTATAAATATTTCCAGCTCATAAATTTATGGACAAGTATAATGACTCCAGTGAATTGAGTAATCCCATCTAACAATTATCTACAGGCCGCAAAGTGGAAAATGGTAACGCTATGTATAGTTATATACTCGTCTCTGATCGTAATAACCGTGCGAATGCCATGATAAAGAGGATGACGATTTACGCTGTCGATGGCACCTCAAAAGAATCATACTCCATATGCAAAATCAGATAAAAAAATTTCCTTCATGCCATGCGGATCGTTGTTACAGAACTATTCGCTCAAAGAGTGCTTTCCTCGTTACAGCCAGCGCAAATAGAACTCGACTTGGGTCAGGCTGAGTCGGAATAATTTGCATCATCAGTTCGCTACATCGGCCTACGTCCATGAGTTGAATCATGCCGCGTCGGCCCGTCGAGAGTGGAGTTCTTCGTTCGCCCAAACATAGAGAGGTTGTGATTTGGTAATAACGAGCTTGCCTGATGGTTTATGGACTACGCGATGTCTCGTGTCACTTGACTATATGCTTGGTATGGAATAGATTTAAACAAATTTGCACACGTTCTCCTCATCGACATAGACCTGGTCACGAAATCTCTTAACCGCGAGATCTTGCGCCCTACACCTAAATCCTTAATCGTAACTATTTGTGTGCCTCATCAATTCCTGCGCCCAATCCTCGCATGTGACTTTGTTTTAGTGGTCTCGGCAGAAAACTAGATCGTCTATATTGCAGTTATGGGCTCAAGTGAGTATCACCATGCATGCTGACCTTGCCAGAGTGTATATAACGATGATGAGATTAGATTGGGATTGGAAGTATATGAAGGGATGACTGAATTTTATTATTAATCTGATTATGGATTGAACGCTTACCATTCATAATCTTGTACACCTGCAAGCTATCTTCGAGGTGGATTTTCTCAACGCCAATCAAGAGTATAATCTACAGACTCTAGCTTCCACTGAAGAGTCTGCAGGGCCAGATTCAAGTTAGAGCTCCGTCCTCACTTCGATGAGGATTCCCTATCGCTTTCGCCGTCTTTATTGTCTTCATACCTCAGCACATATCCCTATCAGTATTATCATGAGGCTAACCACGATCAGATCAGATGGTAGGGTCGAAGTGTTATGCTCAGCTATGTAGTATGGTAGATCTAGTAGCTGGTCCATATGTAGTTATTATGGCAATATGGCATTTTGGCGCATAAAGGATATCCAGTCCCTACATAGTGGCACTACAAGTAGTAATGTGCACAGTATGAGATATGGGTTGATGATATAGGATAGATGGCATAGCTGCTAAGTTGGGAGCACACTTACAATCTCTTATGGGGTGTAAAAGTACAATTGTCAAAATGACTGGGGTTAGATCCCTGTGCATATTGCCTTAATTGGTATGGTCTTCATGCAGGCTCATGTCTAGTTCCTCGACTAGATGTGTGAGCAAGGGGTACTATCCAATGGACTTCCGTGAAAGTCTAAATTATGGGGATGGTTCTCAACTCTAAATGAAAGGTACAATGGTCCTCATTTAAAATTTAAAACTTTAAATTAAAAAAATCAATTGATATCATCTAAAAATACGCTTCTATTTCAAAAATAATTGCTCTGTATTGCAAAAGTATACATCGAAGCCCTCAGCATGGCTCGCAACTAAAATGAAAGCGTACTACATATTTTGTATTAGTCTGCTCCATCCTATTACTTTTTGTACCCTCCATTTGCCTTCATCACCAATACACATCTTTCGTGCTTGTTACCCGCACTTGACGGAGGCTTCTTCCGAGAAATGAATCTTCTGTTACCTCTTTTTTTGGAGTGCGTTAGAAATTAAACGCTCACTGCATCCCCAGTGGCTGAAGGGTCCCATAGCTAGTTCCAAATAGCACATCTGTCGATTTTCAGGAGATTCCCGGACAAAAGCCTCAAGCTCAACTTGTTCCGCGCTTAATATAGGCGAGCGTCCTTTGCGAGGTTTACGATTCGCAGTCTCTCGAGCACACGCTAATTGCACTTGCCTTCTTGTGAAGCCAAGTTCGTCGGATATGTGTTGTAATGTAAAGCCAAGTCTTCTTAATGCTCTTATTTCAATACATTGGTCGCGAGTTAGATGCCTGCGAACATTGGTTTCTGAAGAAGACTTTTCGAGAGATATTGTTTGCCGGAATAGAGGATGAATTGATAGTGGTGTTGATGAAGGGTTGTGCAGTCAAATATGTTGTTGAAAATGTGTATCTCTAAGCGATTGTTAGAACAAGACGATTGGACCATACTTCATGGCGAGCGGGGTAATGAGGAGAGACATACTAACTTGTTACGAGCTAGCCCAGCTGCGCCTACAGGGCTAATCCCTTAAACAACCCAGTTTCAAGACTAACCTTTATGTTCCTAGAGGCATAGTAGGTGCGCTGCATACTGGTTACGTGATTGATTTACAAGCGAACAAGCTAGGAGAGAAGAGACGAGGCTCCACCAATCTGTAACATAACAATTATCATAGAACATCAATTATGCATACAAATGAAGATATCTATTCACAAGCTATCTTAGCTGTTCCAGCGCATGTGTACGTTCCCAAATCATATACCAATCATAATACGAAGCCCTTCTCATCACTAACCCTTGATCATGGAGGAGAAGTGATCTGTTAAGTTTCCGCTGCCTACCCAGCAGCCGATCCGGAGATGGTGGATTAAACCAAGATGACTTCAAAACTCAAAATACGAAAGTAAGATAGCTACATGCGCAATAAACGTCCGAAAAAACCAAAGACAATGGAGTAGTCTTGCTAGGGCATCGTCTTTTACGGGGCGAGAGAGTACAAAAGATAGAATTCACGTGATAAGATATAAAAACATACATAAGATAGGATGCAGACATGATATGGAAATCTACCAAAATCCGACCAGCCTTGACAGACGAGAACGATGACTACTGTTAGGCTCTTCGAGTCATTTGAACAAATGTTAAAATTTAAAAAGTGTCCATTGATTCCTGGCTGCCCTTCTTCTGTCTGTTAATATCTAGATTTTGTATGTTCAGATAATGGCAATGTGCGATCTATCCCCTACTTGTCTCCATGAATCAATTGTCACGGTGGCTCACGGGTCAGGTACTAAAGGAAAGAGAATATAACTGTGTTGTGCGATAGTAAGAGAAGAGATATCTATACATATGTTCTAGTCTATGACGCTAATGTGTCATAGCTAGATAGCTGAAAACACATTAAATGATTTAAAAAAAAAAAAAAAAAAGTCTATGACGCTAGCCCTTAGTCCCGTGACATCAATTTTCTCATGGTTTAGAACAAAACATCTCTAGTCAGAAGATATAGAGTTCTTACTACTATAACCCAAGCGAAATACCTTTATCCGAAACTAGTAACTCCAAGCTTTGTTAACCTAACACCTTTAACACTAAATCTGACATTGATCGCTTTCAAACTATCCATAGTTTGACAACTACTCTACAGGTCTCCTCGAACTAGCTCAACGTTAGTGTCTATAATAACAGTAGTCCTCTCCATTCCTTACAATTAGGTTACTATGACAACTTTTCACGGACCCGTAATCAGAATTTTAATACTAATATTAATTTGTGAAAAGATGAAGGGGTAGTTAATTACAACCATCAATTTAATAATAGCTTCCCCTATTCAATTAGTCATTTAAAAAGTCATATAAGGATATTCAAGAGAGTCATGAAGAGAAGGGCAAGAACACAGCCATTAATGCGAAGATATGGGCAAGAATTGATTACGATTCATTCCGACTGGCAAATAGTTCTTCTCTTGTCTATAATAGGTCTGAGTGAGAGAGATTGACTCCTCACGCAACGTCTTCTTTACTTACCCTTTACTATACATTTGTTTACCTATGTCTTCTTCGAGAAGACCATCTATGCATTATCCAATTCTTCATTAGCAAGACCCACGTGTAACATCTACTGCAACTTGTTAAAATACTGAACTCAGATAATAAATATCGGTTAGGGGCATTAGCTTCAGGCTGTAGATATTTCTGGGTATGTTGCTTAGACAGTAAGAGAGTGCTAATAATTAAAAGTAAGTGTGGTGAATGACCCAATATCATTTAACGTGATTTCTGTATGCCTACTAAGGTGGATATTTATCTAGCTACATAGGCACAGACCAATATGTGCCTTAGGCATAAAATATTATATACATGATTGCTAATACACCATAATTCATATTTGGCATGCACTTGTTGGATACTGTTATTAGTATCTTATAACGCAACTAGTTGCTCATTCATCTCTTCCGAGAGAAGACCTGTCATCCCTTTGAGCCATACATTATCCTCATTTACCACCTAGATCTTCACTAGGCTATACAACGCACCCCGTGGAACACTGTCAAACCCTCATCCTTGAGATATAGTGTACTAGAATTACGATTGGTATATGGTTTGGGAATGCACATTTGCGTTGGAACAACCAAGATAGTTTATGGTGAAATATCTTCTCTGTTGTGTATAGGAGTGAGGTTACTATGATTATTATTGCCCTGCAAATTGGGAAAAGTTCGTCTCTTATCCTCTACGTAGTTCGCCTATTGACCGATCACGTCACCAGTGTGCCACCCATTGAGCAGCTTTGCCATTTATTCTACATCAACAACCCGTCTCTCATTCTGAAGATAGTGCTTATTGACGTGGCATAGAGCAGAGACTGTCTTTCCTTCATACATCATAATTCCATACTGCCATAATAACTGCCTATGCACCGCCTACTAAATATACCATACTACATAGCTGAGCTGAACTCATTGCCAGAAAGCTGCATACACAATTAAAATATGATACTAAAAAATGTAAAAGTCGATATGACGCGGTTAAAATTGATAACCTATCAGACGGCATCCACGGATTGGGGCTAGGCGGAGCGCACCGGGCCGGGGATTTGCCTGTCATATTTTGTCTGGTTATTTTAAAATTTACGGCTTTAGTATTATGGAGTTTTTCGGGATCAACTGCGCGCGTCAGGTCAAATTTGGTGCGGGCCTCTGCCTTATACATTAAAATTACAAAAATCAAATTAAGAGAAACCACCACGAGTCGTGCAACCCGTCCCAACTAGCAAATCGAAAACTCGTGACCTTGGCTTATGGAACTTTGGGAGAGTGCTAGCTACAGAAAGAAAACTATCAAGTGCAGGAAACAGGCATACCTGGGTGTAGAGACAAGCATAGTGTCACCGGCGACTGTACCTCGACTGAAGCCTGGCCACTCTGTGGAAATGAATTGGTACAAGCGCAAAGAACACACCATTTATTTGACGTGCTTACGGCACAGCCAAGGCTCCTTCAAGCATCCGGTGTAATGAGAGGTAATGGAAATTTAGGGAAACCCTACATATCTCGGTGTAGGATCTGGCCAGATTTAGTGGCACATTTTCGTAGCAAAAAATCGTCGGGCTCGAAATATAAGAGTAGTAGCAATTTCTCAGCAGATGACGAGAATGCACCTTCAATCACCCCATACATTTCATCGAGTCTGAACGATCCATAATCATGCGCCTCACCAGTCTAGTCGTCATCCTGCAAAGTGCAAGCTTCTTCGTGACAATATTCGCTACCTTTACTACGAGCCACATAAATGAGGAAGCGAAGAGGTTTGATTGCGAAGATCGCCAATTCTTACCTGAAGAATACAAAAGATTGAAAATATTGGAATTAACCGGTTCAGTTAACGAACTAGGCCTAACTATAGATGATATATACAAAAACTTATTGCAAGATAAATCAGATTACAGAATATGTGCCTTCAAAGACGAAAATGATGCTTACTATAGATTTTTTGAGCTCGCAGATTCTGGGCAAAGTATAATGACTCCCATGAATTGAGTAATCTCATCTTACAATCATCTATAGGCGAACGATTGGACAGCGGTTGCCCTGTCCATACTTACATACTCGTCACTGATCATTATGATCGCGCGAATGCCGTGATAAAGAGGAAGACAATTTACGAAGGCCAAAGGTCCCCAAAAGTAACATACTCCATATGCGAAATCAGATAAGAAATTTTCCTTCATGCCATGCGGATCGGTGTATCAGAATTACTCGCTCAAAGAGTGCTTTCCTAGTGACAGCCAGCGGAACTAGATCACAACTTGGGTCAGGCTGAGTTGGAATAATTTGCATCATCAATTCGCTACATCGGCCTACGTCCATGAGTTGAATCATGCCGCGTCGGCCCGTCGAGAGTGGAATTCATCGTTCAGCCAAGCACAGCAAGGCTATGATATGGTATTAACGAGCTTACCTGATGGTTTATGAACTTCTCAGTGTCTTGTGTCGCTTGACTATATGCTTGGCATGGAATAGATTTAAACAAATATGCACACTTTCTCTTCAACGACATAGATCTAGTGACGAAACCTCCTAACCTCGAGATCTTGCGCCCTACACCTAAATCCTTAATCGTAACAACTTGCGTGCCTCATCTATACCTGTGCCCGATCCTCATGTGTGACTGTGTTTTAGTGGTCTCGGCTGTAAAGGGTTTAAGGAATTCAGAAGTACTTGAAGTCGATAACACAATGGAAATGAATAATTTTTTCTTAGGGAAAACTAAACTGCCGTATCGTATCCTGTCCTTTATCTCTTCCGCGCACGCTATTATTAATTCCCCCCTTTAGCCATATGAGAGTTAATCCTTTCTTCCGGCTCTCTTCCTTGTATCGTAGTCCCTTCAATACCCCCTTAGAGTCCCCTTTCGTCTATCCAGGAGCGTTGCTCTGCCACTACCTTACCTTGTAGACGGAGTGGTCCTAGTGACCAGTCCCAATCCGGGCAAAGCCCGTCACATCGGCATAACTTTGTTCGTCTCTATTGCATTTATGAGCTCAGGTGAGTATCACCATGCATTCTGACCTTGTCAGAGTGTATAGAACGATGATGAGATTGAATTGGGATTGGAAGTATATGAAGGGATGACTGAACTTTATTACAAATCTGATAGTGTATCGAAGGCTTACTATTCATAATCTTGTATACCCGCCATCTAGCTTCAAGGGAGATTTACTCGACGCCTATCAATAGTATAATCTACAAACCTCTAGCTCACACTGCAGAGTCTGCAGAGCCAGATTCAAGGTAGACCTCCGTACTCACTTCGATGAGGATTCCTCATCGCTTTTGCCGTGCTTATTTTCATCATCCCTCAGCACATATCCCTATCAGTATTATCATGAAGCTAAGCACGATAAGATCAGATGGTATGGTCGGAGCCCTTCTCATCACCAACCCTTGAACATGGAGGAGAAGCGGTCCGTTGAGTTTCCGGTGCTTACCCAACTGCCGATCCGGAGATGGTGGATTAGATCAAGGTGACTTCAAACTTCAAAATACGAAAGCCAGATAGCTGCATATGCAATAAACGTTCGAAAACACCAAGAGACAATAAAGAAGTCTTGGCTAGGGCATCGCCTGTTACGGAGCGAGAGAGTGCATGTTGGAAAATATACTCTGTACGATATGATATGGATATATGTGATAAAGTAAAGATAACTTGATTTTTGAACAGCTGTGAGAACATTGGACTTAGGGGGACTATTCTCAACACCTGTCAGTGGTGTCCCCTACGAACCTCCAGCTCTCACGGTAGAGTCTGCAGAGCCGAGATTGAGTAACACCTTTTCAACTTTGAGCTGAGTTATCTCCCCCTCCGTCAAAGATACGCTTCCGATAACACATAAGACGACCACGACGACGATAATGATGCTAGGAATGAGGAAGGATAATGCGGTACCAAAAGCTACAACGGTAGTCAGAGAAGCCCTCGTCATATTACAACATGTGCTACCCACCGGCGGGCGAACAAAAAGTCCACGAAAGCAAAGTAAAAGACCCTTCCGCCCTCAAGACAAGCAGATTTCCACTCGTCAAAAATATCGTCCCTTCTAATCTATACTTCCGAATCTACTAGCCAGGAGGGCATCTGAAATACATGAGTTACCCGACGACCCCACGTCCGTAACGACTTTTGGATGCTAAGCTAGGCTCCTTCACGACAGTCACTCTCGACCAAGACTTTTCTGACATCCTTTCACAATCTTCGATTTGTCCTGCGGCATGAATCAGAAAAAGAGGAAGGAGGAGGCTAGGAAGGTTGAAAGACGCTCTTAGGTATGCACAGGTCTGCTGCGCCCGGCTGGCCGGCCTCTTCGTCATAGGAGAGCCCCACACCCAGTGGTTTTTGAGACTTTTCCCTGCAGCTACACACCCGCAAATGGCCATCGTTTCGTTGGCTGGAGAGGGGAGATAATGACGGGATAACGGCTCCTCTTAGTGTGTACTCGAATGAAGACCTGTGGGGGTATTACTGTTGGAAAGAAGTCGTGAAGGGGGCATAGGAGGGAGTACACTACCCGAGGCATAGATACTCCCGGCCTGTAGGCAGAAAGGACCTACCTGTCTTTTACATAGTCATAGACTTTATAGGACAATAAACACAAAACAAACAAACAAACAATTCGAGAACCCTCAATTTGCCCATTTCCACCCTTCCACCCGTTTCACCCATTGATCCACATATCGAATTATAATTGTTTGCCATCGGTGGCCTTTTCAAATGCCTCCGACGCGTTAAACGCACAAAAACGTGATCAGTGGCACTGCCAAAGATCGCGTCAACAAACCGTACCAATGGACTCAAGCCATTCAAAACCACGCGAGAAACATGCTGACAAGAAAAGGACTCGAGTCCAATCTTCATAATATGAACACCATCGCAGCTGCGCTCCAAGCGAAGGAGAACGATGTCCCAGAGGTAGATATGGTGGACGCAGAAGTCGAGAAGTTAAAAACCCTCGCCGATTCAGTTTGGGCATCCTCCAGCCCAGAAGATGCAGAGCAAGTCTTGGATCCCACTGGATCCCCCAGAAAAACCGTCGTCGCACCCGAGAAGCGCGCTACGGTTCCAGCACTACCGCGACCGGTAGAAGTGAGGCCCACGAAAGAGGCCGACATACCCACAGCCAAGGCAGCAGGAGCCGAAAACTCTTCGCTGGACCAATCGCCTACAGCACCAGAAGCAGAAGGCAGAGAAAAAATATTCCCCCCAGAATTGCTGGCAGCGATCGAAGCGGAGGAGCGCAGGGCAAGGCAAAAAGCTGCGCAATTCCATATATGCTCGACAGCGATTAGCAGTGTCGAGACAGCCCTTTCACCGCTCTCCACCGGTGAAAATAAAATTTTTGTAGACTCCATCAAAGTCTACCTAAGGGCAGCCATCGCGCAATTCGTGGCGGCCGGGCCGAGCACCGCTCCGCCAGTCCTGCCCCAACGACCAATTGTCGCAACTCCCCCCGCGACCGCCATCCCAGTAGCCATTCCTCGCAATATAACAAAGGCTACTGCACCTACCCTACCCAGAAGCACCTGGGCTACTGTCACCAGAGCAGGACATCAAAAGTCAGGCGCACAAGCCCCTGCAAACACCACCTCGGTTTCGGCTGCCCCATCTGCCAGGAAACCAGAGAAGAAGCCGGCAGCATCAACAACAGCATCGAAACATGACAGAATCTTTCTGCGTCTGGATGCAAACCACGAGTGGAGACAGCTCTCTCCAGCTGGCGTCCGCGAAGCCGTCGCTAAAAAAACACATTGCACCCCTGCTGATGTCGACCAGGTGCAACGCGTTCCCACTGGCTTTGCCATCCGTGCCAAAAACACGGATGCAAAAACTCGACTGCTGGAGGCCTCCAGCACCTTCACACAAGTGGAGGCAAAACTAGAACCACCAAGTGATCTAGTTTCCCTCCGGATCGCAACGGTTCCAGTCGCCGTGTTCGGCTTAGAAGGACGAGTCGAAGTCACTGCCGAAATGGTGGCCGCCGAAATCCTTAGAGTAACCAGCTGCACTCCAGACCGAGTAAGGATACACGGAAAAACTAAGCTCGGCGCTCCCTACAGATCCTGGGCGGCCTTGTTTCCCAGGAACGCTAGCCCAAAGCCTGGATTCCGACTCTTCGACGACTCAGGAATCGCAACCATCCAACGAAACCGCCCTCCCATACAGCAATGTAGGCGATGTCTCGGTTTCCACGCCACCCGCGGGTGTTCTCGCGCGCCAGCCTGCTGGAACTGCGGATCCACCATGCACTCGGCATTCGAGTGTAAAGCAGCCTCTAAATGTCGAAACTGCGGAGGCCCCCATCAATCTGGCAGTCGAGACTGTCTTGCTCGTCCCAACAGGTCTGGCCCAGCTACCAGGGAGCAACTTGTGACGATCCGCCAAGCTGGCCAACGCGAGTACCAGGCCGTCGCTCGAGCAAAAGCTGCCACCAAGGTCGCTGAGGCTGCTACAGCTGCCGTCAGATTGACAAGACCAACTTCTCCTGCTGCTGTTACGGATAACCTTTCGACAGACACAGCAATGGCTGAGGGTTCGGGCTTTGGGGCCTTGAACCCTGAAGAAGCTTTGTGAAGGGCGCCCTACGGGCCCCTTCCCGCCCACCTCCTACACTAAGTTTTATGTCAATATACGTAGGCAGGGGTGGCGCAACCCACAACATTGCGCTCTCTAGGGCTTACGAGCTAGGCGTGGATGTTGTGCTAATTCAAGAACCTTGTTGGACCAAGCAAACGAACGAAACCAAGTCACATCCGGGTTACCTCTGTCATACACCGTACGGAGGTGTGGATGTCAGACCGAGGGCGGTGACCTACACTCGGAAAAACGAAAAGGTGATATCGGCAGAGCAGATTTTCCCTTGCAACAGGCTGACTGGGGACTACTGCTGGGTACTGGTCAATGGAATCACAATTCTCAACGTGTATAAGGCCCCTAACAACCCGACTGCAGTCCGCACACTCGTCGACTGGAAACCGTCTGCGAGGTCCATTGCAGCCGGGGACTTCAACTCAGTGCATGCTGCATGGCAACCTGGAGCAACTCGGCCTTATGGACAGGGTGATGAGATAGAGAGGTGGGCGGAAGACCACAACCTCTCTTGTCTGATAATTGGAGAGCCGACTCATAAAGCTGGCAACACTCTTGATCTCGCTTGGACCAACATATCTGGAGCCCGTGCTTGGGTCGATAGGGAGGAATGTATAACCAGCGACCATCTTCTGATCCGTGGAATCATACCTTCTGCAACCTTCATCGGAAACCCGGCTCCACCAAAGATCAGAGTGCTCAAGAAAAATCTGCCCAATTTTGCGCGTGCCGTTGCAAAATGGGTACATCCGCCATTAGACTTGAGTACAAAAGAGAAAGTGGATGAGTATGCCCAAGAGATCTGCTTCCATCTCTCGGAGGCCATCAAAGCGACAGGAACCCGAGCCAGAAAAGAAAGCGGCAAATCTGCGCCGTGGTGGACTCCTATGTGCAAATCCGCATACGCAGAATACCGAGCCGCAACGACACCGACACAGCGGGCCACTTGCGCAAAGAAGCTCCGTGCGACCATTACAGCCGCCAAGTAAAAATACCAGACAAGCCAAGTGGAAGCAATGACATCACCGTCCGATATCTTCAAGCTGATGCATTCGGTAAACCATAGACAGGCCAAAGCACCTCCGCCACTCAATCACAACAGAAAGTTCATCACGGACCCGTTAGAGCGAGCTACTATTCTCCGAGACGCCCTTCTTGCACGCCACCAACAATCGGACGACCTTCCGCCATGCAACACTCCAAGCGATAATCGAATACCTTGGGAAGGTGAAATCTCAGATGAAGAAGTGCACAATTGCACAATCGGCTGTGGGAAGACAGCACCTGGGGCAGACGGAGTTACGGTCGAGCTCCTCGAAGCTTGCTGGAAGACGATCGGACCGTGTATTTTGCAGCTCTTTAGAGCCTGTATACGACTGGGCACTCATCCATCTTGCTTCAAGCTAGCGGAAGTGGTACCACTGGAAAAGCCTAATAGGGACCCAAGCACGATCAAAGGCTGCAGACCTATAGCCCTCCTCTTGTGTATGGGTAAAGGGTTGGAAAGGCTTCTTGCCAAGCGAATGGCGCGCCTAGCAATCACCTGTGATGTGGTTGGCCATCAACAATTCGGTGCGCTCCCGAAGCGATCGGCAACGGACCTGGTTTCCTGCGTAGTCCATGACGTTGAAGAAGCACGCTCCCAAGGATGGGCTTCAACTTTCGTAACTCTAGACGTCCAAATAGCTTTCGATGCAGTGCTCCACAATCGCTTGGTTAGGCGCATGCAAGCCTGTTGTAATTAAGGCAGCAACATGACTGCAGTAGACAAATAGTTCATATTAGAATAATATGCACTGACGCCATGAGATATGATTAACCTATATCATCACTCACTGGCATGAATAGTAATTAGCCAATAGATGCCTTACAGCATACATTGGCTTCAGGATCTCCAACATCTTTCCCATTTAGGTTAGATAAGGAAGTATGTGTCACGGTTTCATAACAAAATGCATGGGCGATCTTGTAGGTACAGTATATTAATTATAATTCTCTAGAGACAGAATTCTAACAGCTAGTGACTACAAATATATATAATCCAGAATACTCCTCCTTCCATAGGATTCCCTCTATGACCAGAATTGTTTGCATTCTTCAACAACTTCCTAGAAGATTCTGGATGACACCATTGATCTAATTGCCTGCGCTAGCTAGCGTAGGCTACAGGGATAATTAGGCTTAACAGCCGTTACAGTATGTTGGAGTTAACACTAGTGTGCGGAAAACCCCGCTTTCATGTATATAGAGGGACTTCTCGCTACACAGAAAGAATTATAGCAATTTCTTTACAATTAACTATCCATTAAATATCAGTAAACTTCTTCGTACATTAAACAGATTCATCATATCTCTAAATCAACCTCAAGGCTAGTATTTAACTCTTCCAATATCCGGAACTATTTCAATTAAGCCCAGGGATGGCCAGACTCAATACTCCGGTGGACGACTTCATTCCTCACACATCGGAAGGTACAAGTGCGGTTCTCCGGCGGAGTCACCACCCAGAGAGAGCTCATCTGTGGAGTCTCACAGGGGTCACCAATTTCGCCATTACTTTTCCTTCTGTATATGGCGGAGCCAATGAAAAGTGGTACCCCGGGACTGAGGTTTAGCTACGCCGACAACATCGGTATTCTAGGGTTCGGACGCACTATTGCTGAATCTGCCACTGCTGTACAAGGAGAGACAGATCATCTTCTCGAATGGGCGCGGAATAATGCCGTCGACTTTGACACGGAAAAATCCGAAGTTATTCAATTTCCGGGACGACGTCGAGAGGAAGCAGTTGGTGTCCACGTGAACGGAACCCTTATCGAGCCTGCAGAAAACATTTGCTGGCTAGGCGTGAATCTGGATCCACGACTCAATTTTAAACACCATGTAACTACATGGTGCGGTAAAGCGGTAAAAGTTGCCCAGCATATGCGCCGCTTCAACTCTACCTTTCGAGGAGCAGCTCCTGGGCCATTGACTAAGGCAGTAGACATGTGCGTTGTCTCGCTAGCAACTTTTGGATCTGATGTCTGGTGGCCAGGGTCCAAACGCCCAACGATACGAGGAATGGTCACGTCATCTACCTCCAACCTGTGCAGCATGATTGACCGAGCTAATCTGATGGGATTACGGGCTGCACTTCCAGTGATGAGGACAACACCAAATGTAGTTCTTCACAGAGAAGGAGGAATCCCGCCGGCGAAGGTCATACTTGAGGGAAACCGTCTCCGGCTTTCAGCAAGGCTTAAGACCCTTGACGACCGACACCCTTTGAGGACCCGCGCTTCCGTGTACCCGAATGTCGGCACTCGGAAATACAAAAAGACCGCCAAGACCTCAGCCAGACCAGAGATCCAGATGTCACGGCTACAGCGTGCCTACCGAGAGCTTCCGGAAGCAGAAGCCCCCGAAAGTCTGATGCCTGTGGTTTACCCTAGGAAATCAGTCTCAAAGCCGACAGAACGCGAAGATTGCGTCCGATGGATTAGCGACGTGCCAGGAACGGACATTTGCGCATACTCGGATGGTTCATCGGAAGGACATGGACGCTCCGCCTGGGGTTTCGTTCTGAGGAAGGATGGGAAACTTATTGGCAAAGGAAGCGGCGTCAAGCACGGGGGAGAGGTGCTGAATGCAGAAATAATGGGAGCAAGGAATGCTCTGGAGGCTGCACTGGAGTTCCTGGAGAACGAGAATTTCAGGAAAGGTGGAGGTTTTAGGAGAATACACGTGTTTCTTGACAGTCAGCAGGCTGTAAGCGCACTAACGACAGGCTCGTCCCTTACTAGCCTTGAAGATATACGCAAATTCCGTGTGTCATCCAACAAAGCAGAAATATCAGTGAAGTGGGTTCCAAGGCATGCAGGAATCCAAGGAAATGAAGAAGCAGACGCCATGGCCCGTGCAGCACTTCGAGAACTGCCTAGCCCGGATACGCAAGCAGGATCAAGTACTCTGGCACATCTTCGAGGCCTCATGAATCGCAGACGGCAGAGATTGCTGGACAATTGGTGGGAAGAGGCCTGTCCGCCTAAATACCGCCAACTCAACTTACAGGTGCGGAGACGTAAACCACCGGAACTGTCTCTCTCTAGGCACCTCCTCCGGGCACTAATTGCAGCACGAACGGGTCACGGCAATTTCGCGGCATACCATCGACGTTTCAACAACCCATACGCACCCATGGAGTGCTCTTGCGGGAAGGAAACTACTCCAACCCACTTCATCCACTGTAGCCGCCACGCACAACAAACGCGAAGGCTCAGAAAGTCAATGTCACACGTTGACTTTGTCAAAAAGCTTCTCGGGCCCAAGTGCCACGAAAGCTTCAAAATATTTGCGGAGGAAACCGGCTGTTTTGATAGCCAACCCGCCCACTCATCCCCTGCTCTCAGCGGGGATCGGATAAACTAGTCATTGCCACAACGCATGACACGAAAGGGAACGAGGCGAGAAGTGTCGTTTCTCTGAGAAAATTTTTTATGTACTTGAATTTAGAGTTGAAGGATGGAGTCTCGATTTCGAAGTCGGAGTAGGTGGTGTCTTTTGAGTTATAATTTACCTTCTACTTTTTCTGTAGCGGGTCTCGCGGTTGGAATGAGTTGGGCCTGTAAGCAGTGATCCCCGCCGGCTCCACCAGTCTTGTACCGATAGTGGACCTAGAGCTTTAGCTTAGGACTTTAATAGAGCAAAAAAAAAAAAAAACATTGGACTTAGATATACACATAATGTTAAAATTATGGAGTACAGAGATAAGTCAGGTGATGATTAATGGCAGTTATTGATGAGGGGTTTGGGTGTTGAGCTTTCTATTATTTCTATGTTGGGATACACATTGTCGATCCTACTAGGCTCGATAATTAGTAGTCCCGATAGACTGGTGTTTGGCGAACGGAGATTGCGTATACCCTGTGTTAGCGTTGTTTACTGCTGTTAATAGGAGATCCCGCACGGGCTATCTATTGGGATTAAAAGGAGTCTGGTATCTGTGTTTAGAAGAGTAGTCGAATTGACATCCTTTTATCCTTCATTATTGCATAAGCTTCCATCTACCAACAAGTCCACGAACTAAGTAGTGGGTTATACATTTCAATACATAAGGGAAAAATCCCCACTTGTCTCATGTGCCTGTCAAATCTAGTGATTACCAGCCACCTCTCATCTACCATGATGAGCCAAGGTACGGAGGGCAAGACTGACACCTGTACGTGGTGCCTTCTACGAACCTGGGAGTGAAATATTCTTCCAGAGCCAAGTTCAGTCAAATTTCGCAATACCGGACAAGTTGGCCCACGAGGCAATGATTCAAAATTCTCCGTCATGTCAAATCTTCGCTCCCAACGAGTCCGACTCCTACTTAAGTCTCATTAAGTTTACAAGTACGACCAAGTACATCCTCATTTCAATGACCACACCTCTCATCAACTATTCTCTGCCCTCAGCTAGCCGCCAAATACACGCCCACGCCGATATTTATACCCGACGGAGGAAGCAAAGCGTGGCGCACAAATCTGGAAGGCAGTTCTTTGAGACGGATGTGAGAGGGATTGGGACAAGTTTACAAGATGATACGGAGGATGGATACACTCTCGACGGGCGTGTGATTTTGAATTTTGGCAAGGAATTTTACGAATTGAGCTTTGTGCGCGCCAAGACTTCGCATGCGAGAGTGCAGCGGACACTATAAAAACACGCAAACGATGGATGGTGCTGTGGTCCGCCTCCTGGTGGTGTTCTCTGGTATAGTTTGAGTAGCCTGGGCACCTACTCCACTTGGGAAGGAGACACCGAAGACTACATTTCGCGCGGAAGAAATTCAGAGGATGATGAAGGCATGTCTGGATAACCCAGGGTTTTTGAGACGTTTCCCTGGGTGGGTATTCACGGATGAGGGTTGACTTGGGGTGAAGAAAAAGCCGCCATAACTTCGCAGTGGTACTTGCAAATGAAATCTGAGGCATGAGTGCTCTTATTGTAATTTGAGTCATCTATTCTGTACATTTTCTCCGATATTGTGTCATAGCTAGTTAGCTGCATACGCAATTAAAATCTGATGCAAAAAAAAAAAAAAAAAAAAGAGCCAAGGTACACTGTAGTACGTAAATATGTGGATCCTGAAAAGATATACATTATCACGTGTTGATCGGATTTTAGATGTACGGCGCATAGACAAAATCCTAGAGCCATTATGATCTCACACGATCGAGTGCGGGCGACACTATAAACACCGCCGTGGTTGGATGATGCGGTGGTACATCATCTTGGCCGGTTTCTCAAGTAAGGTCTGGATAGCAAGGACACATATCCCACCCGAGACAGGAGACCGCTGGTTCGAATCCGGCAAAACCTAACTACATTTCTCGCGGCGCTGGTATGCATGGATGATGAAGGCATGCTTGGATAATCAAAGGTTTTAAATTCCCTTTGGTGGGTACCTACGGAGGAGGGTTGACTGTTTGTGTAAGCAAACATACCTCATAGTGGTATTTGCGAATGAAATCCAGAGTATGAGTGTCTCTAACGTCAAAAGAGTCATCCTATATGTATACATAGTACCGGTCATGTGTCATAGCTAGATAGCTGAAAACACATTAAATGATTTAAAAAAAAAAAAAAAAAAAAAAAAAAAAAAAGATCTCACACGATCAGATCGCATTGGAGCTGAGGGGTAACAGAGTATTGATGTATATAGGCGCATAGATATCCTACATTTGGGGGAGATAAGAATTCACGTATTAGTCTCAAGCTCTACACAAGATCCGTTGTAGTTAGGAGCCACGAGACACCACGTGATAACATTTCATTCTTACACCCACACCCAGCCACTTACTAGCTACCCAACGCGCGCCCAGAAACCTCTTATGTAGAAAGAGTCGATCTTGTCGGGAACATGAGACGAAACAGATAATGGTTGAGTCCTAAATTCGAGAGTCAGAATGTCCAACAGTACACAAGTTATAAATCACGGGACAAGATATAAAAACATACGTAAGAATGGGTGCAGACATGATACGGAAATCTACCAAAATTCGAACAGGCTCGACTGAAAAGAGCGAGGACTAATTTACAGGTCTCCTCGGACTAGCTCAATGCTAGTGTCAATAACAACACCAGTCCCCTCCATTCTTGCAATTGTGTTACTATGACAACTATTTCCCAACGACTGCTGAGGCATGCTTTCACCGTTAATGGAGAGTCATGATTAGAAGCATGACATCGCCCGTTGTGACAGAAACCTAATAGGTGATGAATAAATTGATATTTCAAACTACATGTGGATAAAAGAGAACTCTGGCTACAGGTGACAGGTATTTATAAGAATTGGACCTCTTTGTCAATCTCCAGACTGATGACTTATCCTTATACACAATACTTACTAACCCGCCACGCGTTACCGGATGTGACCTGCTTGTAGTAACGCTTCGAACTCCTGACTAAAAGTGCGGTTGAGGTTCTTTGTTCCTCGGATGGTATGGTTAGTGGACATTGAGCGTATGGGGATCGTAGGTGGACGGTGTCTTTGGGTTTCTGCTATATCTCTATGAAGTGAATTCTTACGACGGTGTATGACTCCCTTTCTAAAGTTTCCGTCTGATACTGGCCCTGTATCCTGTCCAAGTTTCCCTCGTCCTTAGTTTTAGTTGGAATATCGAAGTCATACCTTTGCCTCTTGCCAGCCTCGTCAGGCTTTACCCGGATCTATCAGTTTCCCTCCCAACGCTACCTTTGACAGCCCCGAGTCTAACAATCGGACACACGGCAACTGCTTCGATGGATGCAAGTTTTAGAAAATCATGTTGGCCACCACGACAATAAGTCATGGGTATGAACTATGCGGAAGTCACATTGCGGAGTGATGAAGAATGGATGATGTTATATTTAGTGGGTTACAGTGAATAGACGCATACATTATTACGCTGTCGGCATATGAACAGAAAGTATCAGACTAAACCTGTGTCCATCTATTGTGGGTACATCTATGAAACTATATACATACTCACCTAGCCAGTATGGTAGTGATGTTAGCTGTAGATTTGATCCACACACGATGCCCTAGCCTCGACTACCTCGTTGTCTCATGTCATAACAAAATATGCAAATTTTAACAACGATGTAGTGTCCTAGAATTATGATTGGTATGTGGTTTGGGAATGTATATTTGCGTTGTAACAGCCAAGATAGTTGCAGGAGAGACATCTACTCTAATGTGTATAGGAGTGAGAGTACTCTGATTATTATTGCACTTCAGATTGGCAAAAGCTCGTCTCTCATCCTATGGCTAGTTTGCTTATAGACCGATCACGTAACCAGGGTTATTTTTGCATCAGATTTGAATTGTGTATGAAACTATCTAGCTATGACACAAAATCATAGAAAATGTACAGAAAAGATGATTCAATGGGCTAGAAGAGTACTCATGCCTCGGATTCCATTTGCAAGTACCACTGCGAAGTTATTGTGGCTTTTGCTTCATCCCAAGTCATCCATCATCTGGAATACTCACCCGGGGGAACGTCTCAAAAATCCTGAGTTATCCAGACATGCCTTCACCATCTACTGAATTTTCTTTGCGCGAAATGTAGTCGGAGATGTTTCCTTCCCAAGTGGAGCATGAGCCTAGGCTACTTAAACTATACCAGTGAACAGCACCAGGAGACGGACCACGGCACCTTCCATCGTTGGCCTCTTTTTATAGTGTCAGCTGTACACAAAACTCTATTCGTGAAATTCCTAATCAAAATTCAAAATTGCACACCTGTAGAGATTGTATACATCCTCCATTGTAACTTGAAAACTTGTCCTGATCCCTCTAACGTCCATCCCAAAGATCTGTCCCCAAAATTTGTGCGCCACGCTTTGCTTCCTCCGTCGGGTATAAATATCGGTGTGGGCGTGTATTTGGTGGCTAGCTGAGGCCAGAGAATAGTTGATGAGAGGAGTGGTCATTGGAACGAGGATGTACTAAGTCGTACTTGTAGACTTGATGAGACTTGGGTAGGAGTCGAACTCGTTGGAAGCGAAAATTTGACGCGGCGGAGAATTTCGAATTATTGCCTCATGGGCCAACTTGATCGGTATTGCGAAATTTGACTGAACTTGGCTCTGGGAGAATATTTCACCCCCAGATTCGTAGAGGACATCGCGTACCGGTGTTCTTTCTTGCTCTCCTACGTAACCAGTGTGCCCCCCATTGAGCAGCTTTGCCATTTATTCTACATCAACAACCCGTCTCTCATTCTGAAGATAGTGCTTGTTGTAGTGGCATAGAGCAGAGACTGGCTTTCCTTCCTACATCATAATTCCATACTGCCATAATAACTGCCTATGCACCGCCTACTAGATCTACCATACTACATAGCTGATCTAACACATGGCCAGATAGCTGCATAAACAATTAAAATATGATACAAAAAAGTGTTAAAGTCAATGTGCCGCGGTTAAAATTGATTACCTATCAGACGGCATCCACAGATTGAGGCTAGGCGGAGCGGACGGGGCCGGAGATTTGCCTATGATATTTTGTCTGGTTATTTTAAAATTTTCAGCTTCAGTATTACAGAGTTTTTCGGGATCAACCGCGGGGGTGAGGTCAAATTTGGTGCAGGTCTTGTGCCTCATACGTTAAAATTACAAAAATCAAATTAAGAGAAACCACCACGAGTCGTGCAACACGTCCTGACTAGCAAAAGGATAACTCGTGATCTTGGCTTATGGAACTTTGGGAGAGTGCTGGCTACAGAACGAAGAATTTTATCAGGGGCAGGAGACAGGCATGCCTGGGTGTAGAGGCAAGCATAGTGTCACCGGCGACTGTACCTCGACTGAAGTCTGGCCACTCTGTGGAAATGAATTGGTACAAGCGCAAAGAACACACCATTTCTTTAATGTGTTTACGGCACAGCCAAGGCTCCTTCAAGCATGCGGTGTAATGAGAGGTAATGGAAATTTAAGAAACCCCACATATCTCGGTGCAGGATCTGGCCAGATTAAATGGTACAATTTCGTAGCATAGAGATGGTCGGGCTCGAATTATAAGAGTGGCAGCAATCGCCCAGCAGATGACGATACTGCAGCTTCAATCACCCCATACGTTGCATCGAGTCTGACCGATCTATAATCATGCGCCTCACTAGTCTAGCTGTCATTCTGCAAAGTGCGAGCTTCTTCGTGACAACATTCGCCGTCCTCACTAAGAGGCACGTAAATGAGGAAGATAAAGGATTCAATTGCGACGGTCGCGAAATCTGGCATGAAGAATACAGTAGAGTGGATAAATTACAATTAACCGGTCAAGCTACTCCTATGGGCTTGACTTTGGACAATATATACCTCAACCTATTGGGGAACCAAGCAGTTGATACAACGGTTACTTTCGGAGAGCGGGAAAATGGTGGCAGGCGGTTTTCTGAGCTTATAACATTATGGCAAAGTAAGAACCCCTGTGAATTAATTAATCTCATCTTATAATCATCAATAGAAGAGGATATCTACGCCGGCTACTTTATTAATTCTTACATACTTATCACCAACCGGAATGATCGTGTGAATGCTATGATGAAGAGGACGACATTCTACGGAAACAACCATCATGCCGAACCTGAGCCAGAAGGAGTGTACAGCATGTGCGAAATTTTGATTTGAGCTATCCTGCACTGTACCATGCAGGTCAGTGGATCAGAAATTATTTTCAAATTTACTTATTTGACTAGAGAGAGTCTCTCTTATGGCAGCGGAAATGGAGCACGACTTCGGACAGGCTGAATCGGAATGATTATGATCCTACAGCAACAGCTTGCTATCATTGCCAACGCGCGTGTTTTGGCTCATGCCGCGTCTTCTCGTCGAGAGTGATTGCTGTGGTTTGAGGCAGAAATAGCAACTTCAGACATTAATTACAAGATCATCTTCAAGACCGGCTCTAGGCACGATGTAATTGTTGGCTTTGGGGAAGTGACGGAATAATCTCTCTAGCTGGAGTTATCTGGAGTCGGTGGTTGTTGTTGAAATTGACGCTACTTGGCAATGAACAGTCGCATTAACATGGAACTTAATAAGGCTCTTATTAGGGAAATGACTAAATCATTTTATTGTCCTGTCTGAGTCTATGACTATGTAGGACGTGTAGGTCCTCTCTGCCTACAGGCCAAGGATACCTATGCCAGTAGTTAATCCCCTCATATGCCTCCCATACAGCTCCCCTCAAACAGTACCGCCCCTCACAAGCCCTCATTTGATCATACACTTAGAGGAGCCCTTTGCCCTTGATTATCTCCCCTCTCCAGCCAACGAAGTGATGGCAATTTGCGGGTGTATGGCAGCCGGGGAAAATCGCAAAAGCCACTGGGTGCGGAGTTCTCCTATTACCGACATTAGGACTAAATCCGAAGACATAGTGCCCCTTCTGAAGCGTTCGAAGAGGCTGGCCAGCTGGGCGCTGCAGACTTTTGTGTAGCTCGGGAAATTCAACCTCTGCCTTTCTGGCCTCCTTCAAACTCCTTCCCGAAGGTCGTGCTAAAATGTCAGAAAAGTCTTGACAGAGCGTGATTGCTGTATAGTAGCTTAGCCTAACTTCTTTTGTGCCGTCCAGGGCGCTGGGGAGTGCCGTTGACTCATCGACAAAGGAAGCCCAATTAGGGAAATAATGACCTCTCAGTCATTGAGGTTGTAGAACGCGTTCATTCAAGTAATTACCGAGGTGAAACTAAGTACAGAATTTGTAGTCACTAGCCTATGAACAACGTAGCCTTTTCGATAGCCCCAATTATTCTAAAATCTAACAGCTCTAGTATTACTTGCCACATTCATGGCGACTCATGCAATGACCAGCCTCACAATTATCCAGCATAAACTAGTGGATCGCGTCCTTCACTTAGCTGTAGTAATTAGTTGAAATAGCGCTCTGATATTAAGTGGGTTTAATCAACAACTCTCCACTCTAGCCTTCGGACTCTTCAATCTCCCATCTCGCTTCACTAGGTCATACTAAAGACAAGCCGTTACAGCTTATGCAAAAACCCGAAAACCCAAATAGCTTAGACGTAAAATAGAAAACAAACCCAAATAGCTTTCTCTGAAAAAACCTCTCCTTCGGCGACCATACGCTGCCCACTCTGAGCACGGGGACTACATGGCACACCACCGTCGGTTTAACCATATAGACGCACACCTACTCTGCAGTCGTGGTGAATCCAATGCCTCCACGCACTTTCTGGATTGTAGAATCCAAGCTCTAAGACCCTCTCAGATCCCTCTATTCATTAGCAATCCCGTAAAATTATTTTTAGGCACCTTGAGGGAGCCCTCTGTGCGACAAATTGGTTTTCCCTTTCCATGTTCTCTAATACAACTTGTTCCAGGCATCTCGCCTATAGAGAACAATAATTATATGTATACATAGTACCGGTCATGTGTCATAGCTCGATAGCTGAAAACACAATAAATTATTAAAAAAAAAAAAAGAGACCAATAATGATAACAGTCTGCCTAGTTTAGGAGGGACTTGCTAATCATCCATGCAAAGCAAGACGTAGAAAAAACTAGGCCCGAAAATGTAAAAGATGGTGAATCTATGGAGTGCGCTGGATCTGGTCTGTGAGTTCTGCCATACACCATCGCAATCTTCGATATATAGTCTGGCATCCCGTGTCAGGGAGCAGCAGGAGCCAGGCTACCAGGGCAGAAAGCACTGGCGGCCATCTCTCTAGACAGTTTAGTAGGGACTGCGGGCCAGAGTTTCGCAGGGCAAGACTGAACACCTTTACGCAGTATCCTATACGAACCTGGGAGTGAAATATTCTCCAAGAGCCAAGTTCAGTCAAATTTCGCAATACCCATTAAGTTGACCCACGAGGCAATGATTCAAATTTCTCCACCATGTCAAATTTTGTCTCCCAACGTGTTCGACTCCTACCCAAGTCTCATCAAATCTGCAAGTACGACCAAGTACATCCGCGTTTCAGTGACCACAACTCTCTGTTAAGATGAAATAATTATTGATCTATTAATTAGAGTAAAAATGCATAAGAAAACCATTACGAACTATTGCTATCTTATATACATAATTAGTAGTCCACGAGTGATCTAGTTCTTCAACGACGGTGCAAGTGTCCTCTACTGGTACCCTGATAGAAGTGAGTGATCTGTCTTCCTGCCTCCCGTTTAATGGCGGAAGGTCAGCATTACGTGACTGACGTCTCTTTCAACCTAACACCACACAAATGTTCTACCTAGCTGGTAAACACCATCAGCCAGGTAAATGTATGACTCATTTGCTATTTAGCTCATACTAACATTGTAGATTCTAGGTTTCAACACTCTCATCAACTATTCTCTGGCCTCAGTTGACCACCAATCACACGCCCACGCTGATATTTATACCCGACGGCGGAAGCAAAGCGTGGCGCACAAATCTGGGAGACAGTTCTTTGGGAAGGGCGTGAGAGGGATCAGGACAAGTTTTCAAGATGATACGGAGGATGGCTACAATCTCGACGGGCGTGTGATTTTGGCAAGGAGTTTTACGACTTGAGCTTTGTGCGCGCCAAGACTTCGCTTGCGACAGTGCAGCGGGCACTGTAAACACCAACATAGTTGGATAGTGCAAGGGTACATCGTCTTGGTGTGACGGGCTTTGCCCGAATTGGGACTGGTCACTATGACCACTCCGTCTCCAAGGGGTAACGTACCAGATGGGGAGTATGATACAGGAGAAGAGTTGTGCCTGGAAGAAAGGATGATTCTCAGGGGGCCAACGAAGAGAGCCGGCAGCCGGCAAAGACGAAATCTTCACCTTCTAGTGGTACCGGTGTAATCGCTCAGTATGCTCTGTATATCTGGGATCGCCAAGAAGAATCGCATCCGAATCGAAGTCGAAAGCAACCTCAAGCATATATCTATTTGACGACTTCTTGACCATGGCTCTCTTACCATTCTCGTCTGAGTCCTCAACCTCTATCTAACCACGCATCATCTCGCTTCAACGACCAATAAAGAAGTTACTCCAATTGCAAACAGGAGCTTGCCCCATTAATTACCGGCCATCACCGACTACAAATTTACGATGCTATGTATACCCGTAAGGAGGAAATTAAGTCATAATATACAAAGCTTGGGACCTAGCTAATGGGGAATATTGCCCTAATCGAACAAACAACTTGAGGGGGAACAGGTCTCTGAAGACCATGCTGGGACTTACATTTTCGAGGGGCTTTCAACTTTGGAACGTTTGTGGCCGCCAAGACCGAGATTTCGGCTAATTAGCCAGGATGGCTTTTTTTGTCGATGAGTCAACAACATTCCACAGCGCCCTTGACGGCACAAAAGAAAGTAGGCTAAGCTACTATACAGCAATCACGCTCTGTCGAGACTTTTCTGACATTTCAGCACGACCTTCGGGAAGGAGTTGGAAGAAGGCCAGAAAGGCAGAGGTTGAATTTCCCGAGGTACATACAAGTCTGCAGCGCCCAGCAGCTCGGCCTCTTCGAACGCTTCAGAAGGGGCACTATGTCTTCGGATTTAGTCCTAATGTCGGTAATAGGAGAACTCCGCACCCAGTGGCTTTTGCGATTTTCCCCGGCTGCCATACACCCGCAAATTGCCATCACTTCGTTGGCTGGAGAGGGGAGATAATCAAGGGCAAAGGGCTCCTCTAAGTGTATGATCAAATGAGGGCTTGTGAGGGGCGGTACTGTTTGAGGGGAGCTGTATTGGAGGCATAGTTATCCTTGGCCTATAGACAGAGAGGATCTGCATGTCCTACATAGTCATAGACTCAGACAGGACAATAAAATGAATAAAAAAAAAGAGCCGGGAGAAAGGATGATTCTCAGGGGGCCAAGCAGGGAGTTGAGACTAGTCTACACAGAGCTTATAACAGATGGGAAAGTACGTAGCAGATTGTCTTCCCAAGGAAGAAGTTATTAATTCCTATTGAGTTATTGTCTTTCAAGTAAATTTTAGTTCATGAAACCTTTAAATATAACTTCTTCCTTCATATCCCTACCCCTACCATTGACTCGCCAGAAAGGTGATTGAACATCTGGATCCCGAAAAAAAAACCGGAATTACAAACTCTATTTTTGTCTTTTCACAGATTTACACACGGCTTGAACTTAGCACCCGAGGGACCAATCATGGACGGAAATATTCAGGTCGAGGCTGTTACGGTTTGACTGTTATATGAGCTAAGGCGAATAACCTAAGCGTGATATTAAGGATGTTTACGATAAGGCTGAATTGGGGGGTAGATGAAGCTGAACGAAGCGGCACTACTAATATGGAGGTTGGAGCGTTAGCACAACTAAGTGATACCTGGCATTGCGTGATTGGGTAGCAAGTATACTGCTTATGGACAAGTCATCAGTTGATAGAACCACGAAGATCAACTCTTATAAGTACCTGTTATTAGTAGCTAGAGTTCTCTTTTCTCCTTATATAGTTTAATAAATCGATTTATTCATTACCAACTCGGTTTCTATCACAGAGGCAAGCTATCAGGCTGCACAAGAGATATTAGCAGAAAATTCACTGGCGGGACAACAAGACAAGATTTACTGGAGCTGGATCAATTGTTCAGGGGAATGAAGAAACAAGAAACCGAGCTAAGGTCGGGAGGGGTACCGAGACCAAGGAGAAGAGATATAGTACTGCCAAAATGGAATGGTGCGCCACTAGAATTCGGGTTCTTCATTAGCAGGTTGGAAACACGAATCGAAGCTGACTGTGCCCCTCACCCGGACAATCGGACAATTTTTGTGGACATGATTGATACTCTACTAGATACCGCCAAGTCAAGAGTTGCAGAGTGGCATGATAAGAGGAAAGCTGATGGACGGTTCGGCTGGAAGGAGTTGATTTTGCATCTGAAGAAAACCTTTGCGGGCAAAATGGCTCGGCAAGTGGCATTGGAGCATACCAATAAAATGGAATAAGGTGAATCTCAGTCTCTCTGTGATAGAAACCGAGTTGGTGATGAAAAAATCGATTTAATAAACTCTATGAAGAAGAGAAATCTAACTACAGCTACAACGTACTTATAACATTCAGTCCACTCTATGAGTCTCTTTGCTTATACCTTTTCCTTAGGTCGAATAATTACCGCACGGCTACACATTGCCCATATTCACTGTGCTATGACATTGCTTCGATACCAACAGTCTTATCATTTAAGTCCTCAACAATGCGCTTAGGTATCCACCTAAGCTTAAACAACAGGTAAACCGTAACACCCTCGCTCACTTTCTGCTCGACTTTGAGTACCAAATCGCCCAGAGTGGAGGGGACGAGGCCTTTACTAAGCTAGGCAGGACCATGAACTTAAAAGCAGCCCTCAACATTAAGATGAGGACGGCCTTAATAGGAGTGAAGCTTCCTCCACCAGAGAGATATAACGACTGAGTAGAGAGAGTAAAAGAGGCGGCATTAGAGCTGGAAGGGTTGGAAAACTGTCGGTTTATCACCGGTTCAAGATTGTGTGCTAGCACAAAGAGTGGGTAACAGAGTTATTGATCTAAAAAGCGTATATCTATCTATCTCTATCATGAATACAGAACGGAAGTAAACCCCAACGCCGCACTGACACCACGTGACTAATATCCGTATACTTCTCCCATAGGTACCCTACCAACGCCAATATTCATACACTGACAACTCTTTAAATGGTAAATGTCGAACTCAAGAAATATAAAAGAAAGTAATTCATCCCAAAATACGAGTTTTTATTTGCCATTGTGCATTCACTTCCGGTTTACCCATCCTTCCAGTCTAACTGTAAGTTTATTTGTCTCAATAAGTGTCCTTAGGGCCGAGGTAGCATTTTCTTTCGTCATAGAGTCTGCTGGATTATCTTTACCATTGATCCACCTGATCTCTGCTAGCTCTCTTCGCTCATATGATTCACGTATTGCCATAACGTCAATCATTAGTCGTTTTTCTTTTGTTGTTCCAAGCTTCACTAAACATTCATATAGGCTGCGACTGTCGGTACAGATAATTAATGGAACTACAGGTAGACCAAGTTGGCTCATGATCTGATTGACTGTCATGCAGAGTGGGATTGCAATATCAACGCCACGAGTCATTGCATATAGCTCGGATGCTAGAACGGCTCGAGTTACTCGCTTGCACTTGGTTGAACTCCAATGAATGATATTGCCTCGAAATGTGAAATCATTGTCTCCAAAATTCTCATTTCCAAGTGTAATTACAAAGCCTATCTGAGAGGTGAGGTCTTTGTTATTAGCGAATGAGCCGTCAACCCAACAGTAAGCTTTTAACTTATTCAAATCTAGGTTGACGTATTTTAATCCCTTGCTTGGGTCGATTTGTTGTTCGTGAAGAGCGTTATTGAGTTCAATGATCTCCTGGTCTCCTGGCTCTTGATGCTGAGCTGCTCTTGACAATCTAAAGGCGACTAGTGGTTGACAATTAGATGAAATCCAGGCTCCAAGAGCTCTTTGTCTCTTGTAAATATCGATTCTGTTTGGATCTTTTACATTGACCAACTTGATTTTCTTACCTTGACCATTAGTTTGTATGTGTAAAGAGTTGTCGCAGAGTGAGATCAGTAGACCGTTAAATTGCAGAGGGTTGGTATCAGATAATCGCTCAATAGGCTTCGCAGGGAACTGGGCCTTGTTTAGTTTTTCGTCTTCGAGCTCTAGAAATTCCTTAGTTCCGAGAAAAAGCGTATCGTCAACTTGCATGCCTGTAATACTGAAGAGTTCAACGTGGGTCACAAGTAGACACGGATCAAAGCAAGATGACTTTAAGCCTAATTCTTTTGTAAGGTATTTGATCCATGTGTCGAACCAGTGGTTGCCAGCTTCTGGAATACCGTACAGAGGTTTGATAATGTGCATGATTGTATCTGCCGGTAGATCCATAGCTTTGATAATTTCTGGGGAAGGCCAGCAATAAAAATCCCTAACAAGATGAGTCCTTGACTGCGTGTACGCTTGCTGAATATCCCGAAGAAATAAAGTTTGGTCAAATTGCAAGATTAAGCAGATTGCAAAACAAAAAATGAGGCGTTGACTTGCTCTTTGTACGGTAGGTGACTGGGTTAGTACTAGAGACTTATCTTGGTCATTGTATGCTTGAACGACCAAACGAGATTTCTCAAAAGGCTTGATCGTTTCCTTGCCCTTAATTGCCTTGACAATTCTACATTTGTATATTCGTTTTCCCAGTAACGACTTATTCCAAGGCATGAAGCGGAAAACTTTACTGGCAATTAGGCCATCTATCTCCTTTTTGTTTGAGGCAGAGAACGGTGGTCCAGGGGTGGTAATAAGGCCCTTTGAGCGTAATTCTAGGGAAAGCCGAATCGCTTCTTCATCTTGAGAAAGGTATACAGGAGAATGTTGTTCTAGGCAAGGTACGAAATGGTCATCAGATGGATATTGACCAGCAAATCTTCCCTCTCTTCCGCTGCGCCTTAGTGGGTGCGGTGGCATTGGTTCAAGTTCCGTTTGGCTATCTAAACCTGTTGCCGGCTGCTTCAAGTTACTGTTATCAAGGTTATTAGTATTGTCATCATGAAACCACTTTTTGACTGATGTCGATCGGAAGTTTTTCTTTTCTTTATTGATAATTACCGTGATTGTCTCGCCCTCTTTGTTGTATAGCTCAAAAGGTCCTGTCCACTTGCCTCTTGAGCTCTTGGTTGCTTCACGCCACACTCTCACTTTTCCTCCGATGGGGACATCCTGAAGGTGATGATTTTGTGGACCGTTCCGCATATCTTTGGCCTTATTTACAAGTTGAGTAGCACGATATTTTTGAAGCTCTTCATCGCTTTACGCATATTTTCCACCCTTTCTTTAGCCACTGGTGCTGGACCGTCGTCCCAAGTAATTCGGGGATAGGCACCGAACGCGCAAAGTGTTGGAATGAGACCATCCGGTCCTGCGGTGTCATTAAGCGCCTTAACTGCCATCTTTAAAATTGAATGCCGGTTTACATTGTGTCCAGTAAATTGTCGCTTGAAAATAGAATAAGCACGACGAAGATCTTTATGTGCATGCTCAACTTTTCCGATAGAGTGATGAGCTTCTATAGGGACTTCAACCACATGTGTTTTCCATCCTGAAGCAGTTGTGCGAAATTCTGCGGACGCAAAATTCTTGCCGGCATCATGTATTAGATTTTCAGGTGGACCTATGTAGACGTTGTTCCAGCAGCGATCGATTGAATTACAGATAGATGTTGCTCCTTCTTTCTCAGTACCTGTAAGGAAATCTGCAGATCCTAGGTTGGTTCCAGCGTCTACTAAATGTACAGCAGGGCCGTCTTCTAAGTGCAATACATCAACGTAGACTGTATGATTAAACGGTACGTCTTTGTTAGTAAGGGTGAATTTGAAACGAAGGGGCCGATTAGCGTTTAACTGACAGTCCTCGCAGAACTTGGAAATTTGGTTAATTATTTTGATATCGACATCATGGCCGGCTCGTCGAAAGATTTTCCACATTCTTGTAGCGGTTGGATGCCCCCATCTACGATGACAGGTTCTTATTTGTTGCTCTGTCAAGTAACAAATAGGATGTTGGTCAGCTTCGTAAATGAATAATGACTGGATGTGATTGAGGGTCATCCATAAGTGACCGTATTTTCGAATGAGAGCTGCTACTGGTCTTTGATCTTTCATCATGGCATTTTTCAGAACATCTGGAGTAACGCCAAGACGAGTCATATCTTGTAGGCTAAGTAAAAAAGGTGTGTTGCAGGGTAAAATATGAAAAGTAACTTTGCCGATGGGCGTATCAAGAGTAACTGAACCAATAGAAACAAATACGCCACTCCCAATTCCCGAGATTTTTACCTCCCCAGCCCTTGTTTTATCAACCTTAAACTCCTTTTGAATTTGCTGCAACGCTTTGGCCTGTCCAATTCCAGCTGTAGACCGCCCAGCAGCGCCTGTATCAACAAAAACTCCATGGAAGACTCAATCGTCGTATCTATCATCTCTCATTGTTTGTAGAGAAAAAACTTTCCCGAGTAGATGTACTTTTTCGGCTGTTTCTATCTCCGAGTCAAGAACGTTAATGTGTAAGTCCAAATCAATATTAAGAGAGTCTACCCTAAAAATAATCCCCTGTTCCTGCTCCGATACCGCATATTTCATTCTAGGTGCTGTAAACTTATGTCTTGTAGTTTGTTCTTGAAGATAGGCGACAGCATTTTCTCCTCCAATTTCCTCGAATAGATATTGGTCGACGTTGTCATACCCGTGCTCATTGCTGAATTCGCTTTCATCAGGCAGTTCCTCAATGGTTAAGAACTGATATAACTCCGTATCTGTGGATTGCCCTTCGAATTGGACGATGAATTGCCGAACAGCGTCTTCATCTTTTGACTGATAGGTTTTCTTGACTTTGTTAAATGCTGCCTGTCGCTCTTCCGCAGAGTGATTTGTTGACCAACAGTTCGCCTTCTTACAAATCAGGCAGCGTTTAACCCAGGATGATGAAGCACTCGATCCTTCCATTCTACTGCTGACTCTATCCCTGCCATGAAAAGACTTACCACTTCGGCCTCTTCTAGATCCCCTAGCAGTTTGGTATTGACGCTCTGCTAGATAGGAATTATCACTTTTCTGGCACTCATTGAGTTCGTGCTGCATGTATTGGCTGGTTGGTGTACCTGATAAAGAAAGTTGCATGAAACGGGCTCGGATATCGGCGCAAACACCTTCAGCAGTCTTTGCTGGTGAGAATAATACGAAGTGTAAATCAACTACTCCAGAGCAAGCATTGATAATCCTAGTTCGTAAAGCAGCGTCTCCAGAGTGTGCTTCCAGTCCTCTTTGAACACGACGTAACTCCCTTTCAAGGTTGTTAAATGCTTGGAGCTTATCTGGACATTTTCGCATTTCTTCGATCAGGTTAAGAGTGTTCCAGATTGTCTCCCTTCTATTTATCCAATGGACTGTCTTGTAGTGCGACTTTATTAAATCGCAACGTTCATCAAATGACATATCCTCAATATGCAGTGTTAAATCTAGGTATTTTTCACTAGCATCTCCAGCAAACATTATGGCGAGCGCGTCTTTGAAATGCCTCTTCTCAACACAAGCATTATTGCAGTTATTGAAAAATATTTTTCGCTTGTAATCAAAACTGTCAGTCCCGTCTTTATATTTGTCCTCGTCTTTGTACATTTTGATAAGGGATTCTAATTGCCTGCTTTTATGGAGTGGACGGTCTTCCAATGGGAGATAATTATCTCTTTGTGGGTATGGTTGCTGATTTGGTGCGTTTGACGAGGAACGATTGTCTTTGTCACTATCACTGCGTCCATATTTGTTTCCCTCGTCTCCATGACTTGGAGAGTTGCTTTGGGGCTCTTTACCTTCCTGTTTAGTTGAGATATCCTTATCTTCTTCTTTAATTTCTTTGCGCAAGTTCCCTCTTGTCCTTTCATAATCCAACGCTGCTTGGATTGTACGTTCGTATTCCCTGTAGCTTGGGTCTTTTGGGTCGCACCGTGAGCTTACCCCTAATGGGTTCTTCTTTTGATAGAATGCAATTTCTTCGGGAGTCCATTCATGGAAATCATCTCTCTTGACTTCTGCTGCAAGTTGTTGATCAATATGTTTTCCCTTTGGATTTTGTGTCATATATATTCCTCGGGAAATGAGATAATCTCGGAATTCTCTCCTGAGTTCCGAGTCAACTTTGCTAAAGAGATTAACATCCCAGTCCTCGAAGTCTTCTACCCATCTTTCCCATAGAGGGTCATCTCGTACACCTTTCGCTCTGTAGAGATCCAGCCTATTCTGGACATATATTGTTATTGCTTCGTCAGAGTCGAATTTAAGTGGAGTAGAAGAGGATGGCTTGGCAGACATTGTTTGATTTTTGCGTGATAGACGCGAAGCAAGACTAGGGAATTTCTCCTGGTTAATGCTTGAATGACAAAATGCGTTAATGGACGCGGAACTAAGAAGAGCGAATACTTAATACTTCTTAAATTTGACACGTCGGAGCTCAGTTCAGACGGGGTCGACAACTCCAAGGGACGTTCCTTCGTATGAATACCGCGAACGGATCTGTGACCAATAAGATGGATCACTGATCAGTGTCGGTTTATCACCGGTTCAAGATTGTGTGCTAGCACAAAGAGTGGGTAACAGAGTTATTGATCTAAAAAGCGTATATCTATCTATCTCTATCATGAATACAGAACGGAAGTAAACCCCAACGCTGCACTGACACCACGTGACTAATATCCGTATACTTCTCCCATAGGTACCCTACCAACGCCAATATTCATACAAAAACTACTGACCAGAGGTAGCAACACAGTTAGCAACAAGGTTGGCTGCGCCAAACGGTGGTTGGGGACAAATATTTGACAACCAACCGGCAATAAATATTGAAGGAGCAGTCTTTACAGACGGTACAAACGCAACCCTTACAGGTTTGGGAGGTTTGTGTGACGGCTAGTAAGCCGATAGGATCCCTGTAGCCTGTGCTATTCAGTACAGACATATTCTTAGTGTCAGCGCTAAGTTACGCTTGTATTGAAAGTCTGGAACTGCCTATGTTTGAGATGTTAGAAACTAACCCGCACCTGAATAATGGGAGCACGACTGGAGGACAGCTACTAGTGTTTGGAATATTGGAATCATGTATATAAAGGGCATTAGATATAGCATTACATTTGTTCTTCAGTTAATAAATAAACTTACCTTTCGACATACAAACGCCCAAGCTTTATATATTGGAACTGTTACATATTTATTAACTCTTCTCATCAGTCAGCTCAGTCAATTCAGTAAATTCAGTCAGTTCAGTCAGTTCAGTCAATTCAGTTAATTCAGTAAATTCAGTCAGTTCAGTCAGTTCAGTCAATTCAGTTAATTCAGTAAATTCAGTCAATTCAGTTATTTCATTTATTTTATCATCTCAGTAAATTCATCAATTTCAGTCAATTTTGTAATTTCAACATGTCGGATGTGTCATTAAGGCAAGAATTGACCGGCCTGCGGAAACAGATCAACGAACTCAAAGCTTCTAACTTGTCCCATCAACAGCCATGTCAAGTTGAGCGGGTTATCATCGAAAAAGACCCACCTACAGAGGGACTGGGACTAAAGCCAACCAAACTACCAGAGTTTGATGGTGATAGGGTCAACTATTCGTCGTGGAGAACAGCGGTCCTAGATATTTTTAGGATGGACTGGTACGCCTTCGGCTACGATGATTCAAGGGCATTCGTTTTAATATATACTACACTAAAAGGCTCGGCTTTAAAGAAAGCTGGCTCATTCTACGAGGTAGGAGGAGTGCACGGAACTCGGAAACCGGAAGACTTCATTGAGTTTTTAGACAAATTATACCTTGATCTGTTAAGAGCTGTAAGGGCAGGCAGGGAGCTACATGCAATGAAAATGTCTGAAAATGTCTGAGGGCCAGCGTTGGCCAGAATTTTTCGCAGCTTGGACGAATAAGCTGACAGTGTTACGGGATTAATCCCTTGGGTTTGTACTGTCTGCGCCAGTACAGTAGGGATGAAATATAGAGCCTAGCTGGCTACAGGGGCAACCAATGTTGCGGGTCGGATACAGTTGCTTAGCAACACAGATTGTTATGATCGGCATTAATAATTACAATTTCCTATGTATACAGCAAGAAGGAGGAAACCTTCTCACTTTAGATTTCATTAATTAACTGATTTTATTCTGGACTTGCTCTGTTGTATATTGACATCAATTGATCCGGCTACAACGACATTGAGCTGCAAACTCTGTGGGAGCAAGCCACTGTGAAGGATAAAATTTGGCAGCGGGCCTGTGAAGCCGTAAAATCGGGGGAAAGGAGTTTTCCACCGGATATCGCGCATGAGATGAAGGCCAATATTGCAGAATGTTCGGTGGCCGCAGATGGTCTCTTACGGGGAAGAGAGAATTGTATATGGGTGCCAGATTATGAACCTCTCCGAACAACTATTATGCAGCGGACACACGATAGTCACTTATCAGGTCACCCAAGTCGAGATACGATGGTTGGAATACTATTACGACGGTGGTTTTGGCCAAAGATGAGAGAATCAGTTCGTAGATTTGTCAGGAACTGCGATATATGTGGACGTTCCACAATCTGGCGAGAGGCAAAAGCAGGCTTCTTGAAGTCATTACCAATTCCTGAACGCATTGGCAGTAAACTCACTATTGACTTTGTGACAGATATGCCCATGTCAAAAGGGTGCACAAACATCATGGTAATCACAGATAGACTATCTAAAGATATCATGTTATTTGGCACGTCGTCAATGGAGGCTCATAAGTGCGCGGATTTGTTCGTGGATCGATACTACCGCTTTTTCGGGTTTCCACGCTATCTGACAAGTGATAGAGGTTCTGACTGGTTAAGTCATTTCTGGAAAAACTTCTGCCAACTGACAGGAATAAACCAGAGACTGACAACGGCCTACCATCCACAGTCAAACGCAAGTGAAAGAGCAAATCAAGAAATGTACAAGTATCTTAGGTAATTTACTTGTTACTCCCAGGATGATTGGATGGATCTGTTACCACTGGCACAAATGGCGTTAAACTCCTGCCCGAGCTCAGCCATAGGAGGGATGAGCCCAATCTTCCTACGAAATGGCTATAACGTAGAACCCTTAATGGAGCCTACCCCAGCTGAGGGCTCCGCCTCGCGTCATGCAGGCAGCATTAATGCACAAAAATTTGTTCAGCGTTTGAAAGACGCGCAGGATTTTGCACAAGCCGCAATGGCATCAGCTCAGCAGCGGAATGAGCTAAACGGTAACATACAACGTCGACAGCCCGAGCGGTATAGAATAGGGGATAAATTTTGGTTGAATTTGCAGCATATCAAAACACATCAGCTGTCAAAAAAATTAGCTTGGCAACATGCTAAGTATATGGTTACTGGAGTACCTGATGCATTGACTGTAGAACTCAACGTACCCAGTAATATACATAAAAGATTCCATGTGGAATTAATTAAACGAGCCGGCAGAGATTCTTTTCCAAGTCAAGTACGGGACGATGCTCAGAATCCTCCAATAGTTGATGAACTTGGTAATGAAGAATTTGTAGTCGAATCCATTATCAGAGCGCGCACGGTGCGACGTGGACGAGGGGTATTTTGGCAAGCCCTAGTGAAGTGGGCTAGTGAAGCGGATCCGACATGGGAGCCAATAGAATTCATAGAGGATACTGAAGCCTTAGATAGGTTCGAGGAACTTTATGGTCCGATCGAAAATAACGATGGACCTCCAGAGGAAAGCGCGGGAAAATTTGTTGGTCCAGCTGAAAAGAATACCATGCAAAAGCGGCGCCTCCGACAAAAACAAAAAAAAAAAAAAATAGTTCAAATGCCTCTCAAAAGTGGAAGGGGCAATGTGACGGCTAGTAAGCCGATAGGATCCCTGTAGTATGTGCTATTCAGCACAGACATATCCTTAGTGTCAGCGCTAAGTTACGCTTGTATTGAAAGTCTGGAACTGCCTATGTTTGAGACGTTAGAAACTAACCCGCACCTGAATAATGGGAGCACGACTGGAGGACAGCTACTAGTGTTTGGAATATTGGAATCATGTATATAAAGGGCATTAGATATAGCATTACATTTGTTCTTCAGTTAATAAATAAACTTACCTTTCGACATACAAACGCCCAAGCTTTATATATTGGAACTGTTACAGTTCGATAAAGGAGGAAGAAGAGAAGATAGCTCGTGCAAGAGCGGGGAACAAGCCTAACAGGAGATTCGCACGCGGAATCTGATTGACTGCTTAATAAATTCCTCATTTTTCGTACAAGCTATGATTGATACTGGATGCTTGTGTCTTTCGGTGGTTGATGAAGCCCTCGTGCACAGAGAAAATATGTTCGTCGAGCAAATCTCTCCAAGGAGCTTGTGGCTAGCCAATGAGACCAAGGCAACAAAAATCACTAGAGTTGCGCGTTACAAGGTGTATATTGATGGGCGTCAGGAACAAATGTGGGGTTATGTAATGCCCAACTTGGTGTACCCTATTATTTTGGGTAAGCCCTGGATGGAACGCAACGAGGTGATATACTCAGCAGGTAAACAATCCTTACGCATACGCCTTGGAGACAATGAATTAATGGTAAATACAAGCAGGTGGATTGAAAAGTTGGCATCTCATGAAGTACAAGAAGGGTTGATGAGTGCGAGGCTGAGCAATGAATCGGAGGTATCATACAAGGAGTTATCAGAAATATGCAGTCGCAAGCTGAAGGAATCACCTGCTCTTATAAACGACCTTGTAGGGGCTATTTCGATGCATGACATCACAATGGCGTTGGAACCCAAGAAGCAAGTCTCGAGAGATGTGACGGCTGGTAAGCCGGCTGGTTTCTGTAGTCTATGTTGGCTATCATAGGCTTGGTCCGATTTAGGGTGCGCACGATCGATCGATCTAATATCTGTGCGTCGGAATCTGTAAAGCATCAGATTCAACACTGCACCACTTGTTGATGAGAAGCCATCGGCTGGGAATATACGAGATCGGTCACAACCTCTTCAGTTAATAATGTAATGACGTCGTAGAATATGAGGCTCTTTTATATATATACATGTGTAGATAGATCCTGTACTAGTTCTCTCCTCAGAATTATTATCTACTACCATCAACCACATAGTTGCTCCAGCACCTGTCCTAAGATCCGTGACAAGAGATATGGTGAAAGATAGTCTTCCTGAGGAAATCAGGCATTTCACAGACCTTTTTGTAGAGGATGGCAGCGACGGAAAAAAATTCGCTTCCAACACTCCGACTGGGAGTGGACACAAAGGTACGGCTACTCAAAGATCAGCAGGGTAAAGAAATGTGAGTGCCCTGGGGGCCGCTAAACGGGATGTCGAGGGACAAATTGCCGGTCCTGCGAAAAACGCTTACCGAGCTGTTGGATAAGGGCTAGCAGCTCGCCGGGGGGACCAGCTCTATTCATAAAGAATCCAAGGAGGCCTAAACTTCTGCGTTGATTATCGGGCACTGTATGCAGTGTCAGAATGTGACTTCTACCCTCTACCCCTTTTCAGAGAGACTATGCAAATGCTATCAGGAGCGGAATGGTTAACTAAGGTAGACGTAGGGTCAGCTTTCCATAGACTGAGAGTAACTGAGGGAGATGATTGGAGAACGGCTTTCAGAACGAGGTTCGGGTCATTTGAGTGGTTAGTTACCCCCTTTAGTCTAGCGGGGACACCGTTGGCATTCCAGAGGTGAATAAATCAAGTGCTGGGAGACCTGCTAGGTGACACATGTTCAGCGTATGTCAATGATATCGTAATTTTCTCAACCAAGGATCTGGAATATCATTGGAAAAGGGTGAACCAGGTGCTGGATCAATTAAACAAGGCGGGGCTCAAAATTGACCCCCAAAAATGTGAATTTGCCAGAAAAGAGATCAAGTACTTGGGATTTATTATCAGCGTGGAAGAAAGCATCAAGGTAGATCCAGAGAAAATACGGACCATCGCAGCATGGGAAGCTCCAACAAATGTGAAAGGTGTTAGAAGCTTTTTGGGATTTGCTAAATTTTACCAGGGATTCATGGAGAACTTTGCGCAAATTTCAGCTCCACTATAAGACCTCACTAAAAAGGGGACGCCTTTCCAGTGGACAAGGGATCAACAAGAAGCATCCGAGAAGCTAAAGGCTCTTTTTATCACGGCCCCTGTTTTAGCGTTGTGGGATGGGGAACAAAAAACGATAGTGGAGACAGATGCATCCGGCTGGGAAACAGGGGGGTGCTTGCTACAACACCAACCAGATGGACAATTCAAATCAGTAGCCTACTATTCAAAGAAGCTGGCACCAGCAAGTGCAATTATGACATCCATGATAAGGTGCTCCTAGCAATTATCAGATGCCTGAATAAGTGGAGAAGTAAACTTCTAGGACTAAAAGAGCCGTTTGTCATTTTGACGGATCATAAAAACCTAAAATACTTCATGTCATCAAAAAAGTTGTCGGAACAGCAGGTGAGATGGTCCCAACTGTTATCTCAATTCAATTTTAGACTAGACTTCAGGGCAGGTAAGCTAAGTGGCAGGCCGAACGCCCTATCACGAAGGGCACAGGATGTGCCTAAATACAAAGATAACCCAAGGATAAAGGAAAGGATGTCATGCTGGACAAAGAAACGATACTAGTACAGCACATATAGGCGGCGAAGAGCATGGGTAAAAATCAAATCCCACATGGTTGTCACGGTTTCAGTACAAGGTGCATGAGCGATCTTGTAGGTACAGTATATTTATTATAATTCTCTGAGGAGAGAATTCCTGAAGCTAAAGACTACATATATATACATTCTGAACTATTGCCTTTCGAGAAGATTCTCCCTGTAACCTGAATGACTGAGACTATTCGACAACTACCTTGAAGGTACTCGGTAGACCTGTCATCCTCATGAACCTTCAGTATGTTTCCAGAAGGTTCACTGAGAATATTCTAAACTCCGTGGCTTCCGAGACCTCTCCCAAATATTCGCTTTGTGTCATTGCCTACGCTAGCCAGCGTAGGCTACAGGAATCCTTCGGCTCAACAGCCGTTACAATCCCCCCTCTTCTTCTTATGGGCTGAAATTCTATTTCCCTTTTTTTTTTTTTTTTTTTCTTGCAGACGTTCTCTCCGTGCTCTCTGGACATGGGGTTCTGCTTGACCAACATATCGACCCGAGTTACTCTCTGAAGGGCCATTATTGGTTGTTATAGGTCCATAGGTTTCCTCAAATATTCTTAAAGCCTCCGTTTCTGAAAGGTATTCAATAGGCTCCCAAGTCGGCTCTGCCCATCCAGTCCACTTTACCAGAGCTTGTCTAAAATTACCACGACCGCGTCTCACTGTTCTCGCTCTTATTATTGAGTCAACCTCGTATTCTTGCTCCCCAAGATTGTCAAGAATTGCGGGGTTCTGTGCATCGTCCTGCCGCTGACTTGGAAATGGGTCTGCACCCGCTCGCTTTACTAACTCAACATGAAAGCGATTGTGGATATTCCCTGGCACATTCAACTCCACAGTTAAAGGGTCTGGGACGGCGGTCACGTCATACTTTGCGTGAAGCCAAGCCAGCTTCTTAGATAGCTGAGGCGTTTTGACGTTTCGGAGATCAAGCCACACTTTGTCACCGACTTTAAACTGATCCGGTTGTCTCCGAAAGCGATTTGCATTACCCTCGTTTCGCTGTTGCGATGAAGCCATTGCCGCCTGCGCAAAGTCTTGCGCGTCTCTTAACCTTTTAACGTAGTCCTGGGCAGATAATCCTCCTGGGTGTCGAGAACTATCCTCAGAGGTAGGCGTGGGTTCTGCTAGAGGTTCAAGATCGTATCCGTGCCGTAGGAAGAACGGGCTGAGTCCTCCAATCGCTGAGCTAGGTCGTGAATTTAGTGCCAATTGGGCTACAGGCAACAGTTCCATCCAATTATCTTGTGAGTAGCAGGTGAAAGCACGCAGGTACTTGTACAGCTCCTGATTTGCTCTTTCGCTCGCATTCGACTGTGGGTGGTACGCCGTAGTCAAACGTTGAGTTATTCCCGTCAATCGGCAGAATGTTCGCCAAAATATTCCCACCCAGTCACTGCCTCTATCACTTGTCAGGTATCGTGGGAACCCAAAGTAGCGGTAATATCTGTCAATAAAAACCTTTGCGCATGTTGCAGCCTCCATTGTATTTGTCCCGAATAAGAAGATATCTTTAGAAAGTCTGTCCGTTATAACCATTATATTTGTACAACCCTGTGAAGGTGGCATATTGGTTATAAAATCGATGGTGAGTTCGCTTCCTATTCTGTCGGGAATTGGTAGTGATCGTATAAATCCAGCCTTTGCTTCACGCCACACTGTTGTTCGGCCGCAAACATCACAGTTTCGAATGAACCGACGGACTGATTCCCTCATCTTGGGCCAGAACCATCGCCTCAGAAGTATGCCAATCATTGTGTCCTTCCCAGGGTGTCCCGCTAGATAGCTATCGTGCGTTCTCTGCATTATCGCCGTTCGGAGGGGCTCGTAATCGGGAACCCAAATTCGATTTTCCCTTCCACGAAGAACGCTATCTGCGGCAACCGTACACTCTGCAATGTTAGCTGTCAATTTCTGAGCGATGTCTGGTGGGAAACTTCTCTCTCCACGCTGTACAGCATTGCGCGCTCGTATCCAATCACCGTCGTGGTTGACTCCCTGGTTCCAAAGTGCCTGAATTTCTTCATCGTCAGATATTCTTGCTGAAGCTGCTGGATCTATAGCTGGACTTGTTGAGCCGTTTGATCTTCCGCTGTGGGGTCCCTGATATGGCGTAGATTCACTTGATATACCAAGTTGTGCATCAACAGGTGACGCTTTGACCGTTGGTAGTAATTGTATTATCCTACCCATGGTTCGTTCGTCATCCAGGCCATGGGGCTTGTCCTGATCGCGTCTGGAGAGAGCATCGGGTCGTTCGCAAGAGTTGCCAGGTCGCCATTTCAGAGTGAAATTAAACTGCTGTAGTACGTCGTAATATCTAGCCTGCCTTTCATTGAGTAATCGCTTGGTCATAAAATAATCTAAATTCTTATGATCGCTCAATATTGTGAACGGCTTGGCAACTGATCGAAGCTCGGCTTTCCATTCTTGCAGGCACGTGATTATAGCCAGCATCTCTTTGTCGTGGATCGGGTAGTTAGCCTCGGCTCCACTCAGTCGCCTTGAGTAATAAGCAATAGGTCTCAGCCGACCCTGCTTATCTGCTTGAGATAGACATCCGCCCAACGCATACCCAGAACAATCGGCCTCCATCACTGTGTCCCGCTCGGGATCCCATTGCGCTAACACCGGTTCCGTAGAAAATATTTTCTTCAGTCGTTCGAACGCCTTGTTCTCCTCAGGTCCCCATCTCCAAACAGAATCCTTCTTTGTCAATCTGGTCAGCGGTGCAGTTATTTCTGAAAATCCATTAACAAAGCATCGGTAGAAGTTTGCAAAGCCCAGGAACGAACGGACTCCCTTTACTGATGTAGGCGCTTCCCATTCAATGATGCTCTTAACTTTGGCAGGATCTACTGTCACCGAATCTCCAGCTCTCACAATGTACCCCAAGTACTTCACTTCTCGACAAAGAAAATCGCATTTATCAATATCTAGGTACAAGCCAGCCTTTTCTAGCTTGCCCAAGATAATTTGAACCGTTCTCCAATGATCGTCCTCACTTCCATCCGTGTATACTAGTACGTCATCCATATATGCCGTCGCATTAACATCGAGATGTCCTCGGAGCTGCTCATTAATATATCGTTGGAAGGTTGCAGGAGCATTTGAAAGTCCAAACGGTGTTACAAGCCATTCAAAAAGACCATGGCGACACCTAAAAGCGGTCATCCATTCATCTCCCTTCCTGACTCTGATACGATGAAACGCTGACTTTACATCTAGTTTGGTGAACCACTTAGCCTTTGACAGCTGTCGCAAAGTTTCTTTAAATAATGGGAGCGGATACCGGTCTGGAAGAGTGATCGCATTTAAGCCCCGATAATCCACACAAAATCGTAGCCCTCCGTTTGGCTTCCTAGCAAAGAGTACTGGCGAGGCCGCTGGTGAATTACTGGGTCTAATCCATCCCTTACCCAAAAGTTCAGTCAACGTCTTGCGCAACACTAGAAGCTCCTCTCTCGACATACTGTATAGAGGACCCCAGGGCGGTTGGACTGGCTTCCCGTTTTCATGTCGAATGTTTATAGCGTGGTCAAGGTGATCTCGCGTCGGCGGTAGATCATCAGCACCGCTATCGTCAGCAAAAAGACGCGCAAACTTCTTCACCGGGTGCGGCAAGCGATTTCGAGCTTCAGAAACTGTGAGGCAAGGCTTCGTACGTAGTGCCTTGTTTATATCATCTAAAGAAGCCTTGCAGACTGGAACTCCATCTTCCAGACAAGACAATGCCTCAACAGCCGCTGCTTTCGGTTCCTTAACTGCTTTAAGCTTCTTCCGCCATCGCCGAGCACTATAAACAGAACCACCGCTCTTTCTTAATTCCAGTCGTTGCTCTTTGGAGTGAATCACAGCATCCTGGTCCTCTAACCATTTCTTCCCCAGTATCATTTGATGTGTGCTGTGCGGTACTACATACAGCAACAACCTTTCGGTAACATATCCGTCAAGGTCTATTGAGACCCAGGTGATGCTTCTTACAATTGGCTTGTCTTCAGATGAGTTTTCTGCCGTTTGAAGAGCTCGAGGGGGAATGGGCTCGCGCGGAAGGCTAAGCTGGGCTGCTAACGCCTCATCGATTATCCCTGAACAAAGGCATCCATTATCAATCAAAGCTTGCACCATAGTAACGTCGTTCACTAGTGCGTTAACGAGAAATGGGCTCGTGTTCATCTTCGCTTCGTGTCCAGCTACTGTCGCTACATCTGGAACTTTTTCCTTCAATATTGGTAGCTCCAAAGACTGTTTTCTCCCAGAGCCAGAGTTATCACAATTTTTTATATACCTGGTGTCGTGAACGTCTCTCTTCTCGGATGATGTGATTATCTTAAATTTTGGGTTTATAGCCGGTAGGAGTAGGCAGTATTTGGTTGAACACTTGGGCAGCTCGCACCGGAAACATCGACTTTCATTTCGGAGTCTTTCGATCTGTTCAGATGTCTTCCACTTGGCACGGAGTGGTCTGTTATTCGGTCCTAGTAATGGCTTGTCCGGCCGCGGAACATCTTTCCTGTACCTAGGTCCTCTCCACGGAAGTAGAGGGCATACTTTGGCGTAGCACCCGCTCTTTTCACATCGAAAGCATTTATTGTCAGCCCGGAGCTTTTCAATTTGTTCCACGGATCTCCACTTAGATCTTAATGGTTCGGCTGATTTCAAATCCTTATTACAGGGACTGCCAACTCCAATACTCGCTGAATTTGTCATGGTCACGCTAGGTTCTCGTATTTTGGCTTATATGGTTGTATTTACCAATCGTCGTATTATCCACGTAGCTTATCTACGTTGTCTTCGTATTTCGTCGTATATCCCCGTTATTGTGTGTACCCGTCAGTACTCGTCGTCGTCCTCGAGAGTACACGTAGTTCGTACTCGTAAATCGTCGTAAATCGTCGTCCTCTAGAGCACTCGTTGGTCGTACTCGCAAATCGTAGTATTTCGTCGTCGTCCTCAAGAGTACTCGAAGTTCGTACTCGTAAATCGTCGTATCGTCGTCGTCCTCGTATTTCGTAAACCCTAGAGAGAATTATAATATGTCACGGTTTCAGTACAAGGTGCATGAGCGATCTTGTAGGTACAGTATATTTATTATAATTCTCTGAGGAGAGAATTCCTGAAGCTAAAGACTACATATATATACATTCTGAACTATTGCCTTTCGAGAAGATTCTCCCTGTAACCTGAATGACTGAGACTATTCGACAACTACCTTGAAGGTACTCGGTAGACCTGTCATCCTCATGAACCTTCAGTATGTTTCCAGAAGGTTCACTGAGAATATTCTAAACTCCGTGGCTTCCGAGACCTCTCCCAAATATTCGCTTTGTGTCATTGCCTACGCTAGCCAGCGTAGGCTACAGGAATCCTTCGGCTCAACAGCCGTTACAATGGTAATCAGTTGTTCGAGGAAGAAGAACTTCAGGCGTTATGGGATGTTGGGATGTCAAAGGACAAGGCAATGAGTGAGGAGCTGTATACAGAAATATGGAATAACGAGCCACAGTTTCCATCCCATCTACAATTAAAAGTTGCGCGAGCGGAATGTGAGCTGGACATGGAGGGAGCATAGTGCTTTAGAAAAAGGCTGTGGGTACTAAACTGGGAACCTCTGCATACGGCCCTTATCCAGAAAACACATGACTTGCATGCAATAGGACATCCAGGACGAAATAACACGATCGCCATCCTATCGCAATCCTTTTTCTAGCCGGGGATGAGCCAAATGGTGAGGAGGTTCTGCAAGAACTGTGACGTATGTGGCAGAACGAGAGTGTGGTGCTCTAGAAGGCAGGGATTGCTGTTGCCCTTACAAGTGCCGGAACGTTTCCACAGCAAATTGTCGATCAATTTTATGATGGACCTTCCAGTGAAGAGCAAGGGGGACCCTCAGTACCTCATGGTAATCACAAATAACTTACTGAAGAGTGTCACATTGGAAGCCATGCAAACTATGAATGCTGAGGAATGTGCAGTGCGTTTCGTAGATTATTATTGTATATTCCATGGATTCCCACACTCTTTAACGTCGGATAGAGGGTCAAATTTTGTCGGAGATTTCTGAAGGCACTTGACACGGACTGACAGCTTATTCTGAATCAATAGGAACCCTTAACAAAGACATCTGTGGTATTCTGCTACACTCTGTTCCATTTCATTCTGTTCTGTTCTGTTCTGTTCTGTTCTGTTCTGTTCTGTTCTGTTCTGTTCTGTTCTGTTCTGTTCTGTTCTGTTCTGTTCTGTTCTGTTCTGTTCTGTTCTGTTCTGTTCTGTTCTGTTCTGTTCTGTTCTGTTCTGTTCTGTTCTGTTCTGTTCTGTTCTGTTCTGTTCTGTTCTGTTCTGTTCTGTTCTGTATGAAAGTATACTGGAAAGTTCGAGAACAATAGAAAGGAATATATAATGGGCAATTGGGATAACCTTAGTTAGGCAGATTATGGTCTTGTACTTTAGGAACCTTATTGATAATCTTGAATATCTTTGCACCTCGATCTATTGAACACCTGAACTCTTGACCTTTTGACACCCGACATCTTGACTTCTCGACTTATCAACTCCTGAACATCCATTGACCTCTTGAACCATTGACCTGACAAACTACCGATCCTCCAAAGCATCCAGTTATTGACAGCACTCATGCAAGATGACAAGGATCGAACAACGCTTGTCTACAGCGTTCCACCCGGCAACCAATGGGGCGACAGAGAGGATGAACCAGGAGGTTTTGGCATACCTACGGGCGTTCAATATCATTCTCAAAAATCGAATGGGCATAATGCTACCGACCGCGCAATTGGCGATCAATAATAGGGAGAGTGCAGCCACAACTCTAAGCCCATTTTTCCTGGAACATGGCTATCATGCAGAGCCGGTACAGCTCAAGTCGTCCGAGCCAGGGGAGCCTCTATCAACACGAGCCAAACGAGCTGCGAAATTCGTGGATAGGATACGAGAGGCACAGGAATTTGCGGCAGCAGCAATGGCGGCCGCGCAGCAGATAATGGAGGAACAGGCAAATAGGCAGAGGGATCCTCCACCGCAGTTAAAGGTGGGTGATAAGATGTGGCTCATCCTTAAGAACATTTCCAAGCCTCAGCCAAAGAAGAAGTTAGCGTGGGTCAACGGAAAGTACACAAAAGTAAAGGTAATATCACCATATGTGGTAGAGCTGGATGTTCCATCTAGGATATGGCCAAGGTTTCACGTGGAACTGTTACGAAAGGCTAACAATGTATTGTAAAGGTAAGAGCTTACGGAGGTTAATTGGCAGAAGGTTTACGTATGATTATCGATGAATCAATGTGAACTGCTGTTGGAAATGGAGACACAGAGTGTTGTGGACGTACGGGCCCTCCATTTCGTCTAGGTTCCCGACACAATCTTGTGTGTATCTAAGAGGTTGGAATGGGTAATATGGTAGCGCTTCAGGCTACCTATTAGATATACGAGCGGCTGTATGGCATGGGCACAAGGAGGTTATTGGGGGTTTTCTATGCCTAGATGGCGCCACACTCGTTTATGGTGTGGCTTAGGCTACGTGTCGCATACACTTGTACTTGTATCGCACACTTTCCACACTTTTAGTTGTAATCCGAACATGACACTCCTTTAGCCAACTTCTACTTTCGTTCTATAAATATTGTGCAATATTTCCAACAACTGCTGATATGTTTGGTATTCAGAACTATGAGGATTTAGGAGGTATAAAGCGCTAATTATATACACATCTGAGGTGGCTAAACTCTTGCCTCATTTTCCCAAATCACTATCACAGAATATTCTAGTATCCTCCATCTGGTAGTATTATGTAGAAACACTTTCTATGCAGTGATCCATTACTCTTCAACTCATCATGGAGCGACCTGGAAAGTTCTTCCTTCACCCTCAGTGATCATTACTGTTGGTAAAACACGAAGTAATACAAATTGGGTGCCGTCACAAAGTCAGCTGTCTGTCACAAAGCCGGTGAATAATGTCAATTGACTCGTATCTCGAAATACATAAAACGTTGTCTCTCCTCTTTCCTTCTCCCTCTGCCCTTTCTTCCTCTACTCCGAGCGCCTCGCTAATGAGCTAAACCATATCCCTGTCAGCGTCCTAACGACAACCTGAAAACCGCAATTACATAGAACAATTCATAACGCCCAAATATAATCCTTTAACCAACAATTATCCTTGTACATCGTAATCCTAGCCATCACCAGCACAACACAATGACCCGCTACCCTCCCAGATCCAAGATGACGCGCAACCTTCACCATTGATGATAAAAGATGGAGATAATACAACTCCTGAACAGGTGGTCGAACGGATTTTAAGTGCAGAGAAGGTCCGATGCAGGAGAGGATGGGTACGTAAAGTATTGGTCAACTGGAAGGCTTTCGCCGAGCCGGCATGGGAAGATCGGACCGATCTTGAGGACGTGGAAGCCATGGACCATTTCGAAGCCTTATACAGCAAAGAAGACAACGTTGAAGAGAACGAAGGAGCCAGACACGGAAGAAAAAAATGAAGGACAGTCAGAAGAGGAAGGGGGTAATGTGACTGGCTTTGCCTAGATTGGGACTGGTCACTAGGACCACTCCGTCTCCGAGGTAAGGTTGTGGCAGAGCAACGCTCCTGGATAAACGAAAGGGGCGCTAAGGAGGTATCAAAGGGGGTACGTACCAGATGGGGAGTAGGATACAGGAGGAGAGTTGTACCGGAGAGAAAGGATGATTCTCAGTTAACCAATAGAGGGAGTTAAGACTAGTCTACACAGAGCTTATAACAAATGGGAGAGGGTTGTAAAAATCTGAGTTCATATCTGCACACACCATCAGGGGGTAACCGTGCACCAATTAAGTTAACCCCTTAGAATATGATCACTATTGCCTCCTGATTGCTACACACTAACATCAACGTGTTTACTATAATAAGGACACCATTGAAGTTACTTTAGCTATCATAGACAATAACATATGGAGGAACAAGGGTTGGAACTCCTGTATATAGATAGGACCTTTTTACTCTTAGTATCAAATCCACATCCACATCTACAATTCACTACCATTCAATCATCTTACTCTGTCCAAGTGATTTATTGAATTCTACCATACCTATCAGTATTCTACTCACAAGGTGACGTCTCCCTATCCATCGCCCTCAGCCTTTCAATAGAGAGTACGTGGTAGATTGTCTTTCAAAGGAAGAAGTTATTAATTCCTATCAAATTATTGTCTTTCAAGCACATCTGAATTCATTAAACCTTTTACACATGCTTGTAGATTATTGTTAAGATTATGAGCACATTCTGGTGGAAACTCTACCTTGGGAGGATGCTATATATGTTCATTGAACACCAATGTAATTATCGAAAAGATTTATGTTCATTGAAGAACACTTGTATTTAGATGACTTATTCTTGCTCCTACTGTCAGGAGATACATCTCATAATATCCATATCATAGTTCCTACACTATCTAGCACATTCCATCCAATTCAATACAATTTGATCCCATACCATTCCATTACAAATCTATGATACCCCAGTTATGGATTGCCCTCGATTTCATCTGCTTGGACCTGTTGAAATTGGCGCTACTTGGCAATGAAGAGTCGCATTAATATGGAACTTAATAAGGTTCGAGTCTTACTAGCCACATCCATAGCAACTCATACATCAACTAACCTCACAATTATCTAGCATAAACTAGTTGTCACGGACCAAGCATGTTATGGCCAGGCATCCTTGAAGAGGTTTCAAGGAGAAGGTTCTCAGGAAAAGGAGATAGGAGAAGATTTCCGAGAAAACTCTGACAGTTAGAGATGGAGGGGCTGGCGTCATGACTATATTTGCCATAGTATTAGTTGAGTCAAGTACTGTCAGGTAATGCTGCTTAGTCATCTAGTTGGTCAAGTGCAAGGTGTCCACATCCTTGGTACATAACACATCTTGATCACTCTTTACCTGTAGTACTCACGATATACATTCCTCTGCATATCCCATATTACCGTCTATATTATCTTACTCTCGTGATAATCCCTTCTTAATATCCCAACAGGTTATGAGACCGGTGTTTAACAATTCATCGGCTTCCGTTTCAGAACAATCATCAACAATGTCTTCACTCACCGCAGAACTAAGAGGCACCCGCAATCAAGATGGTCTTCCATTAAACAAATCTAATTGGGGAAACATTGTGATCCTAGGCCTTGGAACCTATACAGAGTGGCGGATTACTTGCGAGATCGCCTTGATAAACGCAGGCGTTTTAAGTATCGCTGATGGTACATGGAAGAGACCTAATGCTAACAGCTATGTACATGCCTTACGTCCAACTACTCGATCAGTCTCCTCAAGCGCACCACATCACGATGTCGATACCAACGACAACGAATTCCAAGTACAGGAAGAGAAATGGTTGTGTAAAGCCCGCGACACTCAAGTCATTATATCTAACTCTATTGAAACACAACTGATGGAGCAGTCGCTCGGGTTCCTGAGGAACATCGATCCTGCCGGATTATGGAATTTCCTCCTTCAAATGGACCCAAATAAAGATCCAACAACAATCGCAGAGTTGAGGTCCAAGTTTGCCTCCATGAAGTTTGATCCGAGAGTAAACACAATCCAGTCCCTTGTCCTACGTCTCAACAGTCTTAGGGTCAAACTATCAATGACGTCTAGATCGATCACTGAGGAGGATGTAAAGGAGCAGCTAATTGCATCTCTCCCTAAAGATAACTTTATTTGGTCAACCGCTCGATCACACGCTCCAAACATGGGTAAAAGTCTTGCAGAAACAATAACCTATCTCCAATCTTGCGAGTCCAACATCTCTCATGCTCAGCCGCCCCAACCACAAGCTGCAAATCTTGCACACAGCAGCAATAGAAAAAGAGGACGTGGTACATATCAAAGGGGACGCAATTTAACGCACTTTGGTCGCCGTGATCAAGCCCGCAGAGAGCCTAACCGAAAAGGAAAATATAGAGGAATGGCAACTGACGAAAAGGAGTGTTCCTTTTGTGGCAGAAAAGGACATGTAGAGCGAGATTGTCGCATTAAGCAATCTAAAAGCAGAGAGGCCAAGAATATGAATAAAGCTAGGAGTGATGCTAATGCTCAATATGTTCAAGTTAGAAACATAAATGAAAATGATTCACCCTATCTGTCTTATCATCTTGAACATTGTCACACCACTTGCTCAGAGCAGAACCTGGATGAAAGTTTACCTCTATCCAAAATATCAAGTAAAAGTCAAAGCCCACAAAATAAAAGAATTTCCGAAAATATACAGAGCTTGATCACCAGCGGGATTTATAAACTCCTAAAATTTACACGGCTTTTGAACCCTGATGCAACAGCTTTCCCAACTGTCACAAAACACGCCTTACTTACCAAGCCTAGAGAAATTCTCACAATAATTGACTCTGGCGCATCAGAACATTTTAGTGGTATGAGGGACGACTTCTCTACGCTTAAAAGATGGAGCAGTCCAAAGTCTGTCCAAATTGCAGATGGAAAAGTTATTCAATGCGAAGGCTATGGCAATATATCTTTTAGGACAAGTGACAAGGAAATTGAACTAAGAGAAGTATGGTTTATTCCTGAGTTTGGTCAAATGCGGCTTCTGTCAGTCTGGGCCTTCAACAAGAGAGGTATAAATGTAAAGTTTGCTGATGGCCATTGTCAAATAACACGGAACGGCTCAATCTTGTTTGAAGCAGAAGGAGAGGATGGTGTCTTCAAAGTTAAAACCAAATCAATACCTCAAGCAACATCAGCCACAAAAGTTCAGCAACAAATGCCGCACCAAACAGAGACTGAGTGGGATATTTTGCACAGAAGAATGGGCCATATTAACATCAAAGATATTGATAAGATTCTGAAAACAGGATACACCGGACTGAAAGTCCCTAGTGAGAAAAGATCAATTCCGATTGGATCAAATTCTTGTGAAGCATGCTTAGCAGGAAAGATGAAAGAAAACTTCAACAAGAAATCTGACAATCGTTCAAACACCATTCTTCGTCGAGTTCACTGCGATATCTCAGGAATCCAATCTATCTCAGTCAGAGGATATCGGTTCTTCTTCCTCATGGTAGACGATGCAACAAGGATGTGCTGGGTCAGATTACTAAGGACGAAGGAAATGAACGAGGTCCTAGTCACATTCAAGCAAATAAAGGCCGAAGCTGAGCTGCAATCTGGCAATAAGATTGTCTACATGAGAGCTGACAATGGTAGGAGTGAATTTGGTACTGCCCTTCAACACTACTTGAAAGAAGTAGGTGTAACGTTTGAACCAAGTCCACCATATAAACACTCAATGAACGGAGTAGCTGAAAGATGGATGGGCATTATAGCCGTCATAGCAAGGTCTATGCTATATGAGGCACAGTTACCTCACCAGCTCTGGGATTACGCTGTCGAGCATGCAGCCTGGATCAAGAACAGGGCTCCCACATCTGCGCTACTTTTTGCTGATAATGACGCCCCAGAAAGATTCACTCCCTACAGTGCTTATTATGGAAAGCCTGCAGATCTAGCAAATATCAGAGTTTTCGGGT